>CAUYUJ010015338.1:474249-476749 GCA_963575745.1 Prorocentrum cordatum
CCGGTAACGCTCGTTACCCGGGGGGGGGGGGGGGGTCGTGCCCCCCGGGTAACGGTAACGCTTGGGCTGGGCGGGGTATGGCGAAGCAGGGGCGCTCTGCGATCGCCATAGTATGCGCGCGAGCAGCACTCTCTGCCTGAGAGCACCACAGTGGCTTGCGATTCGAGTACAAGCGCAAAGCCCGCCGCGTGGTCCCGGCACCACGCCCGCGCCCGCGCGCGCGACGACGATGATCGACGAGCGACGAGCGACGAGGTCGACGACGACGACGACGACGTTTGCCGCCTGTTTCGGCCTCCGGAGGCCGTTTTCGGGCGCCGTCGACGACGACGACGACGACGACGACGACGACGACGACGACGACGACGACGACGACGACGACGATTCGAGTACAAGCGCAAAGCCCGCAAGCACCAGCATCGCGCATGCGAGCGCCGCAATGGCCTGCGAGCGCCCACAGTGCGCCTGCGACCACCACACCACAGTGCGCATGCCTTCGGGCACCAGCATGTTGGAGGGGAAGACCGAGACCCCCCCCCGCGCACGAGCGTTACCGTTACGGAGGGGGGGGAGAGGCCCGGGTAACGAGCGTTACCCCCCAGAGGATAAAAAAACAATCTCTTATGACCCTGAATATTCAAAAGTGACAACAACTTCACAGATGGAGGGCGGGTCATTTTCAAAATGTGGTTATCGTCTTTGCGCCGCGCACATGTGTTTTAAATAATTGCAAGGGCTTCGCGGATTGAGAGCGGGTCGTTTTCAAAGTGTGGCTCTCGCCTTAGCGCAGCGCACATTCGTATGAAAACGTTGCAAGAGCTTCACGGATTGAGTGCGGCTCCTTTTCAAAATGCAGTTCCCGCCTGAACGCCACGCACATTCGTATTCAATAATGTAAGAACTTCAAAGATTGAGGCCGGCCCCGTTGTTCAAATGTGGTTCCCGCTTTCGCGTTGCGCACAATCGTTAATAAAATGTGCCAGGGTTTCACGGGTTCCCCTGACCAAAATACCAGAACTTGCGTTTTGGAAGCATTCTGGACCGTGAAGATGCAACAGTTACGTTCGTTCACGCTGTTGCGAGAGAACGGCGTTCTGACACGACTCAAGATCGTCAAAACGCAACAGTCAGGTTGATCCGTGACGTTCAAATCCCGAAACCAATGTTTTGGCATGATTCAGGGTCTTCGAACGGCTGTCTTCCAACGAGGCAGTTTTCTCAATGGAAACGAACCGCTATAGGGGCCCATGAAGAGGGAGCTTGGAGGGAGGGTCCATTCAAACTCCTCTTCCTCCCCCTTCCTCTCCTCCTCCCCCTCCTCCTCCTCCTCCTCCTCCTCCTCCTCCTCCTCCTCCTCCTCCTCCTCCTCCTCCCCCCCTCTCCGCCCTCCTCCTTCTCCTCCTCCTCCTCCTCCTCCTCCTCCTCCTCCTCCTCCTCCTCCTCCTCCTTTCCTCCTTCCTCCTCCTCCTCCTCCTCCTCCTTCCTCCTCCTCCTCCTCCTCCTCCTCCTCCTCCTCCTCCTCCTCCTCCTCCTCCTCCCCCTCGTCCACAACGGTGCCCCAGACAACCCAAGAACTGGCGGCAATTGCGCAAATTGCGCAAGTTGCTGCACCCCCAATGAGCCGCCAAATCTCGCCTCATTGCGCGCAGACGAAAACGCCAACCGCGAGCACGTCGACGTCGACGACGGCCACGGACGGTGATCACGACCAACGACCATGACCACGACCACGACGACGACGACGACGAAGACGACGACGACAACGACGCCGACCACGACGACGACGACGACGACACCGACCACTACGACGACCAAGACACCGACGACGACCAAGACCACGACGACGACGACGATGACGACGATCACGACGACGACGAAGACGACCACCGCGACGACGACCACGACGACTACGACGACCACCCCGATCGCGACGACCACGACCACGACAACGACGACGACCACGACTGCAACGACGACGACCGAGACGAAGACCACAACCACGACGACAACCACGACCACGACGACAACGACAACGACGACGACCACGACGATGACAAAGACCAGGGCGATCACGAACACGACCGCGGCGACGACCATGACCACGGCTACGCAGCCGCCGTCGCCGACGACGACGACGACCACCGAGACGACGACGAACACGACGACAACGACGACGACGACCAAGACGACGACCACGGGCCCCAGGCAGCCGCGAAGTCTAGTCTGGGTGCGCGTATGACACCACTCCGTTGGACCCCACAAAAGCCCACGAACGTGGCGACAACAACGCAAATGCCAGCACCCCCAAGGAACCGCGAGGTCTAGTCTGGGTGCGCGTGTGACGCCACCCCGCTGATCCCCCAGGAACACACGAACGTGGCGACTATTGCGCAAATTGCTGCACCCCCAATGAGCCGCGAGGTCTTGCCTGGTTGAGCGAAAACGCCACTCTGCTGGCCCCCCCCCGGAGCCCACAAACGTGACGACAAGTGCGCAGGGA
>CAUYUJ010015338.1:482412-598124 GCA_963575745.1 Prorocentrum cordatum
TACTACTACTACTACTACTACTACTACTACTACTACTACTACTACTACGACTCAGACTACTACTACTACTACTACTACTACTACTACTACTACTGCTTCTTCTTCTACTACGACTGATACTACTGATACTACTGCTAGTACTGCTACTACTACTACTACTACTACTACTACTGCTTCTATGACAACTACTACTACTACTACTACTACTACTACTAATACTACTACTACTACTACTACTACTACTACTACTACTACTACTACTACTACTACTACTACTAGTATTACTCCTATTATTACTACTACTACTACTACTACTACTACTACTACTACTACTACTACTACTACTACTACTAATACGAATGCTACTACTACTACTACTACTACTACTACTACTACTACTACTACTACTACTACTACTACTACTGCTACTGCTACTGCTACTACGACTACTACAACCCAAAACGATTACGCTGCCGAGAAACCCCACATACTTATATGTTGTGGCTGGAGTGATGATAGCTGAAGTGAAGCATGTAAGAATGATGTTGGTGGCCGTTGCCACCCCCTGCGCACCCCCTATTTTGTCCAGAAAGTGCCACGCCTGCTATGCCCTGGACGACCGTCGTGCATAGCGGCCGCGGTGAGGGACCACCCCCTGCGCACCCCCTATGGTGTCGAGAAAGTGCCACACCTGCTATGCCCTGGACGACCGTCGTGCATAGCGGCCGCGGTGAGGGACCAACCCCTGCGCACCCCCTATGGAATCGAGAAAGTGCCACACCTGCTATGCCCTGGACGACCGTCTCGAATAGCGGCCGCGCTCGGGGACCACCCCCTGCGCACCCCCTATGGAATCGAGAAAGTGCCACGCCTACTATGCCCTGGACGACCGTCTCGGATAGCGGCCGCGCTCAGGGACCACCCCGTGCGCACCCCCTATGGAATCGAGAAAGTGCCACGCCTACTATGCCCTGGACGACCGTCTCGGATAGCGGCCGCGCTCAGGGACCACCCCCTGCGCACCCCCTATGGTGTCGAGAAAGTGCCACGCCTGCTATGCCCTGGACGACCGTCTCGGATAGCGGCCGCGCTCAGGGACCACCCCCTGCGCACCCCCTAAGTGTCGAGAAAGTGCCACGCCTGCTCTGCCCTGGACGACCGGCGCGGATAGGGGGACCACCCCGTGCGCACCCCCTATGGTATCGAGAAACTGCCACGCCTGCTACGGCCTGGACGACCGGCGCGGATAGGGGGACCACCCCCTGCGCACCCCCTACGGCGTCGAGAAACTGCCACGCCTGCTACGGCCTGGACGACCGGCGCGGATAGGGGGACCACCCCGTGCGCACCCACTATGGCGAGAAACTGCCACGCCTGCTACGGGACTGCCACCCCTGCGCCTGTCGAGAAACTGCCACGCCTGCCTGGACGACCGGCGCGGATAGGGGGACCACCCCTGCGCACCCCCTATGGTGTCGAGAAACTGCCACGCCTGCTACGGCCTGGACGACCGGCGCGGATAGGGGGACCACCCCCTGCGCACCCCTATGGTGTCGAGAAACTGCCACGCCTGCTACGGCCTGGACGACCGGCGCGGATAGGGGGACCACCCCCTGCGCACCCCTATGGTGTCGAGAAACTGCCACGCCTGCTACGGCCTGGACGACCGGCGCGGATAGGGGGACCACCCCCTGCGCACCCCCTATGGTGTCGAGAAATGCCACGCCTGCTCGGCCTGGACGACCGGCGCGGATAGGGGCCTGCGCACCCCCTACGGCGTCGAGAAATGCCTGCCTGGACGACCGGCGCGGATAGGGGGACCACCCCGTGCGCACCCCTATGGTGTCGAGAAACTGCCACGCCTGCTACGGCCTGGACAACCGGCGCAGATAGGGGGACCACCCCGTGCGCAGCCCCTATGGTGTCGAGAAACTGCCACGCCTGCTACGGCCTGGACGACCGGCGCGGATAGGGGGACCACCCCGTGCGCACCCCCTATGGTGTCGAGAAACTGCCACGCCTGCTACGGCCTGGACGACCGGCGCGGATAGGGGGACCACCCCGTGCGCACCCACTATGGCGTCGAGAAACTGCCACGCCTGCTACGGCCTGGACGACCGGCGCGGATAGGGGGACCACCCCCTGCGCACCCCCTATGGTGTCGAGAAACTGCCACGCCTGCTACGGCCTGGACGACCGGCGCGGATAGGGGGACCACCCCCTGCGCACCCCCTATGGTGTCGAGAAACTGCCACGCCTGCTACGGCCTGGACGAGATAGGGGGACCACCCCTGCGCACCCCCTATGGTATCGAGAAAGTGCCACGCCTGCTACGGCCTGGACGACCGAGCTGAGCTGTGCTGTGCTGAGCTGAGCTGAGCTGTGCTGAGCTGTGCTGAGCAGTGCTGTGCTGTGCTGTGCTGTACTGTGCTGTGCTGTGCTGTGCTGAGCTGTGCTGTGCTGTGCTGAGCTGAGCTGAGCTGTGCTGAGCTATGCTGAGCAGTGCTGTGCTGTGCTGTGCTGTGCTGTGCTGAGCTGAGCTGAGCTGTGCTGAGCTGAGCTGAGCTGAGCTGAGCTGTGCTGAGCTATGCTGAGCAGTGCTGTGCTGTGCTGTGCTTGTGCTGTGCTGAGCTGAGCTGAGCTGTGCTGTGCTGTGCGGTGATGTGCTGTGCTGTGCTGTACGAAGAGTGAGGTGTGTGTCGCGGGTGCGGCGCGGCAGGGAAGAAAACCAGAACCCCACTAAACATGTGGGGAACTATCCCGCCCGCCAACCCGTCATGTCATCGATATTGGCTGCTGGGGCTGAGCACGCGCAGAAAGTCTTGTAACGCACAAATGCGAGTAGGGAGGGGGGGCGGCGGGAAGGGGGAGCGACGTAGGGAGGAGGAGAAGGATGAGGAGGACGATGAGGAGGAGGAAGAGGAGGAGGACGATGGGAGGAGGAGGAGGAGGAGGAGGAGGAGGAGGAGGAGGAGGAGGAGGAGGGGGAGGAGGAAGAGGATGAGGAGGAGAGGGGGAGGAGGAAGGAGTAGGAGGAGGAGGAGGGATGAGGAGGGAGGAGGGAGGGCTCCAAGAAGGCCCCAAGAGGGCCCTAAGAGTGGCCCAGAGAGACCCCAAGAAGGCCCCCAAAGCAGCCCCTTCCGAAACATATAATATGTTTCGGTTGTGTTCCCGCCCCCTTCCAAAACATGAAATATGTTTCGGTTGCTTTTTCCTCTTGCTGCCGTTTCGGGCTCTTTTAGGGCCCCTTGTAGGACGCCAGTCCACTGGACCCACCAGCACCCCTCGAAAGTGGCGGCAGTTTCGCAGATCGCAGCCCCCCCCCAGGGATGGCGAGGTCCAATCAGAGCCCCCATATGACGTCACTCTGCTGGGCCCCCCAAGCTGGCCCTTCTAGGGCTTATTTGGGCGCCAAGAAAAGTCAATACGGGCCCCAGGAGGGCTCCAAGAAGGCCCCAAGGGGACCTTAAGAGTGGCCCAGAGAGACCCCAAGAAGGCCCCCAAAGCAGCCCCTTCCGAAACATCAAATATTGTTCGGTTGTTCTTCCCGCCCCCTTCCGACACATAAAATATTTGTCGGTTGCTTATTCCTCTTGCTGCCGTTTCGGGCTCTTTTAGGGCCCCTTGTAGGACGCCAGTCCACTGGACCCACCAGCACCCCTCGAAACTGGCGACGGTTTCGCAGATCGCAGCCCCCCCCCAGGGATGGCGAGGTCCAATCTGAGCCCCCACAGGACGTCACTCTGCTGGGCCCCCCTGCAGCCCTCGAACGTTGGCCCTTCTAGGGCTTATTTGGGCGCCAAGAAAAGTCAATAAGGGCCCCAGGAGGGCTCCAAGAAGGCCCCAAGAGGGCCCTAAGAGTGGCCCAAAGAGACCCCAAGAAGGCCCCCAAAGAGCACCCTTCCCCTAAGGATTTTTCAGGATTCCTATGGATTCGTAAATATTCTTAAGGATTCCTGACGGAATCCGGAGGAGTCCTGATCCTAAGGATCCTAAGGGATCCCAAGGACCCTAAGGAATCCTAAGGATCCTAAGGAGTCCTAAGGAGTCCTAAGGAATCCTAAGGAATCGAAGTACTTGTGAAGAAAGGAAATACTTCTGAAGAAGAAAGAAGTACTTCTGAATAAGAAAGAAGTACTTCTGAAGATCCCATGGTTGTAATTGGTCCCGTGTATGGTTGCAATTCGCTCCGAACGGTTGGAATTGGGACCAGTCGGTTGTAATTCGTCCCATTTCGGGGGAAGGGGCGAGGGGAGGAGGAGGGAGGGGGGTTTAGGGAGAGAGGGAGGAGGGGGAGGGGAGAGAGGCAGGCCGGAGAAACGCGAGGAGCCACAACCACAAATGGCCCCTCCTCCTCCTCCTCCTCCTCCTCCTCCTCCGCCTACTGGCGATCCGTCTGGCCCCTATGGGCCGCCAGGCATAGCAGAAAACCGAAACCCCGACACAAACTGAATCCATGGTTTCTCTGATATGGTTCCGTGGCCCCATACGGAACCCACCGAATGCCCCAGTGGCAGGGTCCGCATGGCGGCCCCGCCCCATTTTGGCGCACCCCTCACACGGTTCGTGGCCCCATAGGGAACTCAACCGAAGGCCACAGTGGCAGGGTTCGCATGGCGGCCCCACCTCGTTTTGGCACACCCCTCATACGGTTCGTGGCCCCATATGGGAGCTCCTCCGAAGGCCCCAGTGGCAGGGTTCGCATGGCGGCCCCGCCCTATTTTGGCGCACCCCTCACACGATTCGTGGCCCCATACGGAGCTCCACCGAATGCCCCCCCCAGTGGCAGGGTTCGCATGGCGGCCCCGCCCCATTTTGGCGCACCCCTCACACGGCTCCTGGCCCCATTGGGAGCTCCACCGAAGGCCCCAGTGGCAGGGTCCGCATGGCGGAACCCGCCCCATTTTGGCGCACCCCTCACACGGTTCGTGGCCCCATACGGAGCTCCACCGAATGCCCCAGTGGCAGGGTTCGCATGGCGGCCCCGCCCTATTTTGGCGCACCCCTCACACGGTTCTTGGGAATTCCCCTTGCTTCGTCCCACCTGCCCTGCGGTTCTCACAGTTGCGTATGGTTGGGTCCTTCGCCAAGGTAATGTTCCTCAGAAAGCGTCCTTTCAAGGCGTTGCCCAAAGTTGTTCTTGTTGCCGTACAAACAAACCAGGCAATCCAAGCAACCCAAGCGACCCAAGCAACCCAGGCACCCCAGGCAATCTGAGCAGTGCGCCCGGTAACGCGCGCCCACGTGCGTGAACCCCCGCGCGCGCAGCTCCACGCGTGCGGAAACCGATGTGCGCGGCACCCCGCGCGCGCGCGTCCGCCACACGCACACGCACGCACGAGCAAACGCACCCACACACCCCGCGCACGCAGGCGCGCGCGTACACACACACACACACACACACACACACACACACACACACACACACAAACACACACACACACACACTCACACACACACAAACACACCACACACACAAACACACACACACACACTTACTTCACTCAGCGACAGCCCCCCCTCGCGCAAGATGTCGCGAAATGAACATCCAGGAAACTGCGGCATCTTCACGCGCATGCGCGCGCGCACGAACGCACGCACACGGACGCGCGCGCACGCGCACGCACGCGCTCGCGAACGCGAAAACACACCCGCGCATGAACTCGCGCACGCGCACACGCACACGAGCGCGCGCACACGCTCGCGCGGGCAATCGCGCGCGCAAATAACAAATCTTCTCCCGAGCGCGGGGAACGCCATGGATGGGGAAGCAGTCTGGGGGGAGTATATCGTCCGCGGGGGGGGGGTGTAGCAACAGTCTGGCCACGGGCGATACCCCAATCGGGGAGGAATTAGGGTGGACCAGTAGTCCGAAGGGGACGACCAATAGTCCGGGCGGCGGGACCAATATGCCAGGGGGGACCAATAGTCCGGGAACCAGAAAATATTGGGGGCTTCAGAGTAGAACCTAAGAGTCAGGACAAGCATCAGGATGCGAGCCCCTTACAATGCGCCGCCACTGCCATTGAAGTGGTGGCAAGGAAGAGAATCAGCGAAGGAATGCGGAAGGAGGGGGGGGAAGGAAGCGGCCAGGTGAGCAATCAGGACATCCTGAACGGCGAATTTTGAACGCGCCCATGGCCGACCATAGAAGCTCCCCGGTCAATTCGCGGGGGGGGAGAAGGGGGCAAGGCAAAAGGGAAGGGGAAGGAGGATGGCAGTGGGGGGGACACGTAGCAATGGCAGGATCGAGCGTAGCAGGGGCATGCGAAGTGGAGGGGGGATGAGGGGGCAAGTCGCACGGGGCTAAGGGGGCACACGGGGAAAAAAGAGGGGATGGGAGAGGGGCGGGGGCAAAGGCAACAGACTCTAAAAGTGAAACGGAAAGGAGGGAGAAGGGGGGGACAGGGGAGCACGAAACGCACTGCAAAGAAGGCGGAGAAGAAAAAACGGGGAAACGGGGCAGGGGAGGCAGTAGAACGCTGGAGAGGAACAGGAAAACAAATGTTTGTTTCTCACCGCAATACGGCCTCACCCGGCGCCCGCGACATCCGCCTCCGTGCCCTGTGAACGCTGACGCCGTGGAAGAATGCAAATGGCTGTCGGGCGCACCGTTTTGTAGGCAGGGCCCCCTCCAATTCGCGTCGGCCAGCGCACGTCGCCCCCCCCCCCCCCCCCCCGAAACCACAATGAACGGGAACTGGCACACGCGAATCAATAAACATGAATAACCAGATTCCCCACAGCTTCCCTTCTGTTATGGATGTCTGCGTTCCTCCAATTTCCCATATTCCCCCATACCCCCCAACCATCATGCGGCGCTCGGCCCTCGTTTTGAAAAGACGGCGCCCCGCGGTCCTTCCCGCCCCCCCTCTGCGCTTCGCCCACCCAGCGGAGCGCGTCGTGGCCCCATGGGAAGTTCCACCGAAACCACCAGTGGCAGGGTTCGCATGGCGGCCACGGGCCATTTCGGCACACGCACAGACACACACACGCACACGCACACACGCACACACACACACACACACACACACACACACACACACGCACACACACACACACACACACACACACACACACACACACACACACACACACACACACACACACACACACACACACACACACACACACACGCACACACACACACACACGCACACACACACACACGCACGCACACGCACGCACACACACACGCACACACACACGCACACACGCACACACACACACACACACGCACACACACACACACACACACACGCACACCTCACGAGGATCGTGGCCCCATAAGGAACTCCACCGAAGACCGCCAGCGGCAGGGTTCGCACGGCGGCCCCGGGCCATCTCGGCACACCCCTCACGACGATCGTGGCCCCGCAGGGAGCTCCGCCGAAGGCCCCCAGTGGCAGGGTTCGCATGGCGGCCTCGGGGCATTCCGGCACACCCCTCGAAAGGATCGTGACCCTTCAGGAGCCCCACCGAAGGCGCCAGTGGCAGAGTTCCCATGGCGGCTCCAGGCCATTGCGGCGCACACCTCACGAGGATCGTGGCCCCATAGTTGTGTTGCTTCAACAACCGCGCCTGGGCGTCGTGCTCCGCTCTATCGGCGTGCAACGCCACCTCCTCCCTCGTGGCTCTCGGAGCCCTCTCCTGCTTCTGCTCCTCGGTCAGAGGGACGCCGTCCTTGTCGTCGTCGGCGCCCGCGAAGACGGCCACGAACGCGTTCCTGAGCATGTCGGGTTCTGGCGGGAAGCCGTGGCCACATAGGGAGCGCGGGCGGAAATGGTATTAACAAATTGCGGTATTCACAACTGCACATGTTTTGGTCTTTCGTCGCGCTAATTTCTGGGAGTCGACGCTTACTTGTGTCTGTGTGTTTCCCCTCCTGGCACAAACCCTTGTAAAGACATGGACTCGCGCTCCCGATGCCACGATGCCGGCTTTGAAAATCATGGATCCGCACCGTGAGCTGCCAAGGCTGGCCGTGCAGGCAACCAAAGACACCAAGGTAACCGAATATGTCTCGAAGACAGCTCTACGACTGCCCACGATGCATCCAACAGGGCCCAGAAAGGCTGCACGATGACATCCAGCAGGGTCAGGACAAACGAAAAACATTGATTACCTTTTGTTGTTTGCATGTTTTTCGCGGCCTCGTATTGCGGGCTTCCGTCCGCTCAAGACCGCCCAAGACCCCTTCACGATGGCTCCAAGACGGCTCAAAGGCACCACAGAGGGTCCCAGCATGGTCCCAAAAGGTCTCACGATGGCCCAAAAAGCATTCAAGACGGCCCCAGGACGGCCTGAGAGGGCCTCCCGCAAGCCCACGAGGGCCTTAGAAGGCCTTTTCGATGGTCCAAGACGGCTTACGACGGCCACCGGAAACCCACCATACGGCCAAAACGGCCCAAAGGCGGCTCAAGACGGCCCCGAGAGGGCTTAAGAAGGCCTCAAAACGGCTCAACACGAGGGCCCCGCGGGACCCCCAAGACTGCCTCACAATGTACCAACACCCAAAAAACTTCCCAAACCACTTCCATGACAGCTCTTGAACTATGTGACGGCATTCCTCTTCCTCCTCTTGCTGCTGCGCAGGCGCTAACGAGTCCGCCGCCGCGTCCCAGCCGCGATGCCCGCGGCCACCAGGGCCCCAGGAACGCCTCATCCTCTTCCTCCTTCTCCTCCTCCTCCTCCTCTTCCACCTGCTCCTGCTCCTGCTATTGTGCTTGCTCCTGCTCCTGCTCCTGCTCCTCCTCCTGCTCCTCCACCTCCTGTTCCCACTCACCACCACCACCACCACCACCACCATCGCCAGCTTTATCATCAACATCATCAGCAACATCAGCAGCAATATCATCAGCAGCATCAGCAGCACCAGTGTTATCATAATCGTCATCGTAATCAGCATCAGCATTATTTTTGTCACCATCATCATCATCATCATCATCATCATCATCATCATCATCATCATCATCATCAGCATCACCATCACCATCAGCATCAGCATCAGGTCTTTCCTCTGAGAATCGGGGTAAGATGACAAAGGAAATGAAGTCTCATGTTCACTCTGCTCAGTGGAAGAAGATACGGGATGAGACATCGATAAGACAAGTGACCGGTAAGCAAATGCACTCTATCAGGAATAGTAAGTGAGGAGGCCGGCCGGCCGACGACGCGACTGCGACGAGGGAGCGACCCCTCGGCGCGCGCGTGCGAGCCAGCACGCTCCTTTTATCTCCTGTGAGCACAAGCGGCTGCGGAAGGTTACCGCAATCAGAGTCATACAGTGCGCTGCAAGACAAGCGATATGATAAGCAACATGAAGATGAGGCGGATGAGGAGCATATTTACTCCCCCCGCGGCGGGCCTCGTAGAGCCCATCCAGCCACAGCACCCCTGGCCTGTACATATACACAACCACCGGAGCCAACCGCAAAAGACTTTTACGGCTCAACGGTGGCTGCCAGGGGGCTAAAGGCCGAAGAGGCCCGACGACTCCCACCATCAGATAAATCAATTCTCTCCGCCGATTCGGCTTCGCCGATCGGCAGAGCTGCTTTATTCGTCCGACACGACTTCGTCGCGCGGCGAAAATTTTCTCGCATGCGCCTGCAGCGACTAAGTCACGCGGGCCGGACTCAATCCAGGCCCTCGAACGGGTTGTATGAAGGGGCCCCAGGACACACAAATAAATACACACAAATAAAATTGTTCCCAATATTTTTCCATATTTTCTTGGTTTTTGTCTTCCCCCCCACTTCCCATATTTTCCCATATTTTCTGGGAATCGACGATTAATTGTGTCTGTGTGTTTTTTCCCCTCCTGATTGTAGTCCCCCGTCGGTGGCGTCGGAGGCCTCGGGCGCGATGACGCCGAACCTCCTGTCTGTCCCTCGCCGCCACGAGGCGAACGGGACCTCCCTTTGCCGCGGCCAGCGTAGTACGCTGATCTGTAGTGCTTGTCTTTGTTATTGGTCGCCTTCCCCTTCGGCGGGAAGCGAAACTCATGTTCGGCCAGAGACAGGACGCGCCACGTCTGCGACCGCCAGACATCGTTGGACAGCCACCAGAGCCGATCCCGATGGACGTAGTATCCGACCTGCACATCGTTTGTGCAGCGCGGGCAAGACACGAGCGGGTCGTAGCCAGCAGCGCCCCAGCCGACATCCATGGCTCCATCGCGCGCGCGCGCTGGGGCCTCGACCAATCCCGTGTGTCAGAGTACCGCGGGTATTCTTCTCTTCCCGAGACGGCTGCGCCACTGGCAGAGCATGGGGATTCGGGAACCTCGTCGCCAGCCCGAGCGTCTGAGACGTCGGGTCTGCGCGGCGGGGGTGGCGGTTGCGGACTCGCTCTCGCCGCGCCCTGTGGTCGTCTCGGCCCCACCGAACCAGCTTTGCTGTCGGGGGGCTCACTGGCACGTCCACCCCCGCGAACATTCTGCTCTCGATCGCGAAAGAACTTCAACAAATTCCTAGCAGCAGTAGCTGCAGGAATGCCAAAATTACCACATGCAGTACGGAACGGGCCTGCGCCCTTCTCCTGGAGCTCCGTATCAGCATCTATGTACCTGCTTTGAGGCCAATAAATGGCCTCCTGTAACAATGAGCCCTGGCGACGAATGTCGGCTCGCACCTGTCTACCTAAATTGCGGGCCCACTCTTCTATGAGGTCGTCCGTCTGAACCGCAGCGCCGATGCGACAGTCAAGGGCATATGCATCCCTCCGTCGCTTATAATGATCATCATATGTGCTCCCTCCCGCGGCGCGAATTGTTCTCCCCGGGTAATCAACAAAATGCCCATCTGAAATAAAGGGGCTCATGATCTCGCGAACGATAGCAACCACTCTTATAATGCGAAGACCAAGTTGCATGTGTGGTACAGGGGCCATCCAGTTCCCTTCAACTATGTTCCTCACGACATCTGGGACTTCATGTTGTGTCTCCCCTGACAGTCGCCACCTGTTGGGATGATTTGCATGTGAGCGAACACATGTATATTCAATGACATATTGAGCTGTTATCGCTCTAGCCTCAATCCCAGTCGAAGATATATTTATTGAACTGCCCTCACAATGTTTGTATGAAAGTCCGCTGGGATGATCAAGGTTGGTCGCCCCGTCAGAGATCAGCGTGGCCTTAGGCCCGCTGATGGCTGTGAAGCCAAGTGCGACCTGCAAGTTTGCATCTGCCGTCGCGGCCTCGCCGGAGGCAGGTTGCAGCATTGGTGCTATGAGACGATGGTCGCGACACTGGTTTGCTCGCTTAGTGATAGAACGAGAGTCGCGACTCGGTCTTGCCTCACGGCTGTTCTCCCAGGCAACCGGTAGACGTCCGCGAGGGCGTTGCCCTGCGGCGTCTGCGGAATCGTCCTGGTGTACAGGTATCCACGGTCTTCCCATGGCTACCTGATCGACTATCGTCTGAAGCGTCGGGGCGAAAATGTTTTGCCTGGTCATCGTGTGCTGCCATCTCTCCCAACCGTTCATCGGTTCGTGGAGGTCGTCTCGCTAGTCTGGCCAGTCGAAGGCTGCCAGAGCCGGACAAGACATTGGGCGCGCATACAGGTCAATATCTGTTTTCCAAAGCAGGGGCCACCATACCTGAATTGGAGGAACTTGGGTCCTCTTCCTTGAAACGAAGAATGCGAGCCATTCAATGAACCTTCGTTTCAAGGGCTCCAAATACTGGAAAAGGGCAATGACGCGCCGGCGGCTGCGCCGCGGCGCTCTGGAACCCAGGCAGGGAAGTTGCCTGGCAAGCTGTTTTCAAAGATTTGACCAGCAGCAGCCATATTCGAGAATGCCCCATCTGCCCATTGCCCACTTATCACAATTGCAGAGGCTCTCCTCTGTCTTTTAGTACGCGCACCGATCCATTCAGCACGCGTAGTGGGGAGATCATGAGGGGTGTCCACATGTAATTCAAATCCGTTTGCCTTAAGGGATGTCGGAATAGTCTCTTTGTTCCACGTCTGGGCCAAACAGTCGTGAGCGACTCGATGTTTATATTTGATCCGACAGTTGCAAAATGGACAGTGTCCGAAGCCCGTGCGCACCGAGTGAAATTGACAGCACAATAACCTACCGTCGTCGGTCCATGGAACAGACAGAACACGTTCTTGCGCCTCGGGCGGCAATTGGGGCCTGTGATCTGGGACCAACGATTGCGTCTCGTCAGTGTGAATCCAAGCGATCACTGATTCGTCATCAAAAGTTACTTCGTACGAGGCCCATTCATGGTTGAAAACAACGGACCAAAACATCTGCTGTGTTCGAACATCCGCTGGGTTTCAAACATTAACAAAGGTAACGGCCTTGTCGATATCAGTGAACCTCGGCACCTCTCGAGACACGAGAGTCCCGTCCTGGCAAATTCTATACGAGAAGCGAGTAAGCACTCGGCCGGTGAACACCAGAATTAGTGGCCAGAAATCTCTATGGTTAGGGAGCTCCATCCCACAGATGGACTGCGTCCTCTGCGGGCCATGTCCCATAGCTACATAACGCCTTCTTGCGCGTTATGGCCCATAGCTACATAACGCCTTGGAGGGGGGGCCTCCCCATACCTCCGCTGGCTGACCCACGGAGGAATATGCCTTGCATTCGGCATTGTTGGGCTCCTTTTGGTCGGAAGCAGCCTTAGTAGATCGTAGTCTGCTTCGAGGCGAAGCCCGGAATCTTTCTTCGGAAAGCGTACCTTTCCATCTGTTGATTCCAGGAACGTCTGCATGGCTGTGACATGGGGAAGAAGTGGAATGCCCCTGGCAAACGCGAAAGAAGACAGGTATGGCAACTGTACTCCTCTCTTTGATCTGCGAGGGGCACGCCTTGTAATTGATCTCGCATAGTTCGAGCGATGCCTCGCGAGGTACGGCATGCCCTTACCTATGTGCTGCGCAAACTCGTCAACTCGGCAGCTCTGGGGCCTCCAAAGGTCCATGCTACCTAAGGCAGCTGATTGCGATCATCAATCCCAACTACTAACGGTTTCAGGCACTTGAAAGACGTCGGAGTGAACACTTCTGGGACATCATCGGAGTAAAAGTCGGCTCGGACAAATTCTCGTGTTTCGCTGAATGTACCGTCATTTTGGTCGAGGTTGCCCAAACGCGAAGATCAGGTCTTCAGCAAATTCTGCAATACCTAAGCGTATTACCTCTCTGCTTGCGTATGGCTTCAATATGCAGTGGAACGGGGCCAGTCATGTGAGCTTCGCGAACTTTCTGTCTCATTGCAGCAGGCGCACGCTGAATGATTTGTCCGCTTTCTTCATTTGAAACATAAAGCTGTCTGCCCCTTAAACGAGTCAGCATGCCCAACATTGATCTCCTGATCCCCTTCCTGGGGAAGTATATTCGTGGGCTGGCGCTGTCTTCTATCAGGAGCAGGTGGCAGACTTGCTATGCGAAAGAAGTTCTCATATGCTGGGCCTGAACGGCAATGCTCTTCATCGGTGGTAAATGCGAACTCAGGATCCGCATCGCATGGAAAAGCTCTGACATCCGCAGGATCAGCGCCTGCATCCAAAGACCCCGGGGTGCCTGCGGTATCAGGGTTCCGTTCTGCAGAGGGAATTTCTGCTGCCTGGCTTCCGCTCAGCGCGGCTGCTGGCGCTGGCGCCCTGGCAGCAGGTGCAGTTTCTTCCCCGGGCGGCACAACCGTGGGAGAAGACTGCTCTTGAGGTGCTTTAGGCTGCGTAGCATGAAGCCCCGAGTCTACCATCATTTCATCCCTCTTCCTTTGCTCCTGTTCCGCTCTGGCTGGGCCAGGCGGGGGAGGCGGAAGGTTCTCCGTCGCGGCTGAGCCGGGCGGAGGTGCAGGGGGAGTTGGAAGTCTGCTTCCACTCGCAACAGATTCTCCTTTGGCATGAGGCTTAGGCCTCGCACTCCTTTCAAGTATCATAGGAGTACGGACGAAATTTGGATCCAGTTTGAGGATCTGCTCTGCGACTGCGTCCGCAAATTTCAGCCATGGGCCCGAATAGTTTTCCGGGCCATGTCTGTTCCTTACTTTGAACCTATTGTAAATATTCTTCGCAGCTTCGATATATGCTGCAGCCCCCATGCCCCGTTGTTCAAGATAATCAAATTCTCGCGGCCAAGTCGCCCTAAGATCGCGCCATCTGTAAAAGAAACCTTTTTCATTCCTCAATGCCTTGTGTGCTCTCGGACGCGAGAACTGAATATCGGAGAGTTCTTTGAGAACCATGAGAATAGTAGTTGCCTCGTCAGATCTCACTAGCATCGGCGAATCCTCAGACGAGACGCCCCCATCCGGCTGCGCCGGAGGGGTTGCCTTAGGAATGTCTGATGCGTCGTCGCCTCCGTGTCGGGCAGGAGCCGCATCCTCGGCGGACGTCGCTTTTGCCTCGGCCACCTTTGCACCTTCAACAGGACTCTTCGCCTTAACGGGTTGGTCCCCTGCAGCGCTGCCTTGGGCATGCTGTGGGGCCCCCTGATCTCTCGCCCATGGAGGCGCAGCCTTGGTCGGGGGCTCTGCCTTCTGACGACTTGGATCCGCTGGGGGAAAATTAACAACGTTTGGCCTGGTGAGTCGAGTCAAAAAAAAAACCGGGGGGTCACGAAGACTCGGTTTCCAGGCTTCAGGCGGACCGCTACCCGCGTCCTTGCCTCCCGCCTGTGCCGGTGGCTGTGTCGATGAAGATACCAAAAGGTTCGCGTCTCCCCTATCAATGCGAGGCACCTTAGCTGGCGGGGGATTCATCGAATACGCCTCTGGACTACATTGCGGCGGAGGCGGAGCCTTCGTGGGCACCGTCTGCTTCGCCTGCGGCACACCCTCAAGCGATGCGGTGTTTGACTTCGTAGCTGGCGGCGGCGCCATTGCATAAAGTGGCGGCGGAGCCTTCTTCGAAGCTTCCTCTCGGCACTTCCGTGGGCAACCCCTCCTTTAGAGGAGGAGGGGGCATCGGCACTCCCGTAGGTGCGTCGGCCCTAGGATTCGATGGCCGAGCCTCTGCCCGCGGGGGCGGAGGCTTGAACGCTCTCTCAGTGCTTGATGCAGCCTGCCCTACAGTCGGGAAGTTCTCGGCCTCAACCCACAATTGAGTGCCGGACGGCTGAGCCGCCGGCGTCTCCTGTTTTGCTTCCGCCGTTGTCTTCCATTTGTCTGCTTCGTCTTATTATTTTGAAAAAGCTTTGCGGATTCCCCCGAGGCCTCATCTCTGTGCAATGGGTGAATCTTAGTTAGCCGGACTCACTCTCGTTGGAGCCGAGGCCAGATATCATCAAAGGTCTCGTTGTTAAAATATAAACTCTTCTCCTTTTTCCAATCAATCGGTTCTAAATTTGGAACCCACTCTCTTTGCGCCTCCTGGACTTTCTCCGCGGCATTTGTCCGACCAGTATCTCGATATCTTTCGACCTCGAAATCCTGCCCCAGATTCCAACCGTTCTGTCTGGCGACGTGTTGTAAGTGTACATAGGCGGAGTCCAATGGTATAGTCTAAGCTCGTGCAATACGTCTCCGACTGGATCGCTCACATATCTTGGCGGCCATCCTTCGATGACTACTGGGTCTTTCGTGGAGAAAACAATCTCAGCAGTAATCCACATACCGTCTCCAAAGGTCTCCTCTGCAACGGAATACGTCATGTGCGTCTTAGGGCTATCAACACATGGAAAGGAGTGCACCCCAACCGTGTTCGCCTTGACGTTACCTCCGTATTTGGGGTCGGAAGGAAGCAATTGGTGGCCCTCCAATATTGCATGAAGGGCAGTCACAGACGTGCCATGAGACTGTTTAGACCAGCCTGTGGATGTGTCTTGGACCTCCCAAGCTTTTCGTCTTTCACGAAGAAGGGCAACGAGAGTTCAACACAATGGCTGATGCCCGCTCTATGGGTCCTCGCCGACAACTTAGCCCAATTCAGACGATCAGCAACAATGGCTGCTGGGCCTGCTCTTGACAGGTCGGCTTTGAACCTGAAGAAACGTGCCCAGTTCGGAATCACATAACTTGGTTCCAGAGGTGGGGTTCTCGTTGACTTCTGTAGCAACTGAAAGGCCAACCACGCTTCCCCTTTCGCGGTAATGTGAACCGTCTTGAACTGTGGGCTCCGAGGCGGGTCATTATTCCCTTGTGCAGCCTCTGCAGCACGGCCTTCCTCGCCTGGGTAAGCGTTCCAGCATCATGCCCTGATGGAGGCTGCCGCTCGCGACCGTAAACGGCTTAAAAAATCAAAGTGAACAATCTCTGGCCCTGTCGCACTTCTATAAGGCAACTTCTTCATCTTCTGATATGGCAAATGATAGGGCCAATCAGGTTCCCTATCCTCGTTACTGTTGGGATCAGCGTTTTCCTTCGGACGCTGTGGGAACTTGCGATTGCCGCTGAGCTTGATTAACCTTCCCACGGGGCACTTCTCGCGAAAAAAACTCCTCCGCTGCTTCACCGGGCATCTGGGCTTCTTGGGGGCCCGTAGTTGGCGCCAAAGGGGGACTGCGGGGCGACTGAGCCGCCCGCATACTGACATCACTGCCCAAGGCGGCTGAGCCGCTGGGCGCAGCGACTCCACTGGAAGCGGCTGAGCCGCTCAGTGGCGTGGCGTAACCCGGGACGGCTATGCCGCTCGAGGCCGAACCACTCCCCGAAACGGCTAAGCCGCTCGGTGCCTTGGTCGGCGCTGCCTTTTGCAGTTCGTCCAATGCCGCGCGCATATGCTCATCATTTTGCACGCCTTCATTAGCCGATCGTATGCGCTGCCCCTTCGGCGGCATTCCGGGGCAAAAAATCCCCCCGCGCGGCAAGAAGAAATTGTCGTCTTTCCAACGGAAAAAACCCTCATATGCCATTCCCTGCTTAAGAAAGTCAATAAAAGCCGCTGGGTAATATGAATGGATAGCTCCACCTCCAGATCAATCTTGGATGGATGGAAGATCTTCAGAACTCAAAGCTGTTGTAAACGGGCGAGCATTTAGCAAGGATGCGGGTATGTTGCCTACTGAGGGGGCCCAAGTTTGCCAGTACATGACTAGCTCATTAATGGTCGCCTCCCGCTCGGCCTACCCGTCAGCTCTTGTCGCTCTTGCTACGTTGCCACTCCGTGCGGCTGAGCTGCCGGAGGGCTGACAGAAAAATAACACGGCCAGCTTGGCGGTCATGGTCATGTACTCTGCACATAACTGGCCCGCATTCGCGCTCAATATTTGCCCACCCTTGCTCACTTTATACTCATTGTGGTTCGAAGCAAAATGAAAGATGTCTCCTGAGCGGTGCCGAAGCTGTCGGTACAGGCTCACTCCGTCGAGGATCATTATTATTGGGAAAAGTCATATAGCTTTGTAGTGTTCGATCCGAAGGTTCATTCTGGCCCTAACAAGAGTGGCAACATCATCCCACATCGGGTTTTTATGCCAACTCCATCCGTCTGCCAGCATTTGTGGCCCCCACCAACGCACATGATCTCTATCGCTCCGTCAGCAGCACGGCTCATCGCGTCATCAACCAGCTCGACCGCTGCCTCTACAAATATTCGGAGGCCCCCTGCGAAAGCTAATGGGTTGTCCTGCCGTTTTGGCCCAGTGCCAACTCCGATCAACTCACTGGCGTCATCTACAATACCATTGAAGTTACAAAAGGTGAAGCGTATCGGAGTGTGGATCCCCTTTTAAAAGTGCCCATGTTTACTCCACTGAAAGCTTGAAGAGGCCTCCCGAATGGCCGGGGCCAAGGCTCCACTCAGGGCATTCTGCGAGCTTCCAAACACGTGTTCTCGCAGGTTGTACCCAGGGAGAAGGCTAGGCTTTATCTTCCCGGGCCCATCCTTGAATACAATTGTGGAGTCTGCAACAATATGAACAGAGTAAGACCAATAAGTATGCGTCCCACTATTCTTCAAGCACAGTGGGCGAAAGAAATCAGTAACTAGTTCCCCTGTGTCCGACATGGCCGCGAGGTCCTCACCTATGAATGGGATCCACGAGTGTCCGTTCACTCCAGCAATTTGCGAGATAGCCTGACACTTTTGAAGAAACAACAGTTTGAATGCCCAGGTCGACATCATCGGGTCTGTGATCTCAATATAAAGGTTGAGAATATCATTCACCTTGACCTGCCATTCATGTGTAGGGGCCTTAGGATCAGTCGCAAAATTCCCCTGCGACCGAAGATAGCCAAGGACGTTCCAGGGACCTCGCCCAAGGTAGGGCGGGCCACCCCGCTCAGCATCGGCCGCAGGTGGACCTGACTCGGGCGGCCCATCCCCTCCACCACCTCCTGAGGAGGGATGAAAGGGTGGACCATTTCCCGAAGAAGAACCACCTGGTCCAGGCGGAGCCCCACCACCGCCGGCTGAGCCGGGGGGTGAGCCACCACCTGTCCCACCGCCGGCCGCGCCAGGAGGGCCAGCCGGACCCCGGGCTGGCTCGGCGGACGATCCGCCGGCAGCCTGCTGGCCGACTCCAGGGTTGCCCAGGGAGGACTGAGTGATGGCTGCGTCTACCTGATGGCTTGCCGAAGCGACTGAGTCGTTCGGTGCCTCTTCTGTCATCCGCGACCTCTCGGTGGCGACTGCAGTTTGGCCTCAGCATCGAGGCCGTCCTTGGCAAACCACTCATCCAGGTTCGGCGGCCGCTTCCATGGTCGTTGCTCTTTGCGCCAATGCATCGCCTGCTGAGGGGAGGCCTCAGAATAGTTTGTTCTTGCTGTAGCGGCGAGGGCCTCCTCGACAACATGCGCTGGCGTGCGACGCAAGCCTTTGACCACAGGAAGGGCAAACATTGTTCCCCAACCATCCACAGCGGCTGCGCCACGGGGAGGCTTTCGGGGAGAAGGGCCCCAGATGTTCAGCCACACCTCGGGGGATCCTTCTGTCCAGTGGTCTATCACTGGGACGCTCACAAAATCCACATAGATTGTCTTACTTCGTACGGCTGGGCCGACGGTGGGACCAATGACCTCTCCTTTCTCGAGGGTTCGAACAGCGCGACGTGCTTCCCCTGGTGGGTTCGTATACAACTTGCAAACCAATCTCGTCTTTTCATCAGGGTACGTCTGGAAGAATGTACCCACGGGGATGTGGCCCAGACAAGGGGAAGCACAATCGAAACGGCATGTTGCCTTTCGTTCGAACGTTGTCCAGTGCACTATCCATGGATCCTGCGAGACGTGAGAAAGGCCGTCCAGGTCAGCCTTTAGCGCGGTCACGACTTGGTCGTTCCGCATATGCAATACGTCATGCCTCCACTTCGTGAAGCGCCAACTCCATCCCCGCTTGTGTCCAAACTTGACGGTCCCGGCGTGGTCCAATCTAGACCACTCTCTCTCTCTCTCTCTCTCTCTCTCTCTCTCTCTCTTTGTCGGGAAAGCAGCGGAATCTTGGTCTCTCTTCTCTGGGATCAATGTCTCCTGGGCCGGAGGTGGCAGCTTTCTTGGCAGGCTGGCTGTCCTGGATAGCGGTCTCGGCTGCCCTTTTGCGAGCAACTATCTCTTCTCCGCGAATTTCTACACCAGCCTCCATCTCGATGTCTTCATCCATCACGACATCGCTCGTGCTAAATGGTTTAGCCTCGTCCCCAGCCGGCTTAGCCGGTGGGGAAGCTTCCCCACTCGGCTGCGCCGGTGGGGTAGCCTTTCGAATTGTATCGGAAGGAGCGTTTTCTTCGGCCTCAATCCCGGGATTTCCCGCCTCAAACGAGTCGGGAAGGAGTTCGTCTATGATATCGTCTGAGCAGATCGAAACAACGCCCCCCCCGACGGCCCAACCGCTGGGCCCCCTAGCGGTCGACACATGGATTTGGTCGATGCTCTCTCGGGCGCGCGGGGGCCGCGGCAATCAAGGTTCGCGCAGTCACCGCAAGGCGGCCACGCAATCCGAGGGGGGGCCGGCCGCAGGGCAGCCCGCGCAAGCTCTAGAGACGAAATGGCAGCGGCACAAACGAGATCTGAGGAAAGGATAGGACGACGACGAGACGACCAAACTCTCTCTGCAGCTCGAGCAACAACAATATGGACCTGTCGGGCAAAAGCATCAGTGTAATCTTCTACAATCTTACACTCACGACCTCGAGCCTCAACATGCTCGCGCGCGCCGTCACATCTGCGCTCAAGTCCCTCCGCAACATCGGAGGAGGTAGAAGCTATCGCCCAGGGCTTTTTCACGAAATTAACCTTGCTATCCTTCAGTCCGCACGCGCATCCATGCAACGCCGTCTTGACGAACCCTAACTCTCTCATTAATTCTTTCACCTGAAAATCCCTCCAGTTGTTACGCTGGGTCGGCCATTCAATGCAAACGATGCCCCCGTTTTGTGCGCAGCGCGGGCAATCTAGCGGAAATTCCAAAACAGGTATCTGAAGTCTGTCCTAATACCACGAAGCCTACGCATCGCTCTATGGTTTCCGGCGCGAAAATAATGTGTTTCGTTCACATACTGCCAGGGGGGGCCCCCCGTGCAGGGCATAGAGTCCCCCCAACGTAATGTGTTTTCCTTTGAACGTTTTGATACCATTCAAAGCCAACCTAAGCCCCCCCCTTCTGTCCTCATATCTTCCGCTTCAGTATATCGAATCACTTTACACGAGTTGTCAAAAATCTTCGGGTTTCCTATCCTGCTCTGAGGGCCGCAACAATATTCTAACAAGAGTCTTTCCCCGGTCCACTGCGTGGCCGGGGCGCAATCTTCTCGGATCCAGAGCTCCGTATACCCAGTCCATCAGCTAGGACAATAGTCACCGTCGCTGGAATCGCCATTCGAATTATGTTCGAATGGGTGATGATATTTGTTATCTCCGTCGCGCCAATGATCTGCGCGGTCAACCGTCAAACCCTGCTGGGTATCAATGGCATATGCACGACGCCTATCATCCAACCTTTCCGGGTCGGTGGGACAATCACTGGTTGCCGGCATAAACGTGACAAGTCTCGGAACGAAATGCCAGCGCTTCAAACTCTGCCCCTGTTGCGCCCACGCATCCTCTGCCCAGAAAACTGGCAGCAGCAGCAGGGGGGAGATGAGGGGGGTGAAGGTTGTAGCCAGGTATGTATTCCAGATCCCTGGTTGGTTCATTACTCGAATATCCTTCACATGGCTCTTTTGGCAAGATTGATGTATCTGACTCAGTTCCGCCGTCAGTCATGTCAAACATTGCTTTCATTTCATGATCGGAGCTTTTCTTGGTTATTTCCCACATCGCTCTGGTTTTCTCGGAGTTTCTGTTGCGACCTCCTTCGGCCATTACAGGAGCAAGTGCACCTGCTTCCACGGCTTGGCCGGGCGCATTCGCAACCATAGCTTTAATGGGGGCGCGTGCCACCACGGTTTTGCCTGGGGCGGCCCCAGGCGCCGCTGGGGCATTCATTGGTTTTGGTGCATGCACAACGGGCTTACCCTTATTGGGACGCTTCTTCTTTCTGTTCATCTTTTTGCTTGGTACAACAGCTCCTCTCCGCAAGGCCGAACTAGGACCTAAGCGGGGCTTCAAAATCCCCCCGGGTTTCAAGGGCAGGCCGTCTGAAAACGTCGACTCTAAATAGTCCTGGCACCGCTTAGCGGCCCAGAATTTGGGAGTTGCAATGTTGACAAGGTATAAAACTTTAACACAAGCCAAAGGGTCTGCGAACCTTTTCGCTCCAACGTCTGCAGCTTCATTTTGGGCCCCTTCGTACTGGAGCTCAACGACGCCGCGAGAAAATTGCGCGGACACAGCAGCAGCATCCATCCGATGCGTTCTCGGTAGGTGCATGAGCTTCATTGACCCGCCCGCTTTGAGGACTTTACACGCTGCCTGGTTATCTTCAAAAACAAACATCGCACCTGTCTGTCAAGCAGTATTTCCCAAAGCGGTAGTGCTGCAAGCAGCTCTTTTCGCAAAGCAAGGCCAGCAGACACAATATCTGCCTAATGTGCGCTGTGGGAGACGCAAGTCTGTCGTTGCGATCCCATGGACTGCCCAGCTCTAACGTATGGGCCCCATGTTGCTTGAAAGCTGGCACTCGTGCTCCGACGAGTTCGGATGTCACTTGCTAGATCCGCGTCAGCCTATTGCTTCAACAAGACATCGCCCATTTTATCACCTACCCACGAAGACATACGTTAGTGAGAGGTACATTTTATATAACAGATGAGGCGGAAAAGGTCCATGTCTTGTTGCTCTGTCCATTTCGTAATACAGCTTGCCGTCTGACACGCGGCACGAAGCAGGCCATATCTAGCCATTCTTGCACCATAAAGTATATCCATCAAGACTTTCGCTGCAATGGGCTGAAGCACTCCCGACTGCGTCGGCGGCTCTGGGCCATTGGGGCTTGCCGCTGCGGCATCGAGGCCAAGAACTTCTACTTTTTGATCAGGAGGCCCCGAGTCAACTGTGACTTGTAACGCTGATGCTATGGCCTCCTCTGCCGCAGAGTAAACATCCCCACTGGGGCCACCTTGGCCATCCTCGAGGTCAATTAGTTCTGGGCCGAATGGGGTACCTGCAGCGGGATAAGTAGCTGGATCAATGTCCGTTAGCTGAGCATATAATGTAACACAAGAATCAAAGAATTCTGTCATGTCGTATTATATGGCTCTGGCCTGTTTCGGCTCTCTCGGTTGGTATGGCTCGGACGGCTGAGCCACCGAGTCACCCCCCGTTGCCTCCGCGCTACCCTCGTCTGCGACGGAGGCGTTCTTCTTAATTTTAGGAGGAGGCGGAGCCAAAACTGCGGGTCATTCACCTTGCCATTCAACCCACTGCGTAGAGAGTCGATGTTCACATCCCAAATATCTTCCAACCGCAGTCGGAGGGTCTATCTCTATTCCCTTGGGACAGTTTTCAAAGGGTTCTTGTAGTAGTTGCCATCCCTCTGCAAGCTTGTCTGCAGGAACCGACAGCATAAAATCATCAACGTCGATAATCAGGAAGAGTGTCAATTCTTTGTGGGAAATAACAGCTACGCCACGGACTACACTTCACAAAGCCTTGAGCTGTTACATGCCCCTCGCAATGCTGTTCCCAAAACCCCCTCGGAATCAGGATGTCCGCATAACGAGAGATATAACGGGCATGCGGGATTACGCATGCGAGACCATTCCTTAGGCCATTCATCGCGGGATAGAAATGCCCAAGTCGGGGTGCCGCCTAACCTTGACTGAGCGTAAGCTTGGTGGGCGTCAGCTTGCTCAATACTATTGCCTTCGAATGGCCCGTAGGTGTCAGCTGCTTTGCTGGCCTGCATTGTAGCAGGACAACTGGAAAGTTCTTGGAACAACGCTACATCTTTATTCTGATCTCTCACACTCGAACCATCAAAAACTACCCGACCTTGCTATCTGCGGTCTTTATGTCCTAATGGTAACTCCGAGTTCTTTTCAACAAAGACGCAAACAGCCGGCCAAAGTGCACCGTCTGTCCGTTGAGTTCGGCGATAACGTCAGAGTACTCTCTGACGCCACCCTCTTTCCACGTGCCAAAGTGTCGTAGTCTATCCCATTCTTTTCTCAAGGGAGCCCGGGCACCTTTATTCGCTTTGGCCTCGTGTTCTGAGACAGAACGCGCGACGGCGGCATCAATCTGAGCGCGTTGCCAGTCGTTGGGAAGCTGGAAGGGTTCGTCGACAACTGAGATAAGGTCAAGAGAAGGGTTGCACAAGCATTGCAAATCAAATTTTTCTTTTTCCCGATGACTGAGCACCGAAGCCGAGCTATTCTGCAGCGGCATTCGAGGCACCCTTCGCCGCGACGCGGCGGCCGCCAGACACAAGGTTAGGCTTGCCTCTTGTGCGCCCTCAGATTCATCATCGGATAACGGGCCCCTGCCGGCTGAGCCGGAGGGGCCCCATCACTTGCTATGGTGCCACCGTGCCATGTCTGCTTCCACCAAACGCCCTCGTCGTCCGAAATACATTCGTCGGAATCACCCTCCTCAGAGGATTCGGTAGCCACAGCTGCGGCTTTGCCGCCCTGCGCCGCCAAACGACGAAGTCTCTCAGCCACCCATGGCACGGCTAGCCTTGCCTCAGGGCGCGCCACAAGTGGCTGGGCCGCTGCGGGTTCGGGCGGAGTTGGTGGATCATCCACATCCAAGCCAATATCACGCAGGAGGCCAAGACAAGGACCAGGATCTTCTATACAGAAAAGTCATCTCTTTTCTGCCTTGTATTGTTCCACAGCCTGTCGGCGTTGGGCTTGATTCATGTTGAACCATCTTCCAGGATGGATCCCAGGATTGGTGGATTCGGGTAGCTTTTCAACAATTGGGCGCCGTATTTCGGGTCTGGGTCAGTGACCCACACACGAGTTATAGGCACGTAATCTGGATCAGAATAAAGAACAACTCGAATGCTGCATGTCTTTCTTCGACCCGCCAATGGAAGCTTCTGCGTTAACTCTTCTTTTGTCAGACCGGCAACAATACGCCTATCTTCGAAGTATTCCATCGTATCTAGGTTTTGAGTTGTTCGAGCAAGAAGTTGCCCTTTTCCCGGGGACCTTCTCACGCGGCTTAGCCGCTGAGAAGTTTGATTGTCTATCCAAGCGGTTCTCAATGTGCGCGAGTCCCGATTTCTGGTTCTTATCTGCTGGATGGGAGTCTCGCTGTGGATCCCTGCCGTCAACTACCATGGGCTCGTCGTCCACGCACAACCCACCAGGGCCTTCATCCTCTAATTCGGCCTCCGAGTCGAAGTGCGGGGCGTCCTCGCCTCCTTGAGAAGGCGGCGGCATGGCAACAGCAGGATCATCCGCATCAAACAAGTTGTCCGATCGTATCCCTGTTGCTGGCTGTGGTCCGTCTGGGACGGCCGCAGCCTCCCCGGCTGGAGGGGTCGCAACGGAACGCACTTCGGCCACTGCCTTCTCGTGCGCTTTTCTCAAAAAGAAACCGGGGAGATTGATATTCAGCAGTGCCTTCCAAAATGTTACTGTATACCTGGTCAAACCTCTCAATGGTGGGTCGCTCACCCTCTGGGGTACGCCCTGATTCCACGCTAAGTCCATCCAGCTGTCTCAACGGCACAACATAACTATCTGGTCCAACCAATCCCCCCGCTTTGTGCACACACCCCAAGTATATCCCCGGAATCATCGTTGCGCCAGTCTTGGCGGTCCGAAATCTGGACTCAGGCGGAGGCGCATAGCGCACAAGGGGCCCGAAGGGAAGGAGCGGAGCCTCAAATCTACATCCGAAACGTCGCTCCCAACTTGACTGTCCCTCCTCGGGGGTCCTAATATTATAGCAAAGACAGAAGTATCGGAAGGCGTAAGTCCAATATGGTGGCGGAAGACCGGCCTGCATGAGCAAGGCTCTAGTCCCCATCTGTACCACGCCATTTGCACGTTCAGCAACGGCGTTCTGTTTTTTATTTCCTGGGATGGTGGGATCATGTGCAATCTTGAGCTCGTAACATGCCCTTGCAAGCTCTCGTGCACCATCTGTATAACAGTATCATAACTTCTCATCCGGGGCCTTAAGGTTCACCAAAAAATTGCAAACGTGAACCGCAGACTTGTCGCGCACACCCTGAGCGACGAGGAAATCCTTTGCTCGGTCGCGAAAAGTCACGCACGCGGTCTCGTCGTGGAGCCCCCGCGAGAGTTCATCCATCGCAAACCAATGGTCCATCGTCGTCAGGTATCCAAAGGAAGTGGATATAGCGCATGGGCGGGGAACCTTCAGCCATTTGTTCTGCGCCTTGCGCTGTTGCTTTCTGATAGCTTTGGCCCAATTGCATACTGAGCAAACGTGGATCTTGGGAGTATGAGTTAGAAGGCGCGGCAAAGGGGCTGCGGCCTTTTTGACCCGCTCGGCAAGGGATTCCGACACCTCAACCTCCGCACCGTCTGGGTTCATCTCTGGCGGTGCGTCGACGTCGACTAAGTCGACACCGTCAGCGTCTCCAACTTCACCCTCCTCGGGCCCGGGGGCCGCGTCGCACGCACTGGAATCCAACCCTCGACCCATGTCATAGGGGAGGTATCCTGAGAACCCGTACCAATGAGGGCTCTTATATGCGGCTGCGCAGGCCTCGGCTTTGCTGGGCTGCTCGTCGTTCTGTCCAACGGCTTGACCGTGGCAGGACAAAGTTAGGAGACTCTTTGAGGCAACAATGCCGGTCGGCGTCCGATTCCGACCGCTTTCGCTCGCCTTTCGCAGCGAATAGTAGAAATAAGTGATAGTATCCGCAGAGTCTAATAAAGACGGAAAAACGAGCGCGATCTCAGTCGGCCGTCCGTCAACGTAGCTGTGGGCACCAATCACCTCACGTGCATGCAGGTCTATGGTTGCGCGAGTCTGGACAGCATGGGGCGGAGGGCCCCCCGCAGATTCCACATTGCCCAGGAATGCCTTGGCGCCTGGCGCCACGCAACACCACCGCTCGGGGGGCTCACCGTCCCCAGCGGCAACCGCGCACATCCCCTGACCCAGCGCCTCTTTGCCTGAAAGGGTCAAGTATGGCATCTTGCCCTCAACGATCAGGTCCACTCTTTGACCGTTGGGCAACAATAGGCAGGGTATTCGGCCTGCTGGCCAGAAGAAACTGAGGCCGTGATCCATGCACCGCTCTCCTACCGAAATCACGCACGGAGTCTCCGGCATGACCAAAGCGTTAAAACTACCACAATTAATTTAGGGCATGCGATGCGAGGTGAACCAAGGGCCTTTGACTCTCCCCCAGCAGTATTTAGAGCGATCGATTGCGGAAGCTTTCGAATCAATCTCATTGCATCTGCACTTTTATTATTAATCTCCGCTATGAGGTTATACCCACACCCTGTATCTATAATAAAGCTCAGCGCTCCAAGATACGCAGCGCCCTTGTCTGTGCATCCCGCAGCGGCTGTGCCGCGCGGGCCCTCGTCCCCCTCCCCGGCCCTCAACCAGAGGTGCCGGACTTCATCGTGCAGGTCTGACGCCCTGATCAGGGCCTCCGCAGAAGACGCCCTCAACTGGGTAGACATCTGTCGGCGCACTTCCACTTGTCTTTGTCACTCGGTGGCAACTCTTTCAAGTCGCGGCGACGCGCCTTCCTCCAAGTGATGGCGGGCCCCTCAGTAGAGGGGCGAAATCGGACACGGAGCACGCCCCGACCCTTCATCTGAGATCGGATGCAACTCTTACTAGTGGGGGCGATCCAGAAACTTCTTTGTAGCGCACGAGAAAGAGGATGCAGGAAATCCGCAAGGATATGGACAATATTCTCGACCTGTTCCCTGCATTCGTGGTGGAACTCTCCACCGGAGGGATTCCCGTAGACTCCTCCGCTGGCATCTCCAGAGGCCTTCAAAAACTTAGGGCTGGCCTGTTTCTGCCAAGGGGAGCCCCGGATCAACGGGGCGGAGCACGCGAGGGCACCCCAGCTGACTTGGTCAGTGGATCTCTTCCGGCCCCCCCGCTTTCGGCTTGACCGACGCGGACTTCGCCACATCCGTCGAACAAGGAAGACAAGAAATAGTATGCTTAACACAATTTTATCAGTCAGTCCTCCTGCACTGGCGGCTGAGCCGCCAGTGCGGAGCCAATGTCACGGATGACCAGGTGTGGTCTGGGCGAACCAACAATCCGTGCCACGCGAACATTTGCTTGTGTCCCTGAAAGAACGACAGATCATGTCATTGCCTTTGCCATTGCCTTTTTTATTGTCTCCGTCTTTCCTACATCTCTCGGAGTTATTGCTGGAGGCTCGAGCCACCATTGCCCGCCGACGACGAGACATTAGCGGCCGCGGCATTGGCTTGTCTAACAGTACGCTCGTACCCCAGGGTTTGCCCCGAATCAAGCCTCGCCTGTTCGTACCTGTCGCGTTTAAGCTTCTCATCATCAGTCAGTCCTCTATGCTCTTTATAGCATCCACCCTCTGGTCCGCGACAGTTCTTGGGGTCTCGCGAGTAAGCGTAACATGGTAGCTCGCTCTCTTTCCCATGCGATCGATTACATTGACTCCGAATTCTCTGCTGCGCTCCCTTCCCTCGCCCCCCCGTAGGGGTCTGTGAACGGCTCTGCCCCTTTCGGCCTCGGCCTTCGGGCTTGCCAGATCTCCCTCTGGGGTCCTTGTTCTGGGCTGGCGCAGCAGTAGATTTAGTTCCCGCGACCGGCTGAGCCGGCGCGGCAGCCTTGGGCTTCTTATGGTTACAAGGGCAACCCTGGCCTGCGCACGGGCAGGCCTGGCCCTTACGTACATGTTTGCACGTTGTCTCGCCCTTAGTCAATCCGCTCTTCATGACATCTGTGGGTTTACCTAGTCGAGCTGTTACCTCTGCCGGAGCGGCTTTACCGCTGGCATTTCGACGATTGTCATTGTTGTTGCTCCCACCTCCGCCGAATCGGGCCTGTCGAGCACGTTGATTCAGAGTACTCCCATGCACATTGATGTTCCATTCTTCCTTTTCGGGCAACATCAAATATTCAATTTCACTCATAAGCCACTCATCGGATTTCACCCCCGTTCCCAATCTATCTTTGGACATGCCATAAATCTGACAAACAAAGGATAGCGTCTTAGGCGGCCTACACTGCTCAATGAAGTGCGCATGAATCGAGGCTCGCATTTCGTCAGATGGAGGTCGAACCCCATAAAACTGCTGGTAAACATCTGTCCATTCATTGTAGAAATGGTACAAGTCAGCATCAGGGTGATTATGGTCTAAACTACTTTGAATATATCACGCGAAATGCGATGCTGACCCAACTCCGATCGGACAGAGCACCAGTGGCAAATTGCTCGAATCACCTCGCGCCCCGTCAAGAGTCCCTCTTCAGCCTGGGCGCCAAACTCCACCCGACTGATCTGTTGAAGGAAGTGTATGTGATGATCAGGCAACTTATGATTCTTTCGCATTTTGCTAAATTTATCCATCAAATTTGTGGCGACCATGAGGTCAAGACGTTGGAAACGACCCGCATTTCTAAGCTGCTGATGATCCACAGCTGGGTTCATAGCTTCCATAATCCAATGCTGTGCCAGCTGAATCTCCGGGGAGGATCCAGCAATAGCGCGAACTGCGTGCATTTGCCACTCCCGCATGTTTGCAACATCGGGAATGTCCATCATATCGACCTTTTGGTTGTTCCCAACTTGCCTCCATTGATCCAGAGGGGTACTCTCATCTAGACCTCCCGGATCATTTGGCCCTCCTGGGCCTGGGATGCCGCCGCCGCCTCCTCCGCCTGGGGGCCCAGGCCCCCCCGGACTCCCGGGAGGCGGCTTGCCTGGCGGATCGCGAAAAGCATCATTTAGCGCCGATAGAGCGTCAGTACTCGACGCGACACTACTGTCATCACCATCCTTATCCTTCCCCGCCCCGCCCGGCGGCTGCGCCTCCGGCGCATGATCCGAATCGCTGTCTAACGGCTGAGCCGTTGGCGGTCTCACATGTCCGTCCTTAGAGAACGGATGAAAGTTGACATGTTTATTTCCTTCAATCTCACCTGCGAGCTTCATCCTGATTGGAATGCCATGCTCGGGGGTACCAGGCTGGGCCGGACCTTCGATTGCAGGACCGGGGGCAGTATAATGAGGTGTCATGGCAGGTCTTGTGGGCGCATCCTGTGAGAGTAGAGGTAACTCAAACGAACTCGACTTCATTATTTTGCCCTGTTCTGTTTCCCCATGTGGGAAGGGCTTAGTGATGACAGCTTGAAGCTTCATCATGTCTCTTCCTGACGCAGCTGCAGGTGCTAGAGTCTGTCCCCCAGTTTGCTCCTTCGTCCTCTGCGCACTGCATACATCAAGGAGCTTTTGTTGTAGGGCCCGGAAGTCACTGTCGGCACTGCGTTTTCTCCACTGCTCGCCCCACTTCTCCTGTTCAGCTTTCGAACTCTTTATTTGAGTACACTTCGAATATCTTTTCGTATTCGCGTCAAGGTGGTCGTTGCAGCCCGGCTGTCCACAGGCGGCGCAGCCCCCGACTTTCGGGTTCGAACAGACCGAACATTGTTCTTCATCAACCCCTTTCGCGGGCTGCGGCTGGGGCACAGCCCACCTTCAGCACAGGCGGCATCACGCTTCCCATGGTTATCAAATCCAACTGTTCTCGTGAGGACAATACGCCGGACGGCTGGGCCGCTGGCAGAGTTCGCCCACTTTCCCCAATCGGCTTAGCCGATGGGCGCGTGACGTCGTTTAGTTGCACTTGCTAAAGGGATGCTCTAGCGTTATCATGCAATATGAGGTCTTCTCGTTGTTTCTTCATCAGATCGACTCTCGTCGCAGCTGCAATTTGGATATTGGATACTTCCAGCCTGGCAATTTGGAGTTGCTCTTGAAACTCCTGCTTCTCGTGTTCTGCCCTGGCTGTAGCAAGTTTCCCCCCTTCTACTCTAGCCGCCGCAACAGCTGCGGAAACGGTCTTGGCATCAACAGATTGACTCATCGCCGTTGCAACGGCCTGTCGTCCGGAAGCCATCATCTCGGCGTCATGGTTCTTGGCTTCTTCCTCCGCTTGCCGCTTAGCGACCGCGGTCTGATGGCGCACTTGTTCCACCATCTCCTGTTCCCGCTCTCCAGCAGCCTTGGCCAGGGCAAGTCTCTCAGCCTCGAACGTCTTCCGAACATCCTCAATGGTTGCGGTCATTTCTTCTCGATCAAGTCGGGCCTTCTCGGCCCTCTGCGCTTCGCGCGTCAGGAACTCCTGCTGAGTCTTAGCTTCAACAAATCTAACCTGATCCGGCATGGCTTGCATGGGAAGAAATGTGCAGTTATGCTCACCCATGGGATAACAATCTACACACAACCAATGATTGCTACAATTGGGACACACATCCGAGCAATTCTTACACACTGGGCGCCGACAAGCTCCATCCGGCTTGCGGGCTTTCCCCGGGCATCTGTTCCCCGCCTGTGGCGTGCAGTCGGGGCCCCCGTTCCAGCATGTATCAAGCATGGATATAGTACTGTTGCTCCTTGAAGCAGACCGAGCTCCTGATCTTGGCATGTTGGGTCCCCCCCTACTCGAAGCGTTCGATCTAGGACGTGTGTACGCGCATTCTGGCGGTGTTGGCACCTCTCGAAGCTCCTCATCTCTTTCATCCTGTCTTATTAGCTCAGTATACGAAGCTGGATGTTCAACCATTTCTTCATCCTCAACCACAACCGGTATCGAGGGTTGCCAACCGCCTGAGGCAACGGCAGAACGATATAGTCCTTCCTGAAGCGGTGAATCGTTCAAATCATAACCCTCGTTCCTCTGCTTCTTAAGTTGAGGTGCAGGAGTCCGTCCTGCGGGCTCCCTATCGTGCTTCGCCTGAGATTGATGTTCGATATCAGCCTTGACCGCCTGAGGCGTCAGGTCACTTGTACCAACATCTGAACCATCTGGGGACCACCTCTCGCCTGAGGCGGGGTGGTCTGCATCCATTATCGATGACAACTCTCGGCTCAAGGAAACTCCTTTGCTGGCGTATTCAAAATCTTCCTCCATGGAGTTTATCTCATGCTCTCTATCAAGTGGCTCGTCACTATCTTGGCCGAACTGTCCGTTCAATGCTATTGGGATGGGAAGAGCTCCACTCGTGCCTCCCCGTCCGTCTGGGACGCTGGGGTACACGCCTGTGGACTCGCGAGCTTCTTCCGACCCACTGGCTTGGCCAGCGGCCGGCGCGATTGTCTGTGTAGCAATCGGAATAGGACTTATCGTCTCCGATGATTCGGCGATCAAAGACGATAATGCTCCTCGTCTGGATCTTGCTGTTATGCCATTCCGTCTCTGCGGGTCTGGGGTTTGTTCGCGATCACCGATCGGAGCTCTAGAGGGAGAATCATCTTCCGACACTCAACAACTTCTCCGCTACTTCTACCCCGAGAGACCCGAGAGGCAATACTAGAAGAGGGAAGGCGGCCCTGCCCCGGGCCGCTTTCCTGTGGTTCATGTCCGTCGCGTTGTACAACTTGCTGCTCAGCGTTTCGCGAAGTGACGGACATTTTATATGTCTCATCATAGCTCATACCCGTGGCGACTATGTCGCGGGTTTCGGCTGATAACCAGTCTTTCCTCTGAGAATCGGGGTAAGATGACAAAGAAATTAAAGTCTCATGTTCACTCTGCTCAGTGGAAAAGGATACGGGATGAGACATCGATCAGACAAGTAACCGGTAAACACATGTACTCTATCAGGAATAGTAAGTGAGGCGGCCGGCCGGCCGACGACAGAACTACGACGAGGGAACGACCCCTCGGCGCGCGCGTGCGAGCCAGCACGCTCCTTGTATTTCCTGTAAGCACAAGCGGTTGCGGAAGGTTACCGCAATCACAGTCATACAGCGCGCAGCAAGACAAGCGATATGATAAGCAGCGTGAAGATGAGGCGGAGAGGAGCATATTTACTGCATCATCATCACCACCATCATCACCATCATCACCATACTCACCATCATCGTCGTCGCCATCAGCATTATCAACATCATCAACAACATCCGCATCATCACCATCATCGTCATCATCAGCATCATCCTCATCCTCTTCCTCATCATCATCATGATGATGATCATCATCATCATGATCATCATCACCAGCAGCAGCATCAGCATCATCATAAGTATCATCATCAGTAACCTCATCGTCATCATCATCATCATCATCAGCAGCAGCAACGCTATCCGTACCATCGCCGCCATCATCATCGTAATCACCATCAGCATGGTCAGCATGAGCATCATCATCAACATCAAAGTCAGCATCATAATATTCATCAACATCATCATCACCGTCATCCTGTCCATCATCATCATCATCATCATCATCATCATCATCATCATCATCAACATCAACATCAGCATCATCGTCATCGGTATCAGCATCCTCATCTAATCGTCAACATCATTATCAGCATCATCGTCATCGTCATCCGCATCATCATCACCACAACCACCACCATCATCACCGTCGTTACCAGCATCAGTATCATCACCCCAAACACCACTATCAATATCACCATCACCAGCACCAGCATCATCATCAAAATCAGCATCAGCATCAGCATCAGCATCACCATCATAATCACCATCACCATCACCATCATCCACAGCAGCATCACCACCGCCATCATCTTCACACGTTCCCCCACCCATCGTCATCATCACCATCAACACCTCCACCATTAACAACAATAGCAACATCATCATCACCATTACCCGCAGCACCATCATAGTCACAATCAGCATAGTCATGATGTTCCCATCCTCGAGCAGTCGCCAACCAGAATGCTGGGCTGGCACGGCGGGAGGATTGGCCGCAGGCCGCTGGATACAGGGTGGTTTGATACCGAGGATGCCCCATAAGCACGACAATCAAATCAAGTCCGATGCTACTTCTCTGCGACGCCGAACCACGCCGAACTGAGCCCACATAGCAGCCAGCTAGCATTGACATGGTGAGACACTAAACCTTTGCGAAGCACGGGTAGTGTCGGTGTCCTTCAAGACATTGGCAACATCGACCAGGGGTGCAAAGGCGTGTGAGATGTGTGGCTGCCCCCCTCCTCCTTATTCCCAACCCTCATCTGGTGTTGGGTACTCGTTTTGGTGGTCTCCACCTCCTCCTCCTCCTCCTCCTCCTCCTCCTCCTCCTCCTCCTCCTCCTCTTCTCCTCTCCACCTTCTCTCCAGTCTCCTGTATTCCCTTCTCCTCTTCTCTCGTGCCGTCTGCGATCTGCGCAACCGTCGCCACGTTCGTGGGCTCCTGGGAGGGGGTACGCCATACGCGGGCCACCTCGGGACCTCGCCGCCCCCTTGGGGGGCTTGCGATCTGCACAACTGCCGCCACTTTCGTGGGCTCCTGGGAGGCCCAGCGGAGGTACGTCACACGTGGACCACCTCGGGACCTCGCCGCCCCCTGGGGGGCTTGCGATCTGCGCAACTGTCGCTACTTTTGTGGGCTCCTGGGAGGCCCAGCGGAGGTACGTCACACGCGGACCACCTCGGGACCTCGCCGCCCCCTGGGGGCTTGCGATCTGCACAACTGTCGCCACTTTCGTGGGCTCCTGGGAGGCCCAGCGGAAGTACGTCCACGCGGACCACCTCGGACCTCGCCGCCCACTGGAGGGCTTGCGATCTGCGCAACTGTCGCCACTTTCGTGGCCCCCTCGGAGGCCCAGCGGAGGTACGTCATACGCGGACCACCTCGGGACCTCGCCGCCCCCTGGGGGGCTTGCGATCTGCGCAACTGTCGCCACTTTCGCGGGCTCCTGGGAGGCCCAGCGGAGGTACATCACACGCGGACCACCTCGGGCCCCTGGGGGGCTTGCGATCTGCACAACTGTCGCACTTTCGTGGGCCCCTCGGAGGCCCAGCGGAGGTACGTCATACGCGGACCACCTCGGGACCTCGCCGCCCCCTGGGGGGAGGCCCAGCGGAGGTACGTCATACGCGGACCACCTCGGGACCTCGGAACCGCGACCTCTCGATTCCGCTTTTGGGTGCTCCTCTTTGAGTTCACTGCCGCGCCCTTGTGTCTCCACTTCTGGATGGTCATGCATTTGCCCCGCTCAGCGCAGAGTGTTGCTGAGTTGAACTGATGTTCTGTGTTGGCCTTTGCCGCCGCGCCTTTTGTGATCACTTTTTGGGCGCGTCTCTTTCAACGCCCGTGTTTCCAGTTTCTATGCGTGCCGTTCCTCGTCTTGCTGCGCTCTTCTGAAATCACTGCAGGGTGCTCTTCTTGCGCACTGCGGGTCCTTCAGAATGCCAGTCAGCATTGAGTGGTCCTGAGTAGAATCGCCACATGTATAGAAAAGGTTGGGTACGTCACAGGGGGCCCAAAATCGCGTTTAACAGGGGGGCGCATACAAGTTCGTCGAAAGCCCCTCCCAGTGAAAACTCTCCAAATTGCCCACCAGGGTCACAGAAACCCACTGCAACGCCCAGATGGCCAAACAGCCGAGCGTGGGGTTCTGTTGGGAGCGTCTTGGGGCGTCTTGGAGGGCACAGAGGCTGGCCCGGGAGGCTCCAGTCCGCGGCCTATCACCTTGAGAGCGTCCCAAGCAGCCTGAAAAAAAAAACAAGGCCCGCCGAGGCCCTCGGGAGAGGCCCAGCAGGCCCCAAGAGGGCCCCACGAGGGAAGAAGAGAAGGCACAGCCAAAACTAATCGTGAGGATTCACGATAAGGATGCAGGGGGCCCGACACTTTTCGAGCGGGGCGCGGCCAACGAAAGTGGCCAAAGATGGGCCGAAGGGAAATGATACACGGGAAACCTTGGAAATTCGCTCATCCTGACTATCCGTGTTGATTGTAATTAAAAGGGAGGGCCCAGAACCCTCCACCCCCAATATAACCCCCGAGACAGCCAGCAGGCTCACGAGAGGCGTTGCATAAGCCGCCCGAGGCCCCGTACTTAGAATATCAAAAACACCAACATGTTAGCCAGCGTGGACCCCAAACAATAGGTTGTTGCAGTCTGCGGGGTGTAACATATGTGGTGCAATGTATGCGATGCGACCTGCTTTATGCAATCTACGCGGTGCATTATATGTGGTCGCTCCATGTGGTGCAGGCTATATGGTGCAAGCTATGTGATGCAATATGTGGTGCAAGCTATGTGGTGCAATTGATTTGCACAAACGAGTTGACAAATTCCACGCTCTGGAAAACATCCCACCCACCCACCCACAACTTGATTTGCAAAACCCATGCGGCGGCGATTGCGATGAGTGTTTGGCATTGGCTGGTGCATCTCTGCGGCCGCGCTAACCCGAGCACGCTCGCACGCACAGCGGCCAGCTAGTCTGGCGCGACCGACGCGGCCGCGGCGGTACTGACCTCTGGGCATTTCTCACCGGGCATTTCAATGCGAGTCGGTGATTTGGACGGGCGCGGTATCATGGCGACGACGTCAGCGGTAGACTCGATTATGAGAGTAGCGACGGTGACGATGGTGACGATGACGACGGCAAGGCCAATGACGGCGCCGATGTTGATCACGCCCGTCGATACCGATGACGGCGTCCTCGCGTCGGTCAAGAAGGTGTTGGAAGGAGTTCGACATGCGCGCGCAGCCGACGCGCGAGAGTGGCCCACATGGTATTTTTTAACACGGACCGTGCCCCCCGAGCACGCGCGCAAGGGCGTTCGAATGATTTCGGCATGCGGCGCGAGAGGCCCGTTTGGCAGAATTCCATGAACAGATTGAAAGACCTACGGTTTTCACAAGGATTCGCCGGAGCGCGAACGCAAGCTGTTTTGAAAACTGATGTTACGAAACCATGTGTTTTAATAGTTTCGGGACGCTTTGATTTGGAATCCCTGCGAAACCTGAGGTTTTTGAAGGTGGTGCACTCTATGTGGGCGGCGACGAGTCGGCGACGGGGCGGCGGCGGGCGGCACCGCCTGGAAAAGCAGGGACTGGGGCCCAGGCGACGGGCGGCGACGAGGCGGCGACGGGGCGGCGACGGGCGGCACCGCCCTGGAAAGCCGGGACTGGTCCACAGATGGTTAAGACAAGTAAGAACGCCTAAGTGCAAGCACTGTTTTGGGAAGCAAAATTTAAGTTAAGGGGACAAGGATAAAGTAAAGAAGGGTAAGGTAAAGTAAGGAAAAGTAAAGCGTAGGTAAAGTAAAGCAAGGCACATCAAAGCAGAGTGAAGTTACACAAAATACGGTAAGGTCATGCAATGTATGATAATGTAAGATGAGATAATATTAAAGTAGGGTACCACAAGGTAAGGTAGAGCAACGTTAGTTGAAGTAAACCAAGTCAGAACATAATAACGTAAAAAGTGAAGCACGGTAAGGTCATATAAGGCAATGTAAAGTACGACAAAAAAACTTAAGGCAAGGTAATGTAAGATCAGGCAAAGCAAAGCAAATAAAGCAACGCAAAGCAAAGCAAAACAAAGCAAAGCAAAATAACGCGTCAAAGTAGAGTAATGCGAACTGGAAATACAGTAAAGAAAACAAAGGTAAGGTAATGTAAATGAACGTAGAGTCAAACAACGCGAGCCCAAGGAAAACACATCACAATACATTGAACAAAGTGGAATGAAGTAAAACCCAAACCAAAAACACGTAACTGATGTTAAAAGGTAAGGACAAGTAAGGTAATATAAAGTAAATCAAAGCAAAGTACAGCAAAGCAAAGTAATGCAAACCCAAAGCAAAGTAAATCAGGGCAAAGCAAGGCGGCGACGGTTCGGCGACTGCGGCGGCGACGGGCGGCACCGACGGCAACGGCCGGCCCTAGTCCCGAGACGAGCTGCGGCGACGGACGGCGACGGGCGGCACCGCCCCCGAAAGCAAGTCCTGGTCCCGAGATGATTAAGGCAAGAACCCCGAAGTGCAAGCACTGTTTAAAGAATCAACTATTGGCGCTCCGCGCGGTTTTCTTGGATCCGCGCTGGACGCCCCTCCCTGGCGCGCGGAGCGCGCCAGGAGCGGCGCCGGAGGCGCTGCCAGGGGACCCCAGCGCGGATCCAAGAAATCCGCGAGGAGCGTAGAAGATTTGTGTTTTATGTAGTTTTTCGATCTTCGAACGTGGGGCAACCCAAGAACCCTCCAAAAGTGCCACAAAAGATCCCAGAGAGGCCTTCGAGTCGGGCGTTGCGCAGTGGGGGGTCGACGAATGGGGGGGGGGGCGAAGACAGGTGTGCAGCTCTTGTGCCCTAGTGGGGTGGGTCCTCAAGGGGCCCCCCTGGGGCTCAAAAGGATACGAAAGGTACACGTTCCCCCCCCCCCTGGCCCCCATTTATCACAAACCCCATGTATCCCCCCCCGTAAAGAACGCTCAAAAGAGGACCTCGAACGGAATGTCAGGAGACCCCAAGAAGCCTCTTGCCCAACACCTAGGCACCGTGGCGGGATCAGCCCAAGGCCACTTGATATTTGCCCGCCTGGCCGCCCCGCACCTCCCAAAAGCTTTCTGTACGCAAGCAGCGACCCAGACTCCACGGCCTCAGGACACATGCCGACAGGCAGCCGCTGCAGCTTTTACATGAACCTGGGAATTTTGTTTTTCGGGAGGTCGGCGGACTACCGCCAACCTTTTGAGTAAATCAATGTCGCCTATAAGCGATATATTGGCGAGATCATGATTGATCCGCGCGTCGGCCCAAAATATTGCGCCCAGGTGATTCCCAGACTTTCGCAACAACTGTTCCTTGCACGGCCGACACCTTGAAATGATGGCCCAGCGCAACTCCACTCCGTGGCCGCCAACCGCACGTGCGACTACGTCGAGTAGCTATTGCATGTGCTCTTGCTGCGTTCCGATAATCAACATGTCATCGGCGCAGGGACGAACATCCAGAGTTCCCCTTGCAAGCCTGCGCCGCGCGCTCAGTGATAGCGCTCTTGTCGCGACGTGGATCGCCACTGTCATGAGCATCACGAAGAGAAACGAAGGCAGCGGGCACCCTTGCAAGATGCTGCGCAGGTGTGGCCTCTGCCTGAAACTTAGGCTGACATCGAACACGCTGGTCAGTGTAACTGCGGTGAACACTTCTGATCAGCTCCAGCGACAGTCAAAAACTTCGGAGCGCGAACATGAGCACATCGACGCCTCGATAATAGTAAAATCGAAAGCTTCTGTCCAATCCAGGGACGACCATGACCACCTTCCCATGTGCGCGTATGCGCAAAGTCGATGTGTCACCGCACCGAAAAGATTGTGCACAGGCCCCTCTGGAAAAAAATCTGCGTGCGAGCCAAGCGCCATTCAGCCCCCGCTAGATGTAGCCGTCTCGGCATGGTCGAAGGGAATCGCCTGTATGTGACGAGCACGAGGAGGCCGACAGGCGGAGATAGGGGAGGCAGGAGGACGGAAACGCGACGGGGGAAGGGAGGAAGGGGGAAGGGGGTGGGGCGACGGGGGAAGGGAGGAAGGGGGAAGGGGGTGGGGAGGGGAGGGAAGTGAAGGGGGGGGGAGGGGAGGGAAGGGGGGGTAAGAGGGGGGGGGAGGGAGAGAATGGAAGAGGGGAGGATGAGCGCGGGGGGGGGAGGGAGAGGGGGCAAGCTAGACACGCCCGCGCCACATCTGACATCCTATCCCTCCCTCCCATCCCTTCCAATTGCGCTGGGCGCGTGTCATAGTCGACATTTAACTCAAAACTCAAAAACAGTTATCCTGGCGAAAGACCCAACCATATGCAACTGTGAATACCGCTATTGTGAACATCTTCTTCGGTGGCGAGCCCTACGGGGCCACGAACCGTGTGAGGGAAGGGTCGACATGTGTGGCCGGGTACACGATACGAACGGAAGACGAAACGGAAGACGATCGGCCCGAGTATGAAATCTTGAGCGCGGGTGAGTCTGAGCGCGAATGAGTCTGATTATGAATGAGTCTGCGCCAGGAAACGTGTGAGGGGTGACGGAAAATCGGGCAGCGCCGCCATGCGAACTGCGCCACTGGGACTTTCGGTGGAGCTCCCTATGGGGCCGCGAAGCGTGTGAGGGGTGTGCCGAAATGGGTGCGGTGCCGCCATGCGAACGCAGCCACTGGGGCCCTCGGTGGAGCTCCCTATGGGGCCACAAAGCGTGTGAGGGTGTGCCGAAATAGGTGCGGTGCCGCCATGCGAACGCAGCCACTGGGGCCCTCGGTGGAGCTCCTTATGAGGCCACGAAACGTGTGAGGGCTGTGCCGAAAGGGGTGCGGCGCCGCCATGCCAACGCAGCCACTGGGGCCCTCGGTGGAGCTCCCTATGGGGCCGCGAAACGAGTGAGGGGTGTGCCGAAATTGGTGCGGTGGGCGCATGCGAACGCAGCCACTTGGGCCTTCGGTGGAGCTCCCTATGGGGCCACGAAACGTGTGAGGCGTGTGCCGAAATGGGTGCGGCGCCGCCATGCCAACGCAGCCACCGGGGCCCTCGGTGGAGCTCCCTATGGGGCCACGAAACGAGTGAGGGGTGTGCCGAAATTGGTGCGGCGCCGCCATGCCAACGCAGCCACTGGGGCCTTCGGTGGAGCTCCCTATGGGGCCACGAAACGTGTGAGGGGTGTGCCCGAAATGGTGCGCGGCGCCGCCATGCCAACGCAGCCACTGCCTTCGGTGGAGCTCCCTATGGGGCCACGAAACGTGTGAGGGGTGTGCCGAAATGGGTGCGGCGCCGCCATGCCAACGCAGCCACTGGGGCCTTCGGTGGAGCTCCCTATGGGGCCACGAAACGTGTGAGGGGTGTGCCGAAATGGGTGCGGCGCCGCCATGCCAACGCAACCACTGGGGCCTTCGGTGGAGCTCCCTATGGGGCCACGAAACGTGTGAGGGGTGTGCCGAAATGGGTGCGGCGCCGCCATGCCAACGCAGCCACTGGGGCCTTCGGTGGAGCTCCCTATGGGGCCACGAAACGTGTGAGGGGTGTGCCGAAATGGGTGCGGCGCCGCCATGCCAACGCAGCCACTGGGGCCTTCGGTGGAGCTCCCTATGGGGCCACGAAACGTGTGAGGGGTGTGCCGAAATGGGTGCGGCGCCGCCATGCCAACGCAGCCACTGGGGCCTTCGGTGGAGCTCCCTATGGGGCCACGAAACGTGAGGGGTGTGCCGAAATGGGTGCGGTGACGATGGGAGGGGGGAGGAGGCGGAGGAGGAGGAAGAGGGAGAGGAGACGCGGGGCATCGTCTCTTCAAAACGAGGACCCAACACCACAGGATGGTTGGGAAATATCGTGTTATGCGCATGCGGAAAAAAGGGAGCTGGAAACATAGGAGGATGAGGAGGAGGTGGCGGGTGTGCAGGAGGATGAGCAGGAGGAAAGGTAAAAGGATGAGGAAGGAAGAGAACGTGGACGAACAGCAGCAACAGAAACTTTAGTGGAAGAAGCGGGAGGGGCAGGAGGACAAGGGGAAGGCAGAGGACTGGAAATGAGGGGGGCGACAACGAGGAAAAAGGACTCGAATCCAGACGAGCGGACCATGATGGGGCGAGAGCGCCAGTCTTAACAACGGGAGCAAAGCGCCGATCCGAATATGGGGCCCCCACGCTGCAGCGGGAGCACCATTTTGATACACCCAAAAATTGCCTTGTACGAATCAGAAGAATAATCACTGCTTGATAAAGAAAACAGTACGCAGAGAGAGCAGGATGTCTTGCGGACGGAGTCAGGGTAGAAAGGAAAGGAGTGCTTATCATGTGTAAGTGTGAATGCGGGAAAGGAAAGGGAAGGGGAGGGGCAAGGTGAGAAGGGGGAGGAGCACAGCTAGGTGCGCTCGCGCCACATCTTGCATCCTACCTCCCTCCCATCCCTCCCCATTGCGCTAAGAATTCGTCCTCTCACTCAATCGGGTATCGAATCTGACCTTCATGCCCAGACGGAATCTGGGTGCTTGACCCGTCGTTCACCGCGCGAAAAACACAAGGGCCGGAGGGGGCCAGAAAGCCGTGACACGCAGACGGATGCTAAGGCCACCCGCACACGCCAGATTCGGCCACGACGCCACGCGTGGAAAACCACGACGCGCAAGGAAGATCACGAGGATAGGACTCGGAAGATGCAGAGGGTAGGGGGCGAAGGAGGACGCAACAGCGAAAGGGCGGTCGAAAGCACCAAAAAACAAGCCCAGCATGAATGTGGCCAGTACCAAGGTGGCAGCGTGGCTTGAACAGACCGGAGGCACTTGGGTGTAGACACCACTCGAACACACCAGATTTGGCACCAGGGCCACAGGTGTGCAAGAACACGGCGCACATAAATAGGGTGGGGAGACGACATCAATTCAGGCAACCCACGACGCAGCAGAAACGTCACGTCGGATAATACAAATAGACAATGAGGCCAACACTGTAGCGGGTGCACCATTGTGAGGGGCAAAACAAAAAACGGAAATGACGTCCAGCATACAGCGAGAGCATCTTCGAGAAAGACAAACATGCGAACATGAGGACAGCGTCACATCGGGACCACTAATTTCAAAGGCCGAGATGCGACAGCAATATCACCTTTCAGGAAGAGCTCGAACGCGGATTCGAGGCCAATGCTGAGGCGGAACTAGCGGGACCACTAATATAAGGAGCCGAAAAAACGAATAATGAAACAAACACGACAACGGGACCACCATTAAGAAGGACCGCGAATGCGGATACGAGGCCAAATTGTTGCGGGGGCGCCATTGTGGAAGGAATGGGAACACGGAAATAATGCCAACGCTGCAGCGGGAGCGCCATTTTGGAAGCAGCGCAGCCGATCGGATTGGAAACAACACATAACAAAGACCAACTCACACACATCACGCGTGGGGGGGATAATAGTTTCAGCACATACGTATTCGTGAAAAAGAGGACGGAACTATTCACATTATGTAACTGTCAGGAGCAGGGCCAAAGAGGGGAAGGGATGGTCCCAGCCGACCGCCGCTGCAGGGGAGCACAAGCGCGGGCGCCGCCTGCAGCTCCGAGCGTCAGGTACGTGACGGCTGGAAGCCCTGTTTGTTGCCACACACGCCGCGGCCACTTCATTTTCCCCCTCAGCCCCCTCACTTTCCTCGTCCTCCTCCTCCGCCTCCTCCACCTCCTCTTCTTCCTCCTCCTCCTCCTCCTCCTCCTCCTCCTCCTCATCATCATCTCATCATCATCATCATCATCATCATCATCATCATCATCAGCATCAGCATCAGCATCAGCATCAGCATCAGCATCAGCATCAGCATCAGCATCAGCATCACATCAGCATCACATCATCATCATCATCATCATCATCATCATCATCATCAGCATCATCATCATCATCATCATCATCATCATCATCATCATCATCATCATCATCCATCATCATCATCATCATCATCATCATCATCATCATCATCATCATCATCATCATCATCATCATCATCATCATCATCATCATCATCATCATCATCATCATCATCATCATCATCATCATCATCATCATCTTCCTTCGTGTCCTTTTTCATTTTCCCGTCCCCCTTCCTGTTCCTGTCCTTCCCCTCATCGGCCCCTCGCCCCCCCCACTCCTCCTCATCCTCCCCTGCTGCTCCCCCATCGTTTAATCCGCACCCTGGGATCGGATCCAAGCGGATCTGGCCTGCGAGTCTGCCCCGCCATAATCACACACCAGGTGTTTCTGGTATTGGGCGTTTCCGATCCTGGCAACTCCGCCTGTCAGCCTGCCGGCGCAGCTGATTCGATCCGTTGGGAGGTGTTCAGGACCAAGACCACGTTTAGTACCAAGACCGATTGTGGGATCAGCATGTCCACCTACATCCACAACCCTCGGGATCCGTGTACGGCTTCGAAACAGCACTGCACGAACATGCGGAATTGTCGCTATCGTTCCAACATGCGTAAGGGAAACGCGGGGATCCCGCAACGCAATACGGTTCAACGAAATCAGCCTACCCTGTACGGGTCTGCGCGCGCGCAGTGACCCCCCCCCAGCCCCCCCTGGGGGAACAACGAACCCGACAGAGCACGACCGCGACGGAAGTGAGGGGGGAACCCCCACGAGGAGCGCCCTCTGAACCAGCTCCGCCAGCGCGCCCGAACTGAGAAGCAGTCCGCTCACCCGCTCCACTCTTTGTCCACCCGATCCCATCCTCGCTTCTGCCGCGGGGGGGGGGGGACCGCGAGCGCCTCGCCTACTTAGGTCCTCCCCCCGCCAGGAGACACCCGCGCCCTCGGCCGCCGAGCACGGGGCTGCTACGGGCCTTGCCGCGCCCGCGCAAGAGGGGCACGCAGCAGCACATACCCCGCCACCGCGCACGGCGGCCTACGGCGAGGCAACAGGGCGCTGGCTCTGGATCTGGCCCAACAAGGGGGGGGGCCGACGACGACGGGGGACGATGGTTGCTAGACTGCCGATGCGAGGGGTGGTGCAGTCCAGCCGATCACTGCGGGAAAGGCGAAGGGGGGGGCCGGTCCGCACCCGGGCCTCTTCCCTCAGCGCTAGGCCGCGGGCGAGCTCAGGCTTCGCGGCTGCCGCGGAGCGCCTCGGGGGCCAAGCTGTCCTCGTCGGCCATGATTATCCAACTCTGGGCTTCCTTTCTGAAATACATATGATCGTGGTAAATTTGCGTCAGATGCCGATGCCAGCTTGTCAACATACACCTGCTCATTATAAAGAACACGTGAGCCTATCTTGTGCTGGCGCGACATGTTCCGCACCGCCTCGTTGCTGACCTGGGAAATCATCGAATGCGGGGCGCCAAATATCTTGCGCAGACACTGCGCTTGGAAAGCATCGATCTTGTTCCAGTCCGCCTGGCGCAACCACAGTGCCTCCAGACCGTACGTTAATTTAGTCACCACGCACGCGCTGAATAGATACTGCCTCCTCTGCCTCGTGATGTTGGCGTGCTTCCATACGAAGACTCGAATGCCCCGCGTGCTTCCCCGACCCTCCGGGCGATCGAGGCCCAAGTGTTCCCATCTTCCCATAAAAGGTTTCCAAGGTACACCGCCGAACTCACGACTTTTACGAGCGCTCACTGCGGCGTGAAGATGTCGCTGGTGTGCCAGATCTGCAGGTTCACCTTTTCTTTGCGAAATTGGGCTCCGAGCCGTGCATCTGAGCTCGCATGATTAGCCGGTCTAGACAATGTTGTAAACGCTGGATGTCGTTGGAGAGCAAGGCCGCGTCATCTGCATACGCAACGTCGGCGCACTGCGTTCCCGCGGGGGGGTCGCCGAACTTCAAGCAAATCCTTCTCCGTCGTTCATCAGAACGCTCAGCATGATGATAAACAGATGCGGATTTAGAAACATCCCCGTGCGACTCCGGATCCTTGGCCGTGGATTCTGCTTTGGCCATCCGTGTCTTTGACTTCGACGGTCTCCCCGTCGCATGTTGCGCTGATCATGTCGATGGAGGAGTCTGGGATTCCAAAGCAGGCCAACGAGATCAGCAAAGCGGAGTGGCCCACCGTGTCGGACGCTTTTGACCAGTCCAGAAGCACTGCAGATGCCTTGCCATCCTTGGAGGCCCACGTGTTCTCGATGAACCTGTGCAGGATAAAGACGGCGTCCCTGGTACCGCGCTTGCTCTGGAATCCAATTTGGCTGGGTCTGAGTCGGTCCTCCACGCTGCCGTCTGCGAGCCTGTTGAAGAGCAAAGACGCCAACACTTGATATCCGACAGGAAGCAACGAAATTGGCCGGAAATTCTCCGGCATGGACTCGCCCCTTTTCTTGAAGATGGCGGTGATTCGGCTGTGCCGCCACTCCTGTGGCACCGTCCTGCCGTGCCAACAGCTGTTCAAGAGGCCCAGTAGGATGTTGCATGCTTCTGCGCTCTTGTGCAATACCTTCCAAAAGTCTGGAGGGATGTCGTCGGGCCCGGCTGCCTTACCCGATTTCAGTTTGCGCCATACCCTGTCCAGCTCTGTCCCAGAAAACTCCTCGGGTGGAAGCTGCAGTAGATTGTCTGGTCTTCGCCCGTGTGGCAGATGGCGACCAATGGGAGGCTCCGACCACTGGCTCCGACCAAGAGGCACTTAAACTGTCCCCCAGAGGCCCCCGAGAGCGCTTCGACGAGACCTCAAGAAGCATCCGCGAGGACTCTGACCAGCGTCGTCGTCGCCGCCGCCGCCGTCGTCGTTCCCCTTCAGTGTCGGCGGCACTGGCCGTAAGGCCTTCGCAATCAGCCCTCTCCTCTGACCTCAAGATTGCCCCTGGACCCCCAACAGGGCCCCCAAGAAGCCGAAGGAGCCTTCAATAGAAGTTCAAGAGGGCCCCAGGAAGCCCCAAAACGACCCCCAAGCGGTCCAAGACACATCGAGAAACACTACGCCTTGCCTTGCCCCAGAGCACATTGCCTTCAGGGTACTGGGTTCTGAGGGAAGTCCTGGACCCAGGGCTTCTCTGAGGCCAGGTTCGTTTGTGACAGTCCTGAGGTCTGCGCGTTTCGTGGAACATGTTTGACAGTTTCGGGGCCAGGGAAGGGTTGAGAACGGACGAAAACGGCGAAACACATGTACTTCATGTAAAAATCCAATGACGGTGATACTGACTCGCATTCCAAGCGGAACCGCGGACGGGTTTCTAAATGCTGCGTCGCCCTGCCAAAGGACGACGACGACGACGGCGACGGCGGCGGCGACGTCCAAGACTCGGAAGCCGGGCAAGGGCTGCTAAATCCGTGGCTGCTAAAATCGACCTCCGGGAAGTTGTCTTCGTCCTTCCGGGAAGAAGCCCGTTGACTGTTTCGCGTGCCGCGCCTCATTCCGGGAAGTTGTGTTTTCCTTCCGGGAGGGCCGTTTTAGCAGCCACGGTTTTAGAAGCCTTCGCCCAGCTTTCGAAAGACGACGGCGACGGTGACCCCCACAAGGACGGCGGCGACGAAAGCGGCACAATCCTACGAGCGCGGCCGCGCCCGCAGCGGTCAGGGCGTACCGGGAGACAGGGCGGCGGGCCTCGGTGCGCCGGCGGCCCCAGTCGAGCCCAGAGCGGCCCACTGCCAGCCGTCGCCCGAGATGTTAGGAGGCAACTACTGGGAGGTTTCCGTCGGACAGAGTAAGGAGGATTAAGCCCCATTAGGGAGCTATTACGCCGGAGTGGGTCTCGGATTAAGCGGGATTAAGCCGGATTGAACGGGATTGGCCCCGATTAAGCGGGATTAAGCGGGGTTAAGCCAGATTAAGCCGGACTTCGGACCAGGGCACAAACAGAATTTGACCTCCCAGGAGTTACATCCGAGGAGATGGGAAAAGGACGAGGGGAAGGGGCGACGGAGGGATGGAGGGATTTTGTGTTCTGCCCAAGCACACTCGCGCTGTGACAAAATCACGACGGGATTTGTGCTGCCGATTTCGGCCGCTGGGAACTGTTCCCAGGCCCCAGGACCGTCAATAAAAACGGCACAGGATGAAAAACCGGTGCCATGGAAAGGGTCCAGACCTCTGGCCATGGGTGTCGACGTTGCGAAAAAACACGACGTCGGGGGTCTGGGTATGGAGCAGTGGAGCGATGGAGAGAATTGCCGTTGTTCAGGCACCGTTGCACCCCAAGCCTGAGCGTTCTATCTGCAAGTGGAGAGGCGGCTTCTCAAGGGCGAGGCTGAGCGGGCACGGCGAAGAAGCGATGGAGGGGTGGAGCGGGTCGTGTGCTTATGTTATGTAAGTGTACTTGCATATATATACATACATACATACATACATACATACATACATACATACATACATACATACATACATACATACATACATACATACATACATACATACATACATACATACATACATACAAATATATGTATACATATGTCTATGAGCCGCCGTCTTTCCTGCTCCTCCGCGGCCGCTTAGGCTACGGACGCGGCGCGTGCTCGCCATCGCTGCAAATGAAGACATGGATGTATCTAAAGATGTCTCTGTGTCCGCCCCTTCTCTTTATAAACATGTATGTATGGTTTCTATACGTCTTTATCTCTCTCTATATATATATATGTGTGTCTCTCTCTCTCTCTTTATTTGTTTGTTCTCTCGCTCTCTCTCTCTCACTCTCTCTCTCTCTCTCCCTCTACATATGTGTACATATATATAAGAATAGAGAGAGCTTCCTCTTACTATATTTTTACTACAAGCCCCTGGCGGGGTGGAAACCCGTCCCCTCCCCCCCAACAAAAAAAAACTGGACTCCTAGGATCTGGGGCTTTGGGACCCCTCGGACGGGCCTCGAAGCGGCCCCCCGGGCCGCGCAGGGCGTTTTGCCAAACCTTCGCAGCACACCTACGGCGATCAAGGGGGTCATCAGAGACCCCAAGACAGCACAAAAGCGCTCCAAGAAGCCGTCATACCCCGAAAGATCGCTCCAAAACGTCGTACCAAGCGGCCTCCAAGATCACCCCCAAGAAGGCCCCAAGAGGGAAAAATCATTGATTTAATTTTGGTTTTTGTTGAATTGTGGGATCTCCTCTTTTCGGCTTCCCGACGCTCCAAGACAGCGGTCTTCTGGGCGTCCGAAGTCGCCTGGGGGGGTCCAAAATCACCCCACAACCATCCGAAAGGGTTTCCAGGCAGTCCAAGACAGCCCCAAAACGGCACAACAGGGGTCCAAGATGGCCCCAAGAGAGCCCCATGGCGGCCCAAAATGGCCCCAAGACACCCTCCGAAGCATTCCAAATCGTGACCGGGGGCGTTCAGGGAGACCGCGGTTAGAGGCAGGTTGGCCTGAGGAAGCCCCAGAGGCCCCCAGAACACGCCCAGGAGGCCTCCAGAAGGCTCTGAGAAAACCTGAGAACTGTGGTGAGGCCCCCAGAGGCTATCCACGGAGGAACCTCCGGAAAAAAAGCTGGAGAGGATGGGGAGAATGCCCAGGGTATGGCGAGCATGAGGCAAAATAACCATGGAAGGATAACGAACAACATTATTATAACGGCGATGCCAACAAAACAGCAAAGAATTATCGCTAAATTGTCCGCTTGACCTTCCTGCCATTTCCGCCGGCATACCAATATTCAAGGACCAAGTGCATGGCGCGAAGCGCCACTGCAAACTTGTATAAGTGTACGTATAAATGTGTGTATATATATGTATATATGTATATGTGTATATGTATGTGTATATGTAGATGTATACATAAATCATGTATCCTATATGATTATCATTATATATGTCTGTATAAACACAAACATAAATACATACATACATACATACATACATACATACCTATGTATCGTCACATATATATATATATACATATATATATATATGTATATATATATATATGATATATATATATATCATATGTATACTTCTTTCTCTCACAATATGTTTGGATTAGTTATCTCTACATTTACCAATATCCCCCTCTCTCCTTCTCTCTATATATGTGCATATATGTATATATATATATATATGCATATCCGTGACGGTTACATATATCCACGTATGTATGATGCATAGATGTATGCATGAATGTATGGATGTAAACGTGTGTCCGCATGTATATATAATTTGTTACTCGTGTTCCGGAGGGGCGCCGTCACCGAACGCCTAGGGCTGGAGTGTGAAGTCTACGTTTTGGATTGCCGCAAAGAGGGCATCTTCGGCTAACACTGTCAACGGGGACCCGTGAGACACCTTGTTAAAGAAGTGAAAAGCTCTCACGAGGTTCCACAGCAACGCAGGACTCGCTGGGAGAAAGCCCCAGTGCTCTGGAGGAGAGGCATGTAAGGGAGGGTACTCCGGGTGGTGAACAATCTCCTGCAGCTTTGGCCACCTCCAATGATGTCGAAAATCGTCTCCCTGGTGCCAGTGGGTGTTGACGCGCGCGCGGCCGAATCTACATGCGAACGGGGGGGCGTGCAGCCTAGCCTTCGTCGCCCACCCGCCGAGCAGCGATTTGAGGGCAGTTGTGGCCCCGCAGCCCCTCCAGGAAGCGAGGGTGCGTTGCAACGCCTCGAAGTCTATCTCGGCGCGCTGCCAGTCAGGGATGGAGAAGGGGGGGAGGCGACGCAGGAGAGTCGAAATCAGAAACGGAAGAAAGAGCGAGGGAAGGGAGGCTGCGTACAGTGTCGCTTGCAAGCGCGACACGAGCAGCGGCGCCCGTCGCGTGGACTCAGTGGCGCACGCAGCACGGCGCATGTTTCTCCCCGGCGCTGTCCATTTGCGGGACGTAGGCCAGCCGGCCGCGGCATCGGCGAGGCTCTCCGCGATGCTGGGCAGCATCCACCACTCAGGCGAGAGGCGTCCCTGGCACGCGAGTGGGAGCGGCAGCGAGAACGCCGCCACCTCCTGGAGCGCCGCCAGGGCAGGCCGCCATGCGTGCGCTAGCGTCTTCAGCGACGCCCTCATCATGGCAGCCCTGGTGGCAGCCGCGAGCGACTGCACGCGCGGCCCTCTCAAAGAGAGCATCTCCAGCAGGTCGGCCACGCCGCCAGCGTTGGGAGGGAGCCGCATAACTTTGCACAGCCAGTAGCGCTCCGTGGACAGGAAGTGGGCGGGCACCTCGAAGCTCTGCGCCAGGTAGCTCGTGAGGGGCATCACCCGGAAAGCGCAGAGGGCCACCGCAGGAGTCGCATGAGCGCCCGAGTTGGTCACACTGGCGATGCGGGCGCGCATCTCGTTCAGCACCTCGAGCCAGACGTCCATGAGCGTCACCCCAGGGCCCGTGAGCACGCCCGGGGAAATGGAAGAGGGCACGACCGGGAATTCCCCCCATGCGTCCGTCGAAGCACGGAGGAGCTGCCGCGCGCGTTGCTTCAGTTCCCCCGCCCACGGGCCAACGAGCGGGATCATCGCGCACTTTTTGAGCTTGATCTTCAGCCCCGCGCAGCGGGCGCACGTCCGGAAGAACAGCTCCACCCGGCAAACCATGGTGAAGCAAGGCAGCACGACGCCGACGTCGTCGGCGCAGGCAAACGCGCGGCCCAGACGAAACTCATGCCGACGCGGGGCCGGCAGCTTCTCGAGCCACCGCAGCATCGGGTCGAATGCCCAGGCGAAGAGGCTGCCACTGAGTGGACTTCCCTCCAGCACGCCCGCCGCGACCAGGAAAGCACGGATTAGCGAGCACGGCCCCCGCACGCAGGCCCACGCCATCGCGCGGAGAGCTTTGACAGCGGCGCGGAAGCGCACTGGGAACCGGGACCGCTCGAGCACCTTGAAGAGCCACGCCTGTGCCAAGCTCGGGAAAACCGCGCCGAAGTCGTAGCAGTTCATGGTTGGGCTGGTGAGCTGCATGGGAGCTTGTAGTGCCATCTCTCGGGCCAGGGCGTCCATGTGGGCGACGTTGCTGCCAAAGTTCCGCCCCGCGATGAAGCCCTGCTGGCTCGAGTGGGCGGGGCGAGCGGTGGGGCCTTTGATGGAATTGTTCATCGCGAGGGCGACCGCCATTTTCTCCGAGCTCACGAGGGCGAGCGGCCTCGCGGCCTGCGGCCTCGCGGCCCCCGGGGCCCTCACAGGGCCCCAAGCGTAGGAGGCAACGGGGCCCTTAGGCGCGAACACGTGCAGGATGTCGTTGGACTCTGGCAGCATGTATCGGCCGCCCCCCAACCATTCACACACGCGTAAGATGCGCGCTGCGCCACTGGCCGCGTAGGCCCATGCCGAATAAGGCAGCCTGTCGGGCCCTAGCGCGCCGGCACGCGCCCGTCGCATCAGCCTGCCCACGCGCCCCTCGGAAGGGGGGATCCACTCGGCGATGCCTATATCTGCGCAGTGCCTCTCCAAGAGAATGTCCATCGCCGGGCCGCCGGGCAGCTTGGCCGTGAAGACCCCGGCCCAGTGGTTGGCGAGGGCGCGTTGCATCCCCAATGGGTCACGCAGAACCTCGCCGTTGCCAACGATGACGCCCCTCAGCACGAGGCTCTTGCCCCAAGGTGCCCATAGGGAGGCGCGTCGGCGAGCGTTCGACGCCTGGCGCTGGAGGCGGCCTAAGGTGCCTTGGTCGCGGGCGTGGTCCATGTCCAGCTCAAGCTCACGCATCTGGACGGCGGCTGCCTCAGCGTGGATTTCGACGACCTCCTGCCCGAAAGCCGCTGGGCTGCGCAGGCTGACTGAGCCAGCCCCCCAGTCGCGCGTGATGCGGCGGCGGGCGAGCTGCGACGTTTGGCGCGGGCGCCACGCCAGGCGGACGTCCTGCCGCCAGACAGCTCGCGCGACTGCGCGAGCCTGCATCGACTGGAAAGCAGCATCTGGAACGTCTCGGGCCGACAGCCGGCCCCGGGCGAGTTTCGCGGCAGCTGTCATCTTGGCCTTGAGCGCGGGCGACTGCAGCGGCGCCGAAGAGGGCTCGTCGACGAAGTGCTTGCGCGCGATGTCGAAGGACTCGAGGTATTCAGCTGACTTGCAGATGTAGTCGGGGATCGGCTGCATGTGCTCTGGCTGAGGCGCCCTCGTGGTGATCGTGACGTAAATGAACGCGCGGTCGCTCAAGTTGCGTCGGTGCGTCTCGTCTGGCGTGAGGGCGCGGTGGAGCGCCATGCGCATGCACGGGGTGGCCCAGGCAGGTGAACTGATGAAGGTACGATCCAGTCGCTGCAACTGGAGACTCTCTTGCGTCCAACGCGTGGGTTGTAGGTCGTGGGTCTCGGTCATGATGTCGAAGACGCGTTTCCACGACTGTTCCAATGGCCGCGAATCCGCCTGCTCTCTGCGCGCGTCGCGGTGCTCGTCGGGGCTTGCCGTGTAGATCGCTGTTTCTTGGTGCAGGTTAAAGTCACCTGCGTCGCTTCGGCTGGTTCCGCGCCGCCGCAAAATCCAGCAACATGTAGTTGCGGAGTGTCCTCATGTCCTCGGCAGTGAGCCCGTAGTTGTGGACGTTGTAGTGTGTCAACGCGGCTCCGGAGGTTAGATTCTCAGCGGTGGCTCTCAAAATGCGACCGGCGACAATCCCATGGCGGTGAAAACGCGTGTCTTCGTGATCTCCAAAGAAGGGGAAGAGGGCGGCTACGCCGCCGGTCTGATGCACTTCTTGTAGGGCGAAGACCGTCGACTGGTTCCAAAATTGCAGTGCGCGTCGGATTTTGGCTTGCCGCCGGCGCCTCTTGCGATGCAGGAGGGCACGAGCACTCCACGAGGCGAACGTTATCGACTCCAGCGGCGGCACTCCAGCAGGCCGCCACTGCCCGAACAATCCATCAAATAGAAAACGCGACGCCAGCAGTGACGTCGAAGACCTTCGAGATATCGTCGTTGACCTCTGCCTTGTTGACGTCAGCGGCCTCTCGGACGCGCTCGTGCCACAACACTCGCGATTTGATGGCCGCGCAGTTTCCAGCATCCGTCTCAGTAGCGCCCTCGGGATCCAGCTCAATGCGGCAGAGGGGCTCTCTCTCTTGTAGAAGATGGGGCCTTTGTATCGGCTGCGGGCGAACTCCTTGTCGCGGTACTTTTTGGATAGAAGGTTAAAGGGCTTTTGAGCGCGAACCTTGAGCTGGGCGATCTTCGGAGGCTCGTCACGCCCCAGGTGCAGGCGTTGCTGCTGGCCCGAAGCTCTTGCACGCGAAGGTTCTGCCATTTGCCCCCAGGGAGTCGCAGGGCGCCCGTGGCGCGCTTGATTGACCCTGGAGCTAGCCAGACCGACGGAGCCTTTGAACTGGATCGTGCGCCCCCGGTCGACGTCCGAGCCGACGACGTCGCACTGCTCGGGCTTGATATCGAGCGGCCCCCAGATCTCACGCAGGGCGCGCTCGAGTTGCACATGCTGGTATTCCGCGCTGGCGCTGGCGAGGAGGATGGCGTCGTCGGCAGGTCGGCCCCGCAAGCTGAGGTCGCGCTCGCACTCCCGTGGGACGGCGGCCTCGGCCACAGCGAGCGCACACTGGAGGGTCGCGATCTGCGCGCGCATCTCCGCCTGGCCCTGCTCGAGCTTAGACTGCGAGGCCTGCAGCTTGCCAACCTCCGCCTCGGTTGCGGACATCCGCTGCTCGTGGGCCTTGGCGATCTCGCTGAGCGCGTTGACCGTGTGTATGTTTGTGATATGTTTCCCTGTGTATGTATTCCTCTCTTTTTCTATATCCCCCCCCCCCCCCCCCCCCAATATCCATCTCCGACCACGCCTGTCTCCTGCGCCGTTTTGTGCCCCCTTGCCCCTGCACAATTACATTGATTTTTGCGTCGGAGGGGGTGCAATCGAATGATATGCCCATCCTGTCTGTGACCACGCGCATCTACATCACCACATCGCCAGCGATATCCATCAACGCGCGAGAACCCATCAAACATGGCACGCAGCAACCTCAGGCATGGGCGATATCACGCGCCCTGACTTCCAGCGCGAATCCGTTGACCGCGAACAGCGGAAACATAGTTTGGAACGGCGAACGCGGAGTAAGAAGATAAGAATACACGCATCGTTACCAAAAAGCAGCACGATAATCAGACTATAAGGGAAGTCACCGAAAGTGAATGCGGAGAAGAAGAAGAAGGCGGCAAATAACAACACAACATGTTTCCGATTCCTCAGGGATCCGGACATATCCTGGCGCTGGTGATCGGCTCCTGTCGCTGATGTTTTTTCTTGTAGCGGTGACCCCAGCTTGCGCATTGTAAGGGGTGTACTTGCCGCCATGGGTAGATGGGTGTCCGTTAAGCGGATGCGATAATGTAGATGCGCACGGCACAGCCGGCCGAAAGAGGGATTTCCGCCGCACGCGCGCGCAATGACATGTTACGAAGCACACCTATAGCTGCGAATGCAATGTCAATGGCGGCACCAACATCGACACTGAACGTCGGCGCAAAGGCAGGGCGCGCGAGGGGGGCGCAACTCAGCGACTTCCCCCGCGGCCGGCCCGGCGCGGGGGCTCCGCGCGCGGGCGGGCGTCAGCTTTGAGCTAATGTCCCTTGGCTCTGGCGGGGCGCACCAGATCAAGTTCGGCATGCCCCGAGGACTGAAATCGGACCCCCCCCCGAAGCACTTCGGCCCCCGCGGCGAAAACCCGAAACTTGCACTGCGCGCGCGGAAAAGAAGGGGGCACCCCCGACGCAGCCCCGTGGGACAAGCCCCGCGGGACAAGCCGACGCAGCCCCGCGGCGAGCCCCACGCAGATAGAAGCGCGCTGGCGCACGCCGCCCAGCGATCAGCCCACAAGGTCATCACTGCCTGCCGCCGCGCCGCGGCCCACACCAGAACGCTCGGACCACGGCTCAAACACGTTCGGGGAACGCTCAGAGCACAGCGGACACGCCTCCCCTGGTCACTCTCTCTTCACCAGCGCCCTCGCTCCACTGGTCGCCGAGGCCCCACCTGCTGTTCCAGCTCTGCAAGTTGCCCGAGCCCCGCCCCGGGCTCCTCGACGGCCAGTGGCTCTGCGAGTCGCGGCGCCACGGAGGGCGCGGATCCTCTACCCCCAGCCCTCAATCGGACGTCCGTGCACTGGCACCTCTCCGCCGCGGGTTGCTGCCGACGTCGATGGCCCGGGATGGATCCCAGAGCGTCGGCCCCCACTCTCGGCGACGCACGGCAGTCAGCCGATTCTGCGGACCCTGACTTCCGCGGCGCTTCGTTCCTCCATCTCTGGCGCCTCCTTGCCCCTTGCCTCCAGTCGGCGCGCGCGTCGTCGGCGGGCGGCCCTGGGGCTGGGTCGACGGCTAGCGCTTCCCGCTATGCTCGCCGCGAACGCCGGGCGGCACTGCCGCGGGCGCCAGGCCCCCCCCCCCAACGCTCGCCCAGCTCGTCTTCAGGCCCGCCAGAGCCGGGGGCAATTCATGGCGACGGGATTCGGCGGCCACTGCTCCCAGCCAATCGATTGCCTCGTTGTCCCTGGGGCGGTCGTGGCCTGAATCGAACGGCTCGAGGAAGGAGAAGCCTCGCCGCTGCAGGGCCAGCCCCCTGCTGACGAACAACCACTAGACCTGTAGATGGACAACTGCATCCTGGCCCGCGGCGGGAGGGCCGGCGCGTGCCTGAAACTTGACCCGGCGATTCCCAAACGTCTGCGCCTCCTTCCGTCGGTGGGCGCCACGATAGTCCGGCGCCATGACTCCTGGAGAAGTCGGGCGCCACGCGAGGGTGGCTGCCCTGCCCTGCAGGGCCTGATCGCAAGAAACGGTGCTGAAAAGGCTCTGGTCTGGGCCCACTTGTCCTGCGATTCCTTGGCCCCTTCCATCAGGTGCCCGGCCTTTACTAGCTATCCCCGTGGCCTTCGGCACGGGGCCAGGGACGTAGCCCCCGGCCCCCAATCGATCACCCTCCGATCACCTCGGCAAGTCCCATCTAACACCACCGGCGCGCCGGAGTCAAGCTGGGCGCCAGGATCTCCGGGGGGGAGAACACGGGCGCCCGACTGTAAAGACTATAAAGCATTCCTAGGCGATTTCCGCATGCCCCGAAACAATGGAGATATCCATCGCCCCACGGCGGCAGCAAGAGCAGCTTAGCCTGGAACTCCGCCGGCGCGAGGCTGTCGTCGTCATCGCCGCGGATTCGAAAGAAAGCCTGACCTGGTCGAACCCACTCCATGCAGCCGAATCCCGGCCCCGGGTCAATCTTCACGCCGTGGAACCGCCTGTCGTAGACCAGGGCCCACAAAACTGTTGGGGCCACGGTGCCAGCAACGACGACTCGGAAGTTCCGCTGCACATCGAACCAGTTTGGGAAGAACGCCGTGGCGAGCGAACCATCAGGGATAATCTCCTGCACAGCCGTGTCGAAGATCCGACACGAGAGCGTCACGATGTACGAACCAATGCAGGGCGTTCTCCAAATATTATTCCTCTTGACGGTCAGTTGCCTCCAACTGCAACTGACGGTCACTTGCCTCCAACTAACGGACAGTTGCCTCAAACTGACAGTCAGCTGCCTTCACCTGACCGCACTTGCCCTCTTCAACTGACGGTCAGATGCCTCTAACTGACAGTCAGTTGCCTCTAACAGACCGTCAGCTGGAGGCGACTGACCAGGCCAGATGCCTCCAATTGACCGTCGGCTGCATTCAACTGACGGTCAGTTGCCTCCACCTGACAGTCTGTTGCCTCTAACTGACCGTCAATTGCCTCCACCTGACAAGTCTGCTGCCTCTAACTGACCGTCAGTTGCCTCCAGCTGACCGTCAGTTGCCGCCAACTGCCGGTCAGTTGCCTCCAACTGACAGACACTTACCTCCACCTGACTGTCAGCTGCCAACTGACCGTTCGTTGCCCTCTCGCACTGACGGCCAATTGCCTCCAGCTAACGGTCAGTTGCCTCCAGCTGACCGTCTGTCGCCTCCAATTGACGGCCCGTTGCCTCCAACTGACCGTCAGTTGCCTCCAGATGATCGTCAGCTGCCCTCAACTGACGGTTAGTTGCCTCTAAGTTGACTCCAACTGACCGTCCGTTGCCTCCAACTGCCAGGTGCCTCAAACTGACCGTCAATTGCCTCCAACTGACGGTCGGTTGCCTCCAACTGATCTGGTCAACTGCCTCCAGCTGATCGTCAGTTGCCTCCAACTGACGGTCAGTTGCCTCCAGCTGACCGCCAGTTGCCTCCAACTGACAGTCAGTTTCCTGCAACTGGCCGTCACTTACCTTCAACTGGCGGCCAGCTGCCTCCAACTAGCCGTCAGTTGCCCCCACCTGACGATCAGCTGCCTCCAGCTGACTGCCAGTTGCACTCACATGAAAGTCAGTTGCTGACCGTCACCTGGAGACAACTGAGCAGGTCAACTGCCTCCAACAGATCGCCAGATTCCTCCAACTCACGGCCAGATGACTCCAACTGACCGTCCGCTGCCTCCAACTGACGGTCAGTTGCCTCCAGCTGAGCTCCAGTTGCCTCTAACTGACGGTCAGGTGCCTCCAACTGACCGCCAGTTGCTTCCAGCTGATGGTCAGTTGCCTTCAACTGACCGTCAGCTGTCTCCAACTGACCGCCAGTTGCTTCCAACTGATGGTCAGTTGCCTTCAACTGACCGTCAGCTGCCTCCAACTGACCGCCAGCTGCCTCGAACTGACGGACAGCTACCTCCAACTGACCATCGGTTGCCTCCAACTGACGGGCAGTTGCCTCCGACTGACGGCCAGGTGCCTCCAACTGGCCGTCAGTCAGCTCCAACTGACGGTCAGTTGGAAGCAACTAACTCAACGGGTGGAACGGCGGGCGGCGCGCGCCACCCCGTCCCCCGCCAAGCTTGGGAATTGTCTCCAACTGACCGTCTGTGGCCTCCAACTGACGGTCAATTGCCTCCAACTGACTCCAATATTGCCTCTACCTGACGGTCAGTCGCCCCCAGCTGACCGCTAGTTGCCTGCAAACTGCCCCCAACTGACCGTCGATTGCTTGTAAATCACTGTCAGTTGCTTCCAACTGACCGTCAGTTGCCTCCAGCTAGCGGACAGTTGCCTCCAACTGACGGCCAGTTGCCTCCAACTGACTGCAAGTTGCCCCCAACTGACCGCCAATTGCCTCCAACTGGCGGTCAAGTGCCTCGAACTGACGGTCCGCCGCCTCCAACTGACCGTCGATTGCCTCCAACTGACGGCCAGTTGCCTCCAACTGACCGCCAAGTGCCTCCAACTGGCTGACCGTGAGTTGCCTCCAACTGAACGCCAGTTGCCTCGAACTGATCAGGCCCACTGCCTCCAGCTGACCGCCAAAGCCTCCACCAGGCGGCCAATTGCATCCAACTGATCGACCGTTGCTTCCAACTGACGGACAGTTGCATCCACTTGACCGTCATTTGCCCTCTCCAACAGACGGTCAATTGCCTCCAACTGACCGTCCGTTACCGCCAGCTGACCGTCAGTTGCCTCCAACTGACCGTCAGTTGCCCCCACCTGACGGTCAGTTGCCTCCATCTGACCGCCAGGTGCCCCCACATGACGGCCAGTTGCACCCACTGATCGCCACTTGCCCTCTCCAACTGACGGACAGTTGCCTCCAACTGGCCTTCATTTACCCCTCCAACTGACTGTCAGTTGCCTCCAACTGACCGTCAGTTGCCTCCAGCTGACCGTCAGTTGCCTCCAGCTGACGGTCAGTTGCCTCCAACTGCCGGTCCGTTGCCTCCAGCTGACTGTCAGTTGGCTCCAACTGACCGTCAGTTCCCTCCACACCGTCAGTGGGAGGCAACGGACCAAGTCAGTTGCCTCCGTCTGACCGTCAGGTGCCTCCAACTGATCAGGTCAATCGCCTCCAACTGACCGTCCGTTGCCTCCAACTCACCGCCGGGTGCCTCCAACTGACCGTCCGTTGCCTCCAATGAACGGTCAGTTGCCTCCAACTGACTGCGATGTGCCACCAACTGACGGTCAGATGCCTCCAACTGACCGTCATTGCCTCCAACTGACCGCCCGTTGCCTCCAGCTCGCTGTCAGTCGGAGGCAACTCAGCGGATGAGTCCGGAGACGGGGCGCGGCGCCACCCCGCCCCCCGCCCCGCCTGGGAGTTGCCTCCAACTAAACGTCAGTTGCCTCCAACTGATCAGGACAATTGTCTCCGGCTGACCGCCAAAGCCTCCAACTGACGGCGAGTTGCCTCGAACTGATCGCCCGTTGTTTTCAACTGACGGTCAGTCGCCTTCAACTGACCGCCATTTGCCCTTTTTCCAACTGACTGTCAGTTGCCTCCAACTGACCGCCCGTCTCGTCCAGCTGACCGTCAGTTGGCTCCAGCTGACGGTCAAATGCCTCCAGCTGACGGTCAGTTGCCTCCAACTGACCAGGCCAGTTGCCTCCATCTGACCGTCAGGTGCCTCCAACTGACTGTCAGGTGCCTCCAACTGACGGTCAATTGTCTCCAACTGACCGCCATTTGCCTCCAATTGACGGTTAGTTGCCTCCAACTGACGGTCAGTTGCCTCCAACTGACCGTCAACTGCCTCCAGCTGACGGTCAGTTGGAGGCAACTCAGCGGGCAGGGCGGGGGGCGGGGCGCGGAGCCACCCCGACCCCCGCCCCGCCCGGGGGCGTCATTCCACCGGCCTCGCAGCGCGCTGCAGCGGATGTCTGCGCAGATCCCTGCGCGGATGTTTGCCCGAAGCGGCGAGCGCAAAACCACATGGATTTCGCGTGGTCTCTTTTTGGCCTTCAATCCTGGCCAAAAAACCATGCGACATTCACCTCGGGACCCTAAAGGCAATTATCCAAGACACCCCGGGCCCACCCGATCGTCTTCCGAGCGAAGTCCGCTCTGGGATGTTGGCGCCAGAAAGATATGCCCCCAGCTGACGGTCAGTTGCCTCCAACTGACCGTCGGTCGCCTCCAACTGACCGTCAGTTGGAGACAACTGGTCAGGTCAGTTGCCTCCAAGTGACTGACTAGCGGTCAGTTGCCTCCAACAGACGGGTGTCTCCAACTGACCGCCAGTTGCCTCCAACTGACGGTCAATCGCCTCCAACTCACCGTCAGATGCCTCCAACTGACGGTCTGTTGGAGGCAACTCAGCGGGCGGGGCAGGGGATGGGGCGCGGCGACGCGCCGTCCCCCGCCCCGCCCGGGAGTTGCCTCCATCCGACGGTAACTGAGCGTCAGTTGGAGGCAACTCAGACGGTCAATTGCCTCCAACTGGCCGTCAGTTGCCTCCGACTGACCGTCCGTTGCCTCCAACTGACCGTCCGTTGCCGTCAGTTGCCGACATCTGACGGTCAGTTGCCGCCAACTCAACTGACCGTCAGTTGGATGCAGCTGACCTGGCGCCTGCTGTGATATGTAGCACCCTCTAGCTTGCATTATGGATGTGCCCAAGGTTGCTCGTCCTTGTGCCGTTGGAAGTCTTGCATGCAGGCAGCCATTCGTTCGCAAAATGCATTTCCTTCGGCGGCGCTCCGTTCATCTTCTTTCTGTTGCGACGCAGCGAACACAAGGTGCCGACCATGCTGTTCTGTCATCCCAAAGCAATCTGAGCAAAACAAATTGAAATTGCAATGCGGACATATGCGCGAACAGGATCCGCAAACAGGACGGAGACACGGACCATCGACATCCCTTGCTTTCCCAAGGCATCGGTTTTCGGCTGCGGCAGGTCACTCTGGCCCCTGGGCCCAGCAAACTGTCCTGATCGACAAACGGCCCCACGACGAACCACGGAGATCCTGACTGCTCCTCGGCCTCCCACGGAATCTAAACATCGATGGAGAGGAGGGGCTGGCGTCTGACATTCAAAGTCGGCGACGCTGTTTCACTGGGTGTTCCCTCGGCGCCATGCACCACGGGAGAAATATTAACTTGTGTCAGCCTTCCAGTTCAACTGGAAGCCTGCATCGGCGAGTCTTGATCCATACTAAGGTTGCGTAGTATGTTAGGTCGCTCCAGCACTGGGTCTCCCCGGTAGTGCCTCTCGCGCGTTCTACCTGGGACACCGCGGCGCGTTTCCCTTGCCTGACCGACGACAAATCATAACTACTGTCATCCTCGTCTATGATACCTGAGAGGTCGCGTTCCATATGGTCACATCGATCCACTGGCTGAAACAATGCCGAGGCATCTTCTTGTTCTCGCGTGAACGACTCAGCAATGAGTGATATGACGAAGAAACTCGGGGGGATCAACCCACCAAGTACGATGCGATGATGCTTGTGAACCCCTCGGCTATTGCACGTTTCACGATTGCGCCGGAAGTTTCCTGCATGTCCATGCGCGCATCGGATGGAATCATTGCTCTTTCGGCGGATTACAAAATATTTGCCAAAGGAACGGGTGCCCTGGCAAAATGTGGGATGCGAAGATGATGCTACGTCAGTCTCGTTACTGCTCAGACAGGTCGTACCGAGGTGGCCCACATATCCGGATAGCTGATAAGCACAGGACATGCGAGCGCGACGACGACGCGGCGACTACCCGAGACGCCCCCCCTCTCGCTGACACCAGGACGGCCCGCGGCGCCGACCAAGCATCTCGAATCCGAAAACAGCTGCGGGGGCACAATATCGCGCAGCAGCAGTTGGCGGCGGCGGCGGCGGCACAGAGACGGCAGGGGAAGATGCCCAACAAGAACTCTGCAATAGCCTCCTCGACTGGGTGGGCGCCCTCCACGCGGGGGGCCCCCTGCCCGCCTTCCAAGCCGATCAGCTCGGGGCCGCGGGAAGCGCCTGCCTTCGGGGAGGCGGCGGGATTAGCGCCAGTCAGCTCCGAGTAGAGTGCGCCGCAATATGCGGAGATATCTCGCGCGTCACATTCCACCGCGCGCGCCTTGCGTTTCGGCCCCGGCACGCAGGGCCCACGCGCTTCCTGCACCTCGGGGCCGCCGACAGAGTCGGCGAACACATCGGCCGGCTCTACAGGCGCAAAGCAGCATCTGGAGTCGTCGCCCTCCGGGCGGCAGGGGGTGGCGAATCTGTTCGCCTCTCCCGCGCCATCGGCCCTGTGATCCGCGGGCGGGAAAAACAGAAGCGTCGCCGATTGTGTTCCTGGGGCCAAGCGGCCCTTCAGGAACCTCGGCGCACAGCTGATCGCGCCCCACGCTCTGCGGGTCGTTCAGATCCTCGGTCTCCTCCCGCACATCATAATCTAAGGACGCGCGCCGCTCGACCGATCGCCGGCCCGGCCCCTCTGGAAGAGACGCCCTGAGGCGCCGAGCTATAGCGTCGCGGCGCGCCCAGACTCGCCCGCGCGAAAGCACTGGGCACGATCGGTCGCTGCACGCTGGAAGTTCGCCCGCAGCCAGCGCCAACCTGGGATCGCAGGGCCCAGCGTCGGCAACTGCCGCATCCCCCTGTTGCATCACCACCCCCGCCTTGACAATCGACCCACCGCTCGGAGAGTCGACGCTCACAGCCCAAGCATCTCCCCACCAGGGTCGCCGGGCCCATCTCGATTCGTTTGGGAGCGATCTCCGACGAGCTTGGGAAAGGCCCCCTCCTTTCTGCGCTCCGCAAGCCTGCCCAGCAAACTTCAAGCCGTCAACATATACTACCATGCAGGAAGCAGCAGCTGCACCACGAGGGGACGGGCACGAAGCCCTTCGACAGAACGCGCGCCTCGCAGCGTTCTCCCAAGCGCCCCCCCGCGTCGGAGCGGCCGTGGAGCGCCAGCCGCGGCGGACTGACTGCGTCAAACAGGCCAGCCCAGATTCCCGGCCAAGCCTCTTTCGGTAGCCGCGCCCAAGCGGGCGCCCCCCCAACCCCGACTAAGCGCGCTTGTCGCGCATCGTCCTGTTGAATGTCATGGCCACCAGACGGCCCCTAGGCGTCAGCGGCCATGCTCGCCTGCGCGGTGGCAGGGCACGATGAGAGCTCCTGATCAACGCCGTCCGGCCCGTCGAAGACGACGCGCCCCTTGGACTTCCGGCCATTGTGGCCGTCGGGGACTTCGGCGTTCTTCTCGACGAGGATGGCGAAGAGTCGGCCGACTCAGCTAACTCAAAGACTGGCCTTTCCATCTTCCCCCACACCTCACTCAGCTCCATGACCTTGCTCTCGCCGGACGCGCTGACGGCGCGCAATCGGTCCCACTCCTTCATGAGCGCAGCGGTCGCGCCTGCAATACTAGCCGCTTCGGCCTTCGTGAGAGGCCTCGCGACACATGCCACTGCCGACATATCCGCAACCCACTTCGGCGGCGGAGAGAAGGGGCCACCTGGGCTGCATTGACCTGCCTGGTCCGCGAAAGGATTGCACAAAAATCATAATCCTGGCCCCTTGCCCCGTATGTCCGAAACGGCTGGCATTCTGCGTCCGAAATGACATCAGAGGAACGCAACTACTTCCGACTGCCGCCGCGTAGGTCAAGCCCGCGCGATCCTTAGCTGCCTCGTCGGTCGATGATCGGGGGGCCCGTTCTGGCGTCGCGCGCCCCGTCGCGGCCGCCGTTGCCCAGCACTCGCCGCTGCGCCATTTTCCCAAGTTTGCTCGTCTTTGGGCCCCGCGCCGTCGGCAACGCAACTGCCGAACGACGCGGCCCCCTTGCTGCGGACATAACGCACCGCGTCGGCGGTCGCGGCATGCTGACCCCGGTCTCCTGCAGCAGGTCGGCGTTAGGTCCATGGTCGGCTAGCCCGTGGAGACCTGCGCCCCCTGCCTGGAACATAGCGATCCCCTTCTGTTTCGCAGCCCCCCCCCCCCCTCCGCCATCGCATCGGATGCGCGCGCGGATTGGTCGAATATTTCTGGGTCCGCCCGCGCGTGGCGACGCCATAATCAGGGTTACAGGTCTCGAGAGAGTCGAGAGTCGGAGAACACGCGACACGGTCGTAGAAGAACACCTCCCTGATATGAGCCCCCCTGTTCCTACCGGGCAGGGGCATGGGCTGGGTCAGTTCCTCCAGCCTCTTCCCCACGCTCACCACCTCTCTCATAATTACTCACCCATTGCCAAGTGTTGGATAAGTATTGCCATTATTTGCTCAAGTATCCGTTGTCCTCGTTCAGGGGTGGCCAAGAAGTGAGTCTGTCGTGCTCTGACCGCTTCTCTCGGCCAGCATCCACTTCGCGGCGCGACGGCAGCTCGGCGCCGATCCCACGGCCCCCGCAGGCAGCGGCGGCACAGGGGGCGGCCCAGAGGGCCCCTCGGCATCCGTCGGGCCCTCGCCCGCCTCGGCCACAGCCGCATCTCCTGCTCCGTCGTCGCGGGCAGGAAGCGGTGGAAATACGTCCTGAGCCAAGTCTCTGGCCATTCCGCTCGACGACGCGAACCCCCCCCGGAAAACTGACCGCCGTCCCGGGGCTTGGTCGGCCCGCCGCCGGCGACGCAGTCACTGGACAGCAGATCACCGAAGTTCCATCGTTGGCGGCACCGTCGCCGACTTCAGGTCGCGCCCCTTCCGCCGCGGGATGAAGACTTCGGCCCCCCGAGGCTTGCTGTCTTCAATCCAGCAGTGACCAGCAAGCACTCCGCATCCAAGCCAGCGTCCGTCCAAATCTGCCGTGTTCTTTCAACGACCGCCCTCCCTCCGTCCTTCTTCATCCAGTCTTGCAGTTGTGCCCCTCCAGCTGGTCACGAGGCACGCAGTAGCGGTCGGGGCCCACGCGCCCCCCCGCATGGTGGACATGGCCCAGATAAATCAAAACTGTCGCTCGCGAGCCCGTCTCCAATGGACGCGCGCGAGTGCCCGGCGGCGGCAGGCATTGAACTGCTGGACCGAATGGCACAAGGTGGCAGCGAATGGCATTCCGAAATTCTTCTTCCATGGCGACACTTCTGCGCCCCTCTGCCCCGCATTATGACGCAAACAGAAGCACGGCGCCGCGTGCGCGCAGTGGGGGGTCGGCAGTCTGGCCGCCATCAGAAGCGCCCTCGCTCCGCCCTGAACGATCCCGTTCGCCCATTCTACCGCCGAGTTATGCTTCTTCTGCTTCGAAGGCCGCGCGGGGCCATGAGCGGTCACATACTCACTCGCGCGGCGCACGTTGAACGACTTGCACGCCCGTTTAAGCTCTGGGGCCGCATCTGTATAGATGGACACCATTTGTTCGATTGGCGCCCGAAAACTGACTAAGAAATTCACCGCGCGCTCCTACGACTTGCAGCGGGCGCCCAGGTTAGCCGAGACACCCGCGCCCCAGCCACGCACCGCCACGCACGAGGTCTCTCCGAAGATCCCCCATCGAAAGCTCATCGGCCGCGAATCAGTGGCCCACAGTGCACTGGCACACGAAACTCGTCGGCTCGGAGCATGGTCTGAGTTGCTTGTAAGCCTTGATATTATTATGCCTCTGCTGTCCCCTCAGCGCCCACCGGCAAATCGAACAGCTAGCGTTCTTCGACAAATTCATCGACAGGTGCTGCCGGGAGACGGTCTCTCGTTTGTTGAGCAGGGACGGACCGCCCCGGCAGTCCTATAGGCCTACCACGAAAAGTCCTTACACCCAAACATGGTCTAAGAACAGAAGCGCTTAGACAGGACATTACCAACCAGAAATGTTCCAAAAACATTTCGCACAGACCACAAAGGGTTACTGGAATATTTGTCGGCGGGCCCATAGCCGAGCCAGGACACTTCGCCGCTGCTTGAGCTTGAGGCGCTCAACTTTGGACGCCCCCACGGGCTCAACATCTTCTCCTGGGTCCTCTGCGCCGTGATTATCGACTATTTCCACGGCACTTGGCCCCTCGGGCACTGCCTCGGCGACCTCCTCGACGCCCGGGGCCGGCGCCGCCGTCGAGCCGCGCGACGCAGTCTCGCGGTCCCCATGGTCTCGTCGGCGGCCATCGACAACGCAGTCACCCGGCGACATCGTCATCAAGGGTGTTTCCACGTAGCCCTTTTGGGAGCCGGCCCAGCGCAGGTCTGTCGCCTTCCGGGGCTCGCAATAGGAGTGAGTGCGTCCTGTCCGCGCAGCACTGCACCGCCCGAAGCACAGCCTCCGCCGGCACTATCTGATGCGCTTTCCATCTGGCTGTTCCTGAAGGAGCCCCCGGCCACCGCCCTCCGCGAGCGCAGACCACGGGTTGCGCATCACCTGGCCGCTTAGAGCGAGGGGCAACCCATCTGGCAAGGGTCGCCCATGAAAGACTCGCGCTAGCCGCCGCAAGTCCACCGTTCCAGCCCCGCCGGGCCGCCGGGAGATGCCTCGTCCACTTGACGCAGCGCCTCTGCCCTCCTTAATGAGGCACGGAATCATTCCCTCAACTGCGAGATCCAGTCCCCCCCCCCCGCCCAAGGCAGCAATAAGCACGGCGCCGTGCCTGTTCTCCAGTGGCAACTACAACCGCGGTCTATGGCGCAGCTCGTTGCTGGCTATCCTGGGCCACTGCCCCCCAGGCGCATTCAAGATTCAATGCGATGGGCGCCGCCAACGAAAAAAAAAATGCCCCTCATACCCGCCCCGCGAAAGTACTTGACGGCTATCAGGTTGGGCCCGCAGACCGCGTCGAGCATGAACCTCGTGGGCCCAGCTCGGGCGGGGCCGGCCCTCCTGGCCCCCCAAGCGTCAGGAATTCTGCCCGTGGATACGGCGGCGCGCTCGAAGTCGGACCCGCCGCCGGCGCCACTGAGATCGCCGTCGGAGGGCTGCTGCCAGCCGATCCGCAGGTGCCAGACCTCTCCTTCAAGGGCAGCTACCTCATCGTTAGCCAGCTGTTGGCGCACCCTCACCAACCGCCCCCGATTCCTGGCCCACCCAGATTAAAGGTCAAAGGCATTCACCCCTGACGTTCTGATCTCCTCGGGCAATGCCTTGCGAGGTGCCCGCAGAGCCCGCGCGGTCGGCTCGGGCACACATGAATCGATGCGGGCCCTGTCGCGCTGCCCCACGCGATCACGCGGTTCGGCCCCCGCACCTCCGCGAAGGGCGCTTCGCCCCAGCTCTCGTCATTGCGCCGACCTTGCAGACGCGCCGCAGCGGAATTTCGCGCGGATTCCCGTCGGCGCAGAACCCCGAAACGGCAAGCGAAAAACAAAATACATTGCACGTGACATGCCCACTCCAGGCCAAACGAAATCCGCGCGAAATTCACGCCGAAATCCGGAGCGATATTATCCAGGACAATCCGGGCCCATCCCATCTCCGCGCGAAATTCTCCAGGGACAATCCGGACGAAATCCGCCCTGCGACGTTGGCGCCACGACAGATCGCCGCCCCTCGACAGCTCGATTGCTTCGCTCGGGGGCCCGCGACGCCGCCAGCCTGGACGCACCGCGGCAGTCGGACATAAGGGTCGATGACATACCCGCATTGTCCAGCCGCTGGGGATGCCCGACTGGCGCCGAAGGAATCAAAATCTGTTGAACCGTTGTCCCGGCGGCGCACGCGAGTGGCCTCGTCTGAACTAGCCACCAGCCCCGCGGGCAACGCGCGGAATCCCGTTCTGGCGTAAGCCGCGGGAGCAGCGCAAAGCGTTGCGTCCCAGTTCCGGGCCAGACAGGCACAACCAAGGTCGGGCCCGCTCACGCCGGCGCCGGCGACGCAGAAACTGAGCACCGCCCCCCCCCGCCACGGGCGCCCTGGAAGGTCGGCCCAGCACTGGGGATCCTTTCAATAGGGGCACTGGCCAAATACCTCTGGCATTGACTCTTTATGTTGCCCTTGCCTGTTCCCTTCCTGCCCTTCGCCTTGCCGTTATTAGCTCCGCCTGGAGCAGCCTTCCTCTTGATGTTCTGAGCTGCTGCGGAGATCTGGTCGGCGTTGCGCCCGCGGGCGGCGGCCCCCCGTCTTCTCAAGAAGCGCCCTCCACTTGTCGCGGGAAAGCTTGTCGTCAGCAGCGGCCTTCCGATGCTGACGCGGGCGCTTGTCTTGCGGGAGTGGGCAGGGGCCTCCTCTGAACGCGCGGCAGTGCCCGTTCTTCCTGCTGGGCGCGCGGCCCTGCGATCTCTGGCGACCACCGCCCCCGTTCGCCTCGCCGTCTCCGCGGACTCGGCCCCTGCCGCGATCCGCATGCTTTCCCTTTCGATTGGGCATCGGCCCGCCCGTCTTCCGCCGCCCCCCCCCCCGCCCCCCTCGCCGCCCGGGGCTGCGTCAAACGAGGCCGGCGCGGCCCGGGCCGCGGCGCCGCCGGGAAGAGGGCGCGCGCGGAAACGTCGCGCGCGCGCGAAGACAGGCCCCCATCGCGCACTCGACGCACGCCGCCGACATCTCGGGGCGGCCGTCCTTCGCGCAATGAGAAGATTTGCCTCGACTGCTTCCGCCTCCGCGGTGGCCCCCACCGCCGCCGCCGCCGCTGCCGCCCGCGCCCCCCGCGAAAAGGCCGCGGTCGTTAAATTGTTCCCGCTGGGCGGCGCGGCCGCGAGACCCTCGGCCCGCTCGCGCGCGCCTGCCTGTCTGACCCAGCAACCAATCGCATGATTGTATCGTTTTTGTCAATGATCGTCGTCGCTGTGACCGCGCATGGCGAGAGTCATGGGCACGCACGGACACTTGTTGCATCTCTTTGAAGACATGTTAATGGATGGATGGGCGGGATGACTCGCGAGGTCTATCCATCTCATTCCTGATATTCATCCTTTCGTCGCAAGTGCGACAGAGATCGGCGCCCGCCCCCCCTGCCCGCGCCACGGATCTCGAAGTCCGTCAAATCATAAAACACCTGACAATCATCCACACGGGCAATCACATGCGCGGCAGCGGCTCGCAGAACTGAACGACCCGTCAAACTTTTCTAAACTTTTCAACACGGCGGCATCGAAGCGGTCAATCTCGCTGAATGACGAAGTGGAGGCGACGACGACAGGCCCATCGAGATTCGATGAATCTCGCCCACCAAATCTGCCGCGAACATTGAATTAAGCCGGCCGACATTTCCAGTCCTGGAACGTCTCGGCCTCGACCAGGATCCTCTCTGCGGCTCGCCATCAGTTGGGGAAGCGCGACGCGACGTGGCGGACAATGCCTCTGCTCCAGGCGGCTGCGTCGGGGATAGGTTCAACGCTTGCCTCCTCCGTTCTGCCGGCATCGTTCCAGTAAGCAGCAGCGCCTGGCACCCCGTCGGGGAGGGCGCCGCCTCCGTCGCCGCCGCGAGGCGAGCCTCCAAGTGGCCCATCGCATCGGCCACGCCGGTGGCCCCCTTCGTCGCTATCCCCCTCGTCGGAGGACCCGTCCTCGTCGTCTTCCGGGTCGGAGTCGCCGGGGCCCTCATCCCAATCGTCATCTTGATCATCGCCGTCGTCGTCTGGCGAGCATGAGTCTCAATGCTGTTTAGCCGTCGCTGCCCTGGCCGGCTCGGGCCCGCCCTGCCCCCCGCACCCAAGGAGCCCACGGAAGTGGCGACAGTTGCGCAGATCGCAAGCCACCAATGCACGGCGAGGCCCCGAGGTGATCCGCGAGGGGCCCACTTCCGCTGGGCCTCCCAGGAGCCCACGAACGTTGCGCAGATCGCAAGCCCCCAGGGCGCCGCGAGGTCCCGGGGTGGGTCCGCGTGATCCGCGTGGGACCCACCTCCGCTGGGCCTCCCAGGTGCCCACGAACGTGGCGACAGTTGCGCAGATCGCAAGCCGCCAGGGCACGGCGAGGCCCCGAGGTGATCCGCGAGGGGCCCACTTCCGCTGGGCCTCCCAGGAGCCCACGAACGTTGCGTCACCTCTCCCAGTGTCTAGGATCGTCGCAGGAGCGTTTTTTTTTGTCCCCTGGAACTTTTGTTTCACTGGGGTCGGGGCTTCCGTTGACGCTGGGGGCAGTGTGCGCGGCTCGCAACGTAGCAGCGCCGTTCAGCGCGCGCGGGGGCGCACGCGGGCACTCAGAAGCGCGCAGCTACTGGGAGAGACGCCCGAAAGCGGCCATTCGAGACCACGGGCGCTCACAGGCACGCGGAATCACTGGCGAGCGCCCCCGCGTGTTCACATCTCCCCAAAAAGGTCGGCGAGACTTTCCACGCGTGCCCACGAGCACCCGGAACTGATCACGGAGCGCCCGCGGGCGGTCGCAGTCGCGGGCACGCGCCCAAAGGCGGCCGCACAAGCGCAGAAACGCCCGCCGAAACCGTCCCCGTATGCACTGCCCCGCAGGCACTCGGAGGCCTCCGCCCAGCGTCGCGACCAGGGGGCCACGTAGTGAGTCGGGCGAATGTTTCTCAGCCTTGCCGGTCGCCCTCGGCATCCCTGCGCGCGCTGGCAAGGGGCGTTTCTACAGACACCTTCCGGAGGCCCATCGACCCCCAACGCATATTGAACTGCTGATGAGGGGGCCTGAGCGCGTTCCAACATTTACAAAAACGTTATGTCGCAGAGGGAGGCCTTAGCCACAGACGGCCAAACATAGATGTTCGGGCCTGTGAGTTAACATATTATGCATGGGCATATATTTCTATATATATGTGAAACATTACACATACGCCGGTATAGAGAAATACACATGCATGACGGGCGTACATAACGATATGCACGGACCAGTGTAGCACGACAGCTGCGCACAGGTGCATCCAGAATGTGGCGACATTTTCCCAGCCGCCCATGCACGCAGAGGGCCTCAATCGGGCATTGCCTTTTGGATGAGCACTGCCTGACGGGATTCTCGCGTGGCTTTGCTAGGCTCTCACTGGTCTCATGGGGCTCGCTCGTCGGGCTCTCACGTGTCTCGCGGGGTTCGCTCGTCGGGCTCGTCGGGCTCTCACGGCCTCGGAGGGCTACAACAAGATCTCCAAAGGGCCCCAAGAGGGTTCCAGACGGCCCCAAGAAGCGCAAATCAGGACCCCAACAGGGCCATATGAGGGCCCCAAGAGGTCCCCAGAGATGTGTCACGGCCGTGAAACATCCACGGGGCCCTCTCGGGGCCCTCTTGGCCCCCCCTGGGAGCCTCCTTGGGCCCCTCAAAGACGGCGGCAGAGGCCTCAGGAAGACTCAAGAGAGGGCTCCAAGAGGGCCTCAACAGGCCCCCAAGAAGGCCCACGGGACTATGTACCACAAGGGGGTCGGTTGGTAGATATTCCCGGGCCCCCCTTGGAGACATCTGCGGTGCTCTTGGGGGCCACCTGGGGGCCCCAGGGAGCCTTGCGGGGCCCCTTTTTCCAGCCCTCCGAGGCCGTCTTCCCTCCTGCCTCCTCCTCCTACTTTATCCTGCTTCCTCCTGCAGCCCCCATCCTCTGCATCCTCCTCCTGCCTCCTCCTCCCCCCCCTCCTAATCCTCCTCCTCGCCCCCCTTCATCCTCTCTTGCACCTGCATATTATTATTCCTCATCCTCCTCCTCCCTCCTCCTCTTCCTCCTCCTCATCCTCCTCCTGCCTCCTCCTGCTCCTCCGGCTCCTCAGGGCAACAAGGGCCCCGGAGCATTCAGAGGGCCGTAGGGGTCCGCACTGCACTCCCCACTGCGCTCCGCGCTGCACCCCCCACTAGCGCCCCACTAGCGCCCCACTAACGACTGTCACAGGGTTCGTGGCCATGCCGATCCGGCTTAAAGTCGAGTGCCACAGTCGAGTGCGAAGTCCCGCTTAAGATTTCTCGTGGGCTCGTTGGTGGGCTCGCTAGTGGGCCTCTTAGTGGGCTCGTTAGTGGGTCGTTAGTGGGCCCCTTAGTGGGCTCGTTAGTGGGTCCCTTAGTGGGCTCGTTTGTGGGTCCCTTAGTGGGCTCGTTAGCGGGCTCGTTAGTGGGCCCCTCCCTTAGTGGGGGCGTTCGGGGGTCCGTTCCTGGGCCGTTCGTGGGCGGCCTCCTGGAAGAGCCTCGTTGTTGGGCTTCTCGATGCGAGCCCTGAGTGACTTCGCCCAAGAGAGTCCGAAAATTTCCAAGACCCACCGATGACAGCCCAACGAAGACTTCGAGAGTCCGACGGAACCCGACGGAGCCGGAAGGAGCCACACGGAGCCCGACGGAACCCGACAGAGCTCAAAAGGGAAAGGAAAAGGCGACAGGATGAGCCCGACGAAGCCTGACAGAGCCCGACTAGAGGAAGGAGGAGGGCAAGGAAAGGAGGAGGGAGGATGACAAGGGGAGAGGAAGAGCCCGACGGAGCCCAATCGAGCCCGCCAGAGTCCCACGAGAGCCTCGCGAGAACCCCTGGGGGGGCCAGGCGAGAGCCCCACGTGAGCCCCACGAGGCCTTGAGCGAACCGAGGAACGCCCGGCGAAATCCTCGCGGGGAACCCCATGAGAGCCCCGCAGGACCCCCGCGAGAGCCCGACAAGCGAGCCCCACGAGACCCGTGGGAGCCCAACAAAGCCCCACGAAAACCCCGCGAGGCAATGCCGGCCCCAAAGACAGTGCTCGAGAGAGGCAGGCCGCGTACCTTGACGGTCGAGTAATCGTTATCACATGTTGGATGCACTTGTGCATCGCTCTCGTTCTTCACTGGCCCATGCATTTGTTTTTCTTTACCCGCCAATGCATGCATATTTCCATATGCTGGCCGATGCTCAATGTCGTGTTCTATACCGGTTAATGCTCACATGGTCGCACATTGGCCCATGCATATCTTGCGCACGTCTGTGGCGAAGGCTCCTTTGCAGCTCAACTGTAATGCATGTTGAAGCACCCGTAAGTTCCTTAATCGGCAATGCAATTTGGGCCGATGGGTCGATGGGCCGTCGGCAGTCGTCTGCAGAAAACACCCCCTGTCAGCGCGCGCAGGGATGCCGAGGGCGACTGACATGGCCGAGAAACACTCGCCCGACTCACTATGTGAGCCTCCCGGGCGCGACACTGGGAGGAAGCCTCCGAGTGCCTGCAGGGCGGTGTATGGCAATTGTAAGCGTTTGACAACAATGGCCACCTGTGAGTGTTTTGCAATGTCGGGAAGGCGTTGGCGGGCCATTTCCAAACCACGCCAAAATAATGACCACACGTTTAAGACGACTCCGCCGCTGTCATGCAACGCGCATGCCGTTGGGCACGCGCCGGGCCCCGCCCCGCGCTGTCGCCATGGCCGCGAATCATTCTGGCGAGATGCGCAACCATGGGCATACGCGCGCCCGCGATTCAGCCACCCCCCTAGAGAAGGAGGGGGGCAAAACCATAGCGCCCGAATCCAACAAAAACGACAATGAGCAATGAGCGCGGAGCGCGAGCCCAGCGCGCGCCGCAAAAACGAAACAAGAAATAACAAAACAACAACGAAAAGAGCATGGAAAAAAAACACACCATTAGTGGATCCTAGCCTCGGGGAGAGCTGAATTGCGCAGATCGCAAGCCCCCAGGGCGCCGCGAGGTCCCGAGGTGGGTCCGCGTGATCCGCGTGGGACCCACCTCCGCTGGGCCTCCCAGGTGCCCACGAAAGTGGCGACAGTTGCGCAGATCGCAAACCACCAGGGCACTGCGAAGTCCCGAGGTGACCCGCGTGGGGCCCACCTCCGCTGGGCCCCCCAGGAGCGCACGAAAGTGGCGACAGTTGCGCAGATCGCAAGCCCCCCAGGGCGCCGCGAGGTCCCGAGGTGACACCCCCCCTGGGAGGCGCCGCCCCGGCCGCCATCGCCGCCGCGAGGCTTCTCGGGGCCAGGCGGGTTATAGCCAAGGAAAAGTGGTTGGAACAACGCCCGAGAGCGCTCCTCTTGCTCCTCCTTGCTCGAGCGACGCTCTGCGTCCTCTCTGGATTGCCTTCCTCTTCCTGGGCATCCTTCGCAGCGGCGGCAGCAGCCTCCGCGCGCTTCTTGGAGCACAGCTCTTGCCTCCTGGCCTCCGACTCGCCCCCGCGAGCATATCCGAGAGCCTCTGGTGGTCGGCTGCGGCAGAGTCTTCGTGCGCCCCCAGCCGCCCAGAGACGCCATCTTCTGCCTTTTCTCACCCGCGAACTCCAAGACGCTCGCGACAGAGTCGCGGGGCGCCTTGGGCGGCGGCGGGCAGTCAGAGGGTTCTGCTCCAGGCGCTGCGAAGCGATCCGCGCCTCGGGCCTCCTCGTCGGCCCACGCCCCCCATCCCCTCGCGCGTTCTCTCGCCCCCCCGGCCCTTCCCCGCGGAATCCTCGTCGCAAGCGACGCGCGCCTTGTCAGTCGCACCACGGCGAACGTCGCAACATGACCTCGCGCGCAACGCGTGGCCACGGCCCGCGCCTCTGTCGCACAAGAAAGGCCACGGCCGCCCAGACGCAGGGCGCGCGTCGCCAGCCCGGGCGCCTCGGCCCGCGGAGGAGCCGCGCTGGCCGCCGCAACCATCGCCGCTCCAATGCTCTTTTGGGAATTTTAGCTTCTCCAAGCGCCGCCGCCTGCGAGTTCCCGCCCGCCGCCGGCGCGGTTGCCCGCGCCGCGCCCCCCAATTTTCCATGGACCGTGCTACTCTGACCTCGGAATTCCGCGACGCGATGCCCACCGCGCCGTTCGCCTGCTGCCATCTACTGAATCCTCTTCAGCGCGTCGCGAACTTGAGCGGCAGCTTGAACGCACCTCGCGATTGCTGCTCGGGCAACGGCTTTCGCCTGCTGGCGAGCACCGCCGACCTCGCCCCGCGCCTGCCCAGCCGCCTCGGCCGATGCCTTCCTCGCAGCGGCCTCGGCGCTCTGTCGATCTGCCCGAGCCCGTTGATGCGCGGCCATTGCCTCTGCCTGAAGGAGAGCGTTGCGCGCCTCAGCCGCCCTGAGCTCTTCAGAGATTCCTGCCATCGTCAGCAACCGGTTCCCCCAGCCCCCCCCACGACGCGCTCAACCTTCTCTGCGACACTTTGATGGAGGGCCTGAGCACGTCTCTCGGCGGCTGCCGAGGCCCCGCCTTGCCGGCCAGTTCACGGAGCACCGCTGCCGCTCCCATCGCCGGCTCTGAGACGATAGCTCGCTGACTTCCCCCAGCCTGCTCCATGGCGCGAATCATCGTGAGGCGGTCGTTCTCGGCCTGGGCGCGAGCAGCTGCGCGGTGGACTTCGGCACTCAAGATCTGGTCTTTCATTTGCGCCATCTCCCAATCCCTTTCTGCTGCCATACACCTCCGCCCCCTCTCCTCGGCCTGCCCCAATTCGAAACCACGCAGCGCCGCGCAGGTATACGCGGGGGGGACAGTCAGAGGAATGTGAAGTTGAAGTGGTGGCAGCTGACCGAAAACGCACGACAGACCGCGCACTTCCAGTGTCCTCGATTCCCCGGGCAGCAGCGCCCAGGGATCGCCGCGCACCTGAGCGCGCCGCACGCGCAGGAGGGCGACGACGCGCCCGACAGGGCCCGAGGTCCCGCGCCGGTCGGGCCCCGCGCCCCCGGCCCGCGGAAAGCGAGCGCGGGGATGGGGGCCCTCGCAGCTCTGCGGTTCAGGCGCCCAGCACGCGAAGCCCTGCGCGGACTGGCCGGCGGGGAAGGGCGACCAAGGAGCACCAGGGGCCAACCCTCGGTTCGAGCACCTGGTTCCGTGGTGGCCCGCTTGACGAGCGGGGGCCTGACTGACAAGCTGATGGCCCCCCGCGGCTGCTTCGCCGCGGGCGCTCTCGACCAGGCTGCCTCTTCGGCGATCTGCTGGGTGGCCGCAGGCATGACGGCTATCGCTTCAGCCGTCTCCAGGTGGAGGTTTTCCCGCGATGTTTCTGCGACGCAATCGTCAGAAGGCACTGGCGTCGGCATTGGCCCCCGAGCCGATATCGGATGACCCGAGACCGCAGGCAACCCCCCAGATGAAACTCATCAGCCGTTCCCCGGTCCAGGCTGGGGGTCGACTTGACTGGCTTCTCTTCTTCCAGCGAGACGGATGCGTGATCGCCCATGTGTCTATCCGAATCGGAAAAGATCGCTCAGGCTCGATGGCCGCAGGTCGGCGATGGTTGCTCGTCCAAAACTGCTCGACCCATGCCACTCGGCGTCTGCCTCCGCCTGTTCTGCGTCCGCTCGCGGCGCGACGCGACGGCTGGGGCCTCCTTCTGCCGGCGCACCCCCCGACAGCCGATTGCTCCAGAGATCGTGGAGGCCCAGGGTGCCCAGCGAGTCTCAGCCGGGCGCTGCTCTAGGCAACCACACATGAGCCCTACCCCTGCAGGTCAGATCTCTGAAGAACCGGCTGGGGCTCAGAAAGTGGAGGATGCATGCGGTCGCAACCGAGAACGACCAAGCCACTGATCGTGAAGCGGAGGGCCTGCCCCACCAAGTCAGGTCGGTGAAGCCGACCTGGTGCTGCGGGTCGCCGTGCGCAGCGAAGCTGTCCCAGCCCGACGACGGGCCCGTCCGCACCATGTGGAACTGCACGACCTCGAGCGAAGCGCCGAGGCTGGGGGGGGAGGGCGGAGACCACTTAGGCGCCCCCAGGCCTCTTGGTCGGCCAGGCCCTGGGGCCCGGCGCCTCGCCCGTGGCAAGGCGGGGGCACAGGTCGGGGCTTCCAGGCCGACCTGGTCAGCCAGCGTCCGGACTGGCGGCGGAGGCGCCCGACGACATACGGTCGTGCGCCGCCAAGGTACCTTCAGAGTCGTGGTTCGTGCTCGGGCCCGTACATGATTAGGCAAAAACGGACCCCTAACCCTCTGGGATAGGACCTAAGTAAGGAGGGCCAGGAACATGAAGGATAGGGGCTCTTTTCTGCAGATGTATCAAGCCAAACCGCCCAGATGTATTATTCTTAATGCGAAGACGGGGACCTCAGTGAGGCTACGTCTTCATCATGTTATTAGGGTTGGGGGTTTATTTGTCCCCAATGGATACAAAGTGCGAGGTTCGTCTCGTTGCTTTGATGTTTCCTGAGGGGCGCTGCGAGCAGCCCCTGCGAGAGCTGGACCGCGCGAGGGCCGGCTGGGGCAGCGCGGAGCCCAGAAGACGACGAGGAAGCGGGGAGAGTCACGGGCGCTGAGCACAGAGCCGTCACGCGCTTGCTCTCGGGAAAGCGGCACCAAGGGCTGCTCGCCTGGCAGTCCGGCGAGCTCGCCACGTTGCGAGAGCGTGCTGCCGTCGCGGCTAGGGCTGTGCTGCTGACCTGGCAGCACGGTGAGGACGAGCCCGCGGCGCGCGCGGATCTCGCCCGATATGCTGGCACATGGCACATAGGGGAAGGGAGTCGCCACGGGTGCGTTCTGGCCAGAATTTCGAAGGGAATCCAGCCGCGGCCACGACCAGCCTCGGGGAAGCCCAAAAACAAGACTTCGATCCGCCAACCCTCGACCCTCGACCCAATGCAGAGCCGGCCACCTGCCGCGTGCTGAGGGCGCGGCGCTCGGGGGCGCCGCGAGGTCGAGGTCCGCGCCTGTGCCCTCGGCCTCGGACGGCGTCTCGCCCGCTTCGGCCGCGGCCTCCGACAGGGCCTCCGACAGGAAGGCGTCCCGCGCGCTGTCCTCGGCTCTGCGCAAGGGCCCCCCCTTGGCTACGGGTGGCCTTCCGTGCGCTTGTTGTCTGGGGGCAGAGGGGGCGGGGCGCCGCCTTCTGAGATCTGGGCGTGGCAACTTTGTCACACAGGACGACTTCGCCACATTTCGGGTCCTGGCACGAGCGTTGGAAGGTCGATCTGGCGCGAGAAATGCCGCAGAAAAATGGAGGCCTGGATGATGAGCGGTACAGGTACCCCTAACCCTTTAGGAGGGGACCGAAGTTAGGAGGGCCAAACAGCAATGGGGACAGGGTTTTTGTTCCTGCAAATGCATCGGACCAGACCGCCCGGCTGCAGTCCCTAATGTGAAGACGGGGACTTCAGTGAGGCCAAGTCTTCGCGGTGTATGTAGGGCTAGGGGTTCTTTTCTCCTCGATGACAGGAGCCCCACTTGTGATTTGCTTTGCGATGTTGAGACTTCTCCTCAGCGCCAGATCTCGAGGATCCCCGAGAGCAGCCCCTCCGTGGCGCCCTCGGGACCCGAGAGTGGCGCCCCGAGGGCGCCCTCGCAGAAGCCAAGCACCCGAGGTGGAGGCCTGTCACCCGTGGTCGGAGTAGACGGGGTCGGAGGAACCGAACTTTATACACCGATGCTTTTTTCTGGTCCCACACTGAGATTCGCACAAGAAACGGATTCTGGCATATACGGCATCATGGTGTATACATTTTTGTTGTTCCCACGGGAAAACGGGGAAAACATATACACCACACCACCCCGACGTCGTTCCCGACCCTGAAAAAAGCCCTGGGATTGAAAAACCGCCCGCCATTGGTACTGTATACGTTCCAGTTCCCGACAATACGCAAGGGGCTCTGGGACACACAAACAAATACACACAAATCACAATATTCCCCGTATTATTCATATTTTCTGGAATTTCGTCTTCCCCCCCGCTTCCTGTATTTTCCAATATTTCCATGTGTCTGTGTGTTTCTTTCCCTCCTGAAATACATCGGCGACGCACAGACGATGCAGCGTCGACGCCAGCGACGTCGACGTGAAGCAAATCGGGCTCCACCTCCCAGCCGCGTCGCCGACGCATCGGCGATGCGGTTCGATCCTCCGATCCCATCTACTCTGACCCAATCTAGGAGGCCTAGAAGAGGCCACCCAGGTCACTGGGCACCCTCCGCACCATCGGGGCGCATCTTTTTATTCGCGGCAATAAAAGAAATTATGGGGGGGGAGGGGGGGGGGGAGGGGAGAGGGGGCATAACGTACCCCACAGACAGACGCGCTGCAGCAGTGCCGGGGACGCACTGAGGGAGAGAGCGTTACGTTATGGGTGGGGAGGAGCGGGGGGGGGGGTAGCGGGGGCATAACGCGCGTTATGGCCCAGAGGGTACAGAAACACTCTCTCGGTGTCCGCAGCGTCGGGGCGAGCCGCCCGGGCCGCCGCCGTCGCCACCATCGCCGGAGCGGGCCGCGGACAGGCGCGAAACGCGGCCGAGTCGCCAGCGGGGCGGAGGCGAGACGGCCCAGGCAAAAAAAGACGCCTGGGGGGCTGGCGCGCGCGTCCCGCGGGGCGTCACGAGGAGCCCACGGCGGGATCAGGAGGTGCCAGCGGAGGCGAGGGAAGACGGGGGAGGAGGAGGAGGAGGAGGAGGAGGAGGAGGAGGAGGAGGAGGAGTAAAAAGAGAAAAAGAAAAGTACGACGAGAAGGAGGAGGAGGAGGAGGACCTCTCCAGTCCAAGCCATGTGAGCACTCTTGGTCAGGCCAGGGCTCGCGGGCAAAGCTCGAGCCGAGGGGAGCACACCCCGCACTCTGGGGACATCCCTCGAGAAAGTCGGGACGGGACAACGGGCCAGGCAAGGGCCCGCCCCCGGAGCGTGCCGGGACCACCTGGCACGCCTCGCTCATCTGCTGGGCGGTCCTCGCAGCACACCGTCCACGCAGCTGACAAGAACAACAGTCCTCGCTGGACAGACAAAACGTGGGAGTTCGCCCGCACGGCATCCACGATACTGCGAATGCACTATCACCATGCTCCTGTGTTCGACCCCACTGCTCCTGTATGGTGTGTGGTTCACGATGTGCAGGAGCGCGAGAGCGAGGAAACAAAAGCGGACGCTGCGATACAGTTGACGACGATAACCATCGCGCGCTTGGTGAGCGCTCAAGTTATATCTGCCATGGGGCCATGCGTATAGCGCGTCAGAGGGGCCGTGTCCCGGTGATCGGGTCCTTGGCTTGGAAACGCACTCCTTGGTGTCAGACGTCGCCTTGATGCTTTGTATCCGCGGCAGTCCTGGGCTATCCTTGGGCAATTTTGCAACTCTCTGCGGGACCATTTGTGCAACCGAGGCCATCTTGGAGCCACGCGTTGGCGACGAATAGGAACTCAAAAAAAGAAAGCACGTTGGGATTCACTCTGGTTTGACTGGTTTGGCTCTCTTGGAAATCCTGTGTGGGCACTCTGGCAGCTTCTTGGGGCTTCATTGTACTGCTGGAGACGTCCTGGGGCAACCTGGGGACCTCCTGGGACCTTCGTGGGTCCCTCTTGGAACTTCTGCACAGCTCCGAGAGCCTCCTGGGGGAGCTCGGGGAAGGCTCTGGGGAGGCTGGGAGGGCGCCACTCAAGGGACCCTGGGAGCCCTGCGTGTGCTGCGGCCTGAGGCCCCCGGGGGTCGGGCTTCCTGCACACGAATGGAAGATGGTACCACCAGGAGGCATACGATAGAGGAGGGAGGTCGCAATGACGTGTCGAGTGGAGGAAGAAGGGAAAAGGCTGAAGCGAAATGCGGAGGAGGGAGTGGAGAGGAAGAGGGACGGTGGAGGGAGGAGGCGGACGTTAAAGACAGAGAGGGAGGAGGAGGAGGAGGAGGAGGAGGAGGAGGAGGAGGAGGAGGAGGAGGAGGGGGTTTAAGGGAGGGCACGGGATGCAAAGTGAAAAGGACAGGGACGCGGAGGGGCAGGGCGGAAGGAGGAGGCATGAAGAGGGGATCACCGAGGCGGGGAGGAGGATGGACGGGCAGGAGGACGAGTGTACGAGGTAGAGGGCAGGAGGCAAGAGAACGAGGAAGCAGGAGGGAGGCGGGAACGGAAGCGGAAGCAGATACACACCAGGAGTACGGAATAGGATTAGACGAGGGAGGAGGCGGAGGCAAGATGGACATGAAGGAGGAGAAAGCATGAAAGAGAGACGGTGCGAGGTGAGAGAGAAACGGGCGTTGAGAGACCGGTGGGCCGTCTAGGATTCTGGATGTTCCCGACGACTTGCCCTCATTCCACAAGTTTAGTTTGGATGTGCTAATCTCTCTGGTTCCGTTTTTATGTATTGTTTCAATTGTGTGTCTGTATGTCCGCCTGGTCATTCTGTCTTTCGTGCTGAATTGGAACCCTTCTGTTCACCGTCCGCCCCATCGTCCACAGTATCTTCGTCGTCGTGGTCATCCTCCACCCCTCCTCGGAGGAGAGATGAGCAGCAGCTGGACGAATATTCCTGCTCCTCGTCATCGTCCTCCTTCCACCCTCCCTGCCTCTTCTCCTCCCGCCCCCCCGAAAGATGTGCGATGAGAATGAAGGGTAATGGGAGAAGGGGTGAAACGAGGATGCCGATGAGGAGAAAAAAGAAGATGCTAAGCATTCTCCTTCTCACCCTCAATTCCATTCGCTTCTGACACCCCGCCCCCCCGCCCTCATCCTCCGATGAACTGAAGGCGCGAGGATCTTGAAGAAGACACGGAGATGGAACGACGGGGGGGACATGAGGGAAGAAAGGGGAAGACGACGAATAGGAAGCCGTAACGCGGAGTGGGGAGGAGAACAAAAAACAATGAGGGAGCAGAATGGGAACGATCCTCTCTCCATTATCCTTCGTTACATGCAACCTCCTATATGTTGGTGGTGCTTGGGTATGTGGAGATGGTGGGGCATCATCCTCCACATCCGTCGCACATTACCTCGAATTTCTCCCCTTGAAAGTTCTCCATGCCGTGAACTGCCGCCTTTTCCTGACTCCGTCCTCCGAATCTCCATCATAATCATCAGCATCATCATCATCATCATCATCATCATCGTCGTCATCATCATCATCATCATCATCATCATCATCATCATCATCATCATCATCATCATCATCATCATCATCATCATCATCATCATCATCATCATCATCATCATCATCATCATCATCATCATCATCATCATCATCATCATCATCCATCACCATCACCATCACCATCACCATCACCATCACCATCATCATCATCATCATCATCATCATCATCATCATCATCATCATCATCATCTTCATCATCATCATCACCATCATCATCATCATCATCAGCTTCATCAGCTTCATCATCATTATCATCATCATCATCATCATCATCATCATCATCACCATCACCATCATCATCATCACCATCCTCATCATCATCATCAGCATCAGCATCATCAGCATCATCATCATCATCATCATCATCAGCATCGTCATCATCATCATCATCATCATCATCATCATCATCATCATCAGTATCATCATCAGCATCATCATCAGCATCATCAGCATCATCAGCATCAGCATCAGCATCATCAGCATCAGCATCATCATCATCATCATCAGCAGCATCAACAGCATCATCAGCATCATCAGCATCATCATCAGCATCATCAGCATCATCATCATCATCAGCATCAGCATCAGCATCAGCATCAGATTCAGCATCATCATCATCATCATCCTCATCATCATCATCATCACCACCACCACCATCATCATCATCATCATCATCATCATCATCACCATCACCATCATCATCATCAGAGCTTTGGCTCGAGGGTTTTGGGTGCGTCAGCCAAGCTGACGCGATTCCTCGCGCTGAGACTAGCGCAGACACGGTGCGCGAATCGGCAAGCCACCACAGAACGCGCCGCAATCGCCAGCGAGCCCGCCTGCTGCTGGCGGCCTGGGCAGGCAAGAGCAGCGAACGCCTCCGCGAACGCCTGGCGGAGGGCGCCAGCCTCCTCGCGGGACACCACGGCTCCTCACCTCGGAGGATGGCGGACCACGGCGGCGCGGGCGGCTGCTCCTGTGGGGCCAGGAGCAACTGGGCATTTCGGGTTGCCTGCCGCGCGGGCGGCGCCGAGCGGCCGCCGCGGGCGAAGCCGCGCTCCGCCTCGGCTTCGGCACGCGGGCCTCGCGGCGGCGCCGCGGCTGGCACCGGCAAGGAGATCAAGGCCCTGCGGCGCGAGCTCGACTGCCTCAAGAAGGAGAACAAGGCGCTACAGCGCTCGGCCTCGAGGGGCGCCCCAAAGGCGGCGGGCGCCGCTGGCGCGGAGGAGGCGCGCGGCAGTGACAGGGCGGCGAAGCTACGGGGCCTCATCGCGAAGGTGGAAGCCCTGGGCAGCTCGGACGAGGCCATGGCGTCGCTCCGCGCGTCCCACCGCAGCAGGAAGGCCCGACTTGAGGAAGAGCTGCGCCAGGCCAAGCCGCCGCACGAGCAGCCGCGGGCGATCGACGCCAAGCTTGGCGAGCTGGACAAACGCAGCGTGGCGAAGCAGGAGCAGGTGGCCAAGCGGAAGGAGGCCCTCGCCAACGCCGAGGAGCTCGAGGCGGCGCTGGCCGAGCGCGCCGCCCTCAGCGCAGAGCGCGCCACGGTCGCGGAGACCCACCTGGCGGAGCTTTGGACCAAAGCCGCCACGCCAGCCGAGCGAGGGCGGCTCCTCCTGGACTCCCTCGGCAACTCTAAGGCCGCGGTGGTGGCCCCCCCCCCTCCGAGGTCGTGGCCGCTGCGCAGCTCGTCGAGGAGCGGGGCGCGCAGGGGGCCGCCAAAGTCGCCGCGCCGCCCAGGCCGAGCGGCGCAGGAGGCGGCACAGCGCGGGGCCCGCCGGGGCCCTTGCCAGCCAGGACAAGGCAGTTGCAGCGGACGCGGCGATGGACGACGCGCTGGAATCGGCCCTGGCTGCGGATCTGGCGGGTCCTGATGATGGCGGCGACCGCTCTGCATCGGGCTTCAGCCGCAAGAAGATCCGCAGCGCCATCGCAGCAGCCCGCGCCAGGGCAGGAGGCGGCCGCCGCAGTGGCACGGGCGGAGTCATCGAGAAGAAGCGACAGCGGCCGCGCGCCCGCGCCCCTGCGCCTCGACGCGCTGATCCCAACGAGCGGCCCTGCCGCCCGCGCGGCGCCCGAGCGCGCCACCGAGGGAGCGGGCCCGCGAGGAGAGGGCGGCAGCCGCCCCGACCGCCCTGAGGGCGCGCGCCGGTGCGCCCGCCCGAGGCACAAGCACACGTTCGAGATCACGGCGGTCAACGGGCCTGGCCGGGGCCCGCTCGCCCAGCCCTGGCAGGAGGAGGAGGCTGGCGCCGGGTTCGTGGAGAGCCACCGCGCGGACGCGTGGCTCGCCCCGGAGACGCACCTCCACGCGCGCGGCATCAGCGCACAGGAGGCGCGGCGCAGGCGCGCGGGGGTGAAGGCCGTCCTGGCGCCTGGCGCGGCCGGCAGCGGCGGCGCTGGAGGCGCCCGCGCGGCCTCGGGCAGCGCGGGGGTCGCCGCCCCCGCCACGCGCGGCCTGGCCAACGCCAGCACGGCGGGCGGCAGCCGCGTGACCTGCAGCGACGGGCGCGGCATCGTCGCGGTGACGGACGCGGTCTGCCGCGGCGGCCTCGCCTTCGACAGCATCTACCTCGCCGACGACATCGATATCGGCGACGTGCTGGTGTCACCAGGCAGGCCGCGGGCCCCCGGCGGCGACTCCAACGTCGCGCCTGACGTCTTCAAGGCGAAGGCGGGCTGGTGGCTGGAGGCGGCGCGGGGCGTCATCGCGCAGTCGGCCGAAGGCGAGACCTGGTTCCAGGCGGAGCACTCGCCGCCTCGACTACTGCATCGTGCACCGCTGTCTGGCGGAGTCCGCGAGGAGCTGCAGCACGGCCACCCCGGGCCTTGCCAGGCCCCACAGCGCCGTCAAGCCCGCGCTGAACGCGCGCATGGTGATAGCGCCCGTGCGGGTCCTGAGGCAGCCGAAGGCCATCCCGAGGGAGCCGCCCATCGGCCCGCGGCGCGAGGCCGCCGCCCCGTCGGCCGACCTGCAGGCGCTGGCGGCCTCGGCGGCCTCCTCCCCAGCAGCGTTGAAAGCGGCCTACCTCGGGGCCATGCGCCAGGCCGAGGCAGAGATGTGCTGCGCCTACCACGTCGACGACCTGCTGGAGGCGCAGGCGCACTGCGGGCGCGGCCAGGGGCCCGAGGAGCACTGGGCGCGCCCGCCGTCCGACCACCCGCAGATCTCGGGCGGCCCCGAGTCGAGCGGGCAGGCGCGGCACCTCCTCGCCGCGGCCGACTACCTGGACGACGCCGCCGCGCAGCGGCGAACGCAGCGGCGCGTGCCCGCGCGGGCGGCCAGGTGCTGCGGCGCCCGCTGGGTAGCCGCGCCGGCGGCCGCGGCCGTCGCGACCGCCGACGCCCCGGCGGCGCTGGTCACCGAAGCTCGAGCGGGGGCCGACGCGCCGGCTGCTGAGCACAGCCGCCGCCGCCACGAGCGCTCAAACAGGCGGGCGCTGGAGGCGCTGGAGCACGGCGCAGGCGGGCTCCACGCACGGCGGCGCGGCCCGCGCGGCCGGCAGGAGGACGAGCTGGACATGCCAGGCGCCCCGCGAGCGGGCCAGCGCGAGGTGGGCGCCGTCGACAGGCACTGGGCGCGCGAGGTCTGGAGCTTGGCCGACGGCCCGGACGGGCGGCAAGACTTCGAGCGGCAGGCGGGCTCCGACGCGCCGCCCAGGCCGACGGCGGCCGAGTGGCTGGACGCCGCCAAGTCGTTCGCGAGGCGCACGGGCATGGGCGTCGACCGCGTCACGCCCCGCGCCTTCGCCCAGGCGTCCGCGGCCACGGCCAAGCTCCTCGTGGACTTCGGCAAGGTGGCCGAGGAGTGGGGCGGCTGGCCGCCGGCGGCGCGGGCGTCGCTCATCGCGACGCTGCCCGAGCTCACGGGTGGCTGGCGGTCCATCGGGCTGCTCTCCAGCATCCCGCGGATCTGGAACAAGCTCAGGCAGGCCAAGGCGCGGTGCTGGGAGGCCCCCCTCCGCGGCCGCGGCGCCGGCGTCTTCCGGGGCGGACCAAGGCGCTCGGCCCGGGGGCCCGCGCGGCGCCAGGCGCTGGCGGCCGAGGCGGCGGGGGCACAGCAGCTCCACGGAGCCGCGCTGCTGATCGACCTAGAGAAGGCACACGAGACGGCGCTGCTGGCCCGCGCCGAGCGCCTGGCCCGCCGAGCTGGCCTGCACAGCCGACTGGCCCGCTGCGCCACATCGACTCACCGCGGGCGCCGACGAATGCGCGCGGGCACCATCGTGGCCGGGGCGCGCACACTGGACGCGGGCCTGCTGGCTGGCTGCCCGCGCGCGGGAAGGGCCGTGAAGGCGGCGATGCTACCGACGACGAGGGCGCACTCCGAGGAGTGCGGCGCCTGCAGCAGCGGCGAGCTGAAGTCCGACACGCACATATCCTACGACGACGCGACCGCGGCCAGCCACGGGCGCGCCCCGCGGGCAATCGCGAAGCACTTGGCGGAGGCAGGGCTCGCGGCGGCAGCGGGTCTGACCGCGCTCGGCTGCAGAATCTCGGGGGCCAAGACGGAGGCAGCGGCAACCGACCCGCTGACGCGCGACGAGGTCCAGGCGGCGCTGAAGGCCAGCGCCCCGAGCGCCAAGCCAACGAAGGCCACGAAGGACCCGGGCGCGGATTTCTGCTCGGACGGCTCGGCCGCGGCGGGGGCGGCGAGGAAGCGGCGCGCCAGGGCCTGCGAGCAGCTCCGGCGGGTGGCGGGCGCGCGACGCCAGCCCATCTGCGCGGCCACGCGCCTGCTCGCGGGCGCCCCCCCCCCCCCGACGACGGCCCACGGCTGCAGCTCCCAGGCCTGGAACGCGAGCGAGCTCGAGCAATGGCGGTCGGCGGCCGGGTTCCTCGCATTCGGCGGCGCGCGGGGCCGCTCGCTGCAGGTGGGTTTCGCGCTAGCCGCCGCGCCCTGGCGAGACCCCTGATTTCTCTCCTTTCAACCCCCGAAAGAGTCTGTCGATGACGGAGGCGGCGACAACAGCAGGCCCCCATGACAGGACAGCACGTGTGGCACCTGACGGGGAGGGCTCGCCATAGCGAGCAGAACTTCAATGAACGGCGTTACGCACAGAGAAGCGGCGCCAGAGAGACAGCAGACGCCGCCGACGCTGGACGCAGCGCAAGGGCCAGGCGACGCGCTGCACACCAAGCCGCAGCAGCACCTTGCCTCTTCCGCCACAATCGCGGGGGGGGAGGGGTGGGGCTGAGCCAATGTCGGGCTGGACTGGCCACCCAGGTCCACCCCCGTGCCCAGGAGACTCACAGGGGCTCCCCCTGCGCAGCTGTCACCATGGAGGGCGCCAACAGGCGCTCCACGGCCCGCGCAACAGGGTCGCGCCAAAAAGCTCACAGAGAAAAGAAATGGGAAAAGGCGTCGTCGGACTGACGGAACCCCAAAGCCCGGTTTCTGGGGCTGGCTGCGCAACCAGCACCGCCAGCCAGGGGCGCCCCTGGCGGGGGCACGCGCGGTCGGCGCGCAGGTACGCGGCCGTCTTGGCAAGGTCATGTCGGAGGGTGCGCCGCTGGATTTCCCCAGGGGGGGGGGTAGGACCCCCCCCTCCCCCCCTTCCCCGATCCGTCGTCGGGGACCCCCCCCTCCTCCCCCCTTTCCCCGATCCGTCGTCGGGGACCCCCCCCCTCCCCTCCTTTCCCCGATCCGTCGTCGGAGACCCCCCCCTCCCCTCCCCCCCTCTCAAAAGGGGAGGTGTCCCCCCCCCCCCCCCCCCTTTCGAAGAAACGCCTGCGGCGGGCCTAAGCGGAAAGGGGGGTGGAAGGGTGGGGCCTGGCCAGGAGTCGGGGTGGACTGGCAACCCAAGTCCACCCCCGTGCCCAGAGCCCACGAGGTTGCGCCAAACAGCACACTGCAGTGAAAAGGACGGCCAGCCTCGCCAGGCTGGCGGAACCCCAAAGCTCGGGTACCAGGGCTGGCTGCGAGACACCAGCACCGCCAGACTGAACGAAACAAACCCCAGATCGAACCTGCATCGGGCCCAGGCGAAACCGCGGCCAATTCCGAGAAGATGGATGCGCAGCGCCCCCCCCCTGAGTCGGGGCGCCTGATGCGCGTGCGGGGAGCGCGCACGCACGCACGCACGAGTATACAGAGCGTCCGAGGCGACGCCGGGACGACTCGGCACGACCCCCCCCCTTGTGTAGAAAACGCCAGGGCGGATGGCAAGCCGCATCCCTGGTGCGGGCCTGTCTGGGCTCTCGCAAAGTAGAGTCGGCGCTATGTAGGCTCTGCGCTGAGAAAACCGTTAGTCTGGGTCTCCGCTCGCCAGGTCGCCATCTGAGGCCCGAATCAGCGTTGTTAGATCACCCTCGGCACGGAGGTTATAAAGCACAGCCTGGGTTCGAGCCCTGATAATTAGAGGGGCGGCCAGACGGTCAACCCGCCCCTCCTCGGCAAGGTTTTTATCTGAGCAGGCCGATCTGGCCTTCTATAACCTGGCGAGCGCTGAGACCTCATCCAAATCAAAGGGTGGGTTAACAGAAACATTCGGCCGTTTGGGGTGCTTTCCTCGACAGACAGCGGACGACACCCTGTTGCCGAAGCGCGCAGGCGGGGCGCACTTACTGTTACGGGAAACAGCACGGCCGTGCGAGCTGCATGACTTACACGCAAAGCAGATAATAAAAGTGGCGCCGTCGCTGCACGACAAAAACAAAAGCCCATGGCCGTTGCCAGCGTAAACCTGGAAATCCGCGCGCACGCTGCCAGTGCATCTGCCAGGGGGGGGGGGGGGGGGGGCTTAAGAGGCCAGCGATTCCTGCTGATGTGCCAACAGGTCGAGCAGCGCCAGAATTTACCCATGCACGCCCAAACGCGGGGGACAACAGCAAGCTCCTCTCTGAGAGAGTTGGGAGGCGGGCTGTCAGCGACGGCCCCACATTCTCGTAGAGAGCTCCACGCTGGCAACAATTTCATACTGAGCAGACAGAAAGCACGAGCAGACTTAAGTTCCAGCTTGATGTCGTCATCACCTGATGCCTCGGGCCTGGGGTGGTGGGCGATAACAAACATAGCAGCTCGATCGGCGGCGCCGTTGCCCTCTCTATCAAACCGAAAATGATCTGAAATTTCCAGCTCGCCCACACTCTGGCGCGCGCGCGTGACCGCCTGCGCGCGCGCAGAAGACGGGTGCGGGGGGGTCGACATACCGCGTGTAATCCCGAGTCCAATCGCCCATGTGCGCAGGGGGCGGGATGCGATCTCCTGGGCGGGGGAGGGCCCCATGGGCTAAGAAGGAAGAGCTTGTCTGCACCGTGCGGCGCGAACGCAACGGCACCGTGCACATTCTCGTCGGGCGCGAGCTCTCGACGCCGCTCGTCGCGAACTGGGCAGGTCCAAATTCTGTGGGAAGCCGATCCGAAGGAGCTCCGCACTTTTTCGGAATCCTCTGGAAAAGTATATCCTTTGCTCCTCGCAATATTCCTCGTCCAGATCGCCTCGCCAGCGGCAGCACAGAGCGATCCTTCCTCCAAAGGTGTAAACTTCGTTGAGGCCAGCGCCGCGCTGACCACATCGTAAGACAGCCGATGCATGAAGTTATGCGTAGAGCCGATGTCCCTTTCCAGGCTGCGAAGGACCGGGTTCCTGAGGTGAGTCCTAAGGAGGGCTGTGGAAGTGAAGGGAAGCTCGTGCATATGCCCTAAGTCGTCCTGCAGGGGACAGAAAGAGGGCACCTCCCAACCTGGCCTGGACAGGGTCATCAGCATCGCAGAATGTAGGCCAGCCACGGCTCGCCACGAGGAAACTCCTTTGGCCTTGACGGCCCCCAAAACCTACGAAGATTGGGCAAAGGCAGAGCCGCCTCGCGCAGTCTAGCAGTCGCGACCCACACCTCGCGATGCCGAAGACACACATAAGCAACTTGCGTGAGCCACGTCGGATCCTTCTCCAGGAGAAGCAGCACCCGAAGAGAGCGCTACGAAGCCGAGGGCGTCAACACCTCGGCGAACGATCTCCTGAGGTCCAGCAACTGTTGGGGGAAACCCCGCAGCACTCACAGCCGTAGTTACGGACGGGGAGGGGGCCAGCAATCCAAAGCCTGCGGGCCCTGCGTCCAATAGTGCTCGCCAATGTAGAAACGCGAAGAGCTCTAGCGCGACCAGCCAGCCGTCTGGCCTTAGCCCGACTCCATCGACCACCTGTTCGTGGGAACCGATGGCCGAGATCGACGAGGTATCGATGTACAACTTGAAAGCAACGCCTGGGGGGCAAACGATGTTGCCGAGATTTTCGGCACTAATAATTCTCATCATGGCGGTAGCCAGCGAGCAGCCAGCGATGGCGCCTGACGAAGCGCAGGCAGCTGCAGACAGTAGCCCGCCCAGGGCCAAATAGCGCGCAAAGGAATATGCAGCAACGGCCAGCCGAGCAGCAGCGAGGTGGGAAACGAAGCTTGGCACATTGATGCTCATAGTATTTGACAAAGTCCCAAAGGAGATTGACTGCGTGGTCACCCCGAAGCCGCCCCTGCCTCCGCAGCTGCAAGTTGGCGCCACGCTGTGTCTCCAGCCCCTGCGACTGATCCACCAGCATAGTGCGGTCTGGCGCTCTCGAGTTCCCATTGCCGAGCGATGGGGCGACGTGTTTTAGCCCAAGTGCGGCACATAGAGCCAAACCCAAGACTTCCATGACAGTGAACAACTTGAGCACGCATGCCAGGGGGTCGTCCGAAAGCCAGCTATAGTGACGAATGTGAAACCCATCTGACGCGACGGCCGAATTTATCTTGTGAGACAAGCACAACTTCCCGAAATCCGCCACATCAAGAGGAGGGAGCGGGTCGGAAGGTCGAAAGGTGGCTGGAACGGAGGAGGCGTCGGAGTCGACCTCCATAAAGCCTGAAACTTCCGAGCCTCGTTGCAAAGAACACTGAGGGTCACTGACAATCTTGCCCGAGCTGGAAAGCGCGGTGAACGGCTGCCACGGACCGGGGCGCTTGGTGTACTTGCGCGCACCCCGAGCACCCTGGTCAAAACCTCTCAGAATCCAGGCACGCCAGGAGGCCGAGGCTTCAGCACGGGCCGTTTTGAAGCTCGTCGAGCGCAAGCTCGACGGGCGAATGAAGGCCCGAAACCTCGGCGCCAAGACTGCAGCGTCAAACAGGTGCCGACGAGAACCCCGGCGACGAAGGGCGGCGGCGGGGACGGCGAAGCCCGAGGAGATAGCTTGCTGCAGGCCTTCGTGAGACGAATGTTGGACAGCGGCCTGCAGGGCAAGGACAGACTTCCACGGCCACCTGATGGCTGTCAGAGACGGGCGACGGGGGCCTTGAATTCCACGGGCATACACAGACTGCCAGACAATCTTCGGGGCTGCGGACCCGGTTCCGAACCTCGGGAGAATTGCCCCCGCAGCTTCCGCAAACTCCCGCTCGGCTCCGCCAGCCCAAAGCCCGTAGGCCTCGAAAAGCTGCCGGTGAGCGTTGGGACCGTGGCCAGACTCAGCGGCCTCGAGGGCCCGATCAAGACACGCACTGGTGGCCTCGCAGCTGCGAGGGGGGGCCACTCGGCCCACCAAACGAGCACCAGGGATCTTGGGAGGGCGCGAGAGAATCCTGGCCCGAAGATGGCCAATCTGGGGCCAGAGGGCGAGCCGAACAGGGCAATGCGGGAAGACCTCCGCCGCATAGGATTCCTCGACGCGCGGCACTGCCTGGATGGAACTACTAAGGCCAGCACTGCAGAAAAAAAGTAATCATCCATCTTCAGCTCGCCAGTAATACGGCATGCGCCAGCACAATCGGGAGACGAGGCTGCCCCCTAACTCTGCGGCGAAGCCGTGGTCGTGGAGCGAAGCAGGGGCCACGCTGAAATCCCTAGCCAAGACCGACGGGAGAGGAGTCGACGCGACTGCCGCCCCTGCATCCGCAAGTAAGTGAAGATTAGGTGCTGACTTGCCCTGGCCATCGTAGAGATATATCGACGCGGCTCCAAACTCTATGCCACCAGGCACGCAGACAATGCCTGAGATAATGCGATTCGGTTCGTTCCAAGCTACACCCATGTTCTAGTGTGGGGCCCCAGGAAGGCCCAAGTGAAGATCGCCACCCCACCGTGGGATCGCCCCCTTCCCCGGGAGACGCGGGGGCCCAGAGGGGCCGCCACCCTCCGCGCGAGGCCCAATGGCTGGCCTCGCCGGTACGAACATAAACGAAATGATGCTCTTGCATCAGAATGACGCGAGCGGACGCGGACATTAGAAAGTTTTCCCCGATCCCCACCCCGAGACATTAGCCGCTTCCACAGCGAGGGCCACCGAGTCGACAGGGCCATCGATGGGGGGGGGCGAGGAGAGCCAGGAGACGGAGCGGGGGACCTGGACCCAGAGCCCTTGGAAGAAGGCCTCAGGATAGAGGATGCCAGGGACTGGAACCAGCGCACACGCTGCCAAAACTTCTGAACTCCGACTGGGGGGGGTCAACAGATCACTACTTTGAAACGAACCCTCCTGCAGCGGCTGCGCGCCCGGCTGCAAGGGAGGAGTGATTGGACGGCGGCGGCGATAAAATAACGGCTGCGGCCTCGCGAGTCGCCTTCCGAGCTGCCGCGCCCTCGTCGTCGGCCGCGGGAGGCTGGGCGGGGCCAGGGTCTCCTGCGGGTGCCCCTTCAGGCGTCGGAGCGGCTGCGGCGGCAGCTGCTGGCGGGGCCTCGGCGCCCATTGGTGCTGCTTCTCCGTCGCCACCTCGACGTCGCTTTTTTTGTAGACGAGATAACAATCTGGAGCGGGCCTCCTTGGCATCCTTGGTCGCTCCAGCTGCATCGCCGAAGAGCTTTCTGACCTGCTCCCGGATCTGCGTCTCCATGCGCTCGGCGGCTTCCTGCTGAGTGTCAGGGTCGACTTCATAATCCACTTGTCCAAGGAGGCCCAAACTGATCGGGATAGTGTCGATATTGCCTGCGATAATGTCGTGAATACTGATCTCGAAAGGCTTCGGAGAGGGGCTTGCTTGGGTTCTTCAGCTGGCGCGACCGAGCGGTGCAGCTGCTTGACCAGTGAGGCGTGCTCCTCCTCCGCTTTCGATAGTCCTCCACTGACCTGGGTGACTCACTTACGTTGCTGGTTGAGTTGGGGCTCCAGCTTCTTGACATAGCCGACACCGCGCTCCAACTTGGACTCGAGGTTCCCGACCGCGTTGAAAACCGCGATGACCTGCTGCTGGACGGGGGGGGGCTCGGGGGTCGAAGACGCGGCGCGCCTGCTGTCCAAGGGCGTCCCGCACGACTCTGCGCCCTCCGTGTCACCGGGGCGGGTGAGGAGGTCGACCGTCTGCTGTAGCTCCTCCAAAGTGGCGGCGCAGCTCGGGTCGGCGCGGAGCTGCCCAGCGCCTGGCCCAGCGAACTGAGCACCAGGGCGGACAGGAAGACCAGGCCGCAGGCCGAGCAGGCGCCCCTGGCGCGGGGCCACGGGCTCGCGCGGGACCGCCCCGACACCACCGACGACATGCCGCGGGCGTGGCGGCACGCCGTGCAGGTTCGCCTCCAGCAGGGGCCCGGCGCCCTGGCGGGGCGCGGCCCCGCGGCGGCGGCGCTGCTCGCGCTCGAGCGGCCGGGCGAAAGCTCCACGGCGGCGCGCCGCTGGGCGACGGCGCGACGCTGAATCTCGAAGAGATCGGCGGCCACGCGCTTCGCAGGCACATCCGCGACTCGCACTAGCGGCGGCTCTGGCGCGAGGCCGCGGCCCGCGACGAGGACCTCGAGCGCGAGGCAAGCGGCGCAGCCGCCCGCGGCCTCCGACGGCGGCTGCTCGCCGCCAAGGCGACCCCCGAGCAGCAGGCGCGGTGGTCCGGCGCCCGCAACGCGGCTCTCGGCGGGCTCTCGCCAATGGCCCGCCGAGCCGCCCTCGGCCCGCCGTCGCGCCAATCGGGGGCATGCCCCGCAGGGCGCGGCGGCCGCGGCACGGCGCGGCACCTCGCCTGGAAGCGCCCCGCCCGCGCAGCGGAGAGGCGCGACGCCATCGCGGGCGACGAGGCGCTGCAGGCCTTCGCCGACGCGGCCGAAGCGTCCGACAGCGAGGACCCCCGCTACTCGAGGGCGATCACCCCCGACCAGGCGGCCGCCTCCCGCCGCCGCCGGAGACCGAGGAGGCGCGGCGGAGCAGCGGCCACGGCCACGCGGCCTTGGCGGGCGCCGGCGCCCTGTGCACCGACGGCTCGGCGATGCACGGCAAGGCGGGGTCGCCCGAGGTGCGCGCTGGCCGGGGGCCCGCGGCGCTGCAGGCCCGCGGCGCAGCGCGCGGCGCCTGGGGCTGCGTCCCCGCCCACCTGCCGCAGGACGCGAACGCGAGCGAGATCCTGGCTGCAGCCCGCGCCCTGCGCTGGGGCCTGCCAGGCGCGGACGGGCTTCGCCGCGGGAAAGGTCTGGTGCTGTGCGTGGGACCGCCCTCACCTGGAGGTGCGGCGCGAGTTCTGGCAGGCCGTGGACGGCTTCGGCGGCCAGCAATACGAGCGGGCCACCAAGGTGAAGGGGCATGCCACGCTCCGCTCGATCCGCGACGGCTACATCAAGATGGACGACTACGAGGGCAACCGCGCCGCGGACGGCTTCGCCAAGAAGGGCGCGGGGCCCCACCCCACGAGCGAGGCGGCGGTGGAGCGCATCGAGCTGGCCGACACGATCGCGGTGGCGACGGCCCGCTGGCTCGGCGAGGCGCTGCAGCTGGGGAGCGCGGCCCTCACGGCGGCCGACGGCGCGGACGCGGGCGCGGCGGAGTGCACCTGCTGCGGGCGCGGATGCGGGCGGCGGGGCGCCGCGCGCTGCCGCGACGGCGGGCCAGGCTGCAAACGCTGGCCCTGCAGCGCGCACGGCACGCCGGTCTCGGACGTGAGCGGGACGCGCTGGCTCTGCGACGCCTGCGCGGGCCGATCGGACGGCGCGCCCGTCCCCGGTGGACTGGCGGCGGCCGCGGCGGGGAGCGCCACCGGTGGGCAGCCTGGGCCCATGACGGCGGGGCGGAAGCGCCAGGCCCCTGGCCAAGAGGCTGATGCGCGGCGCGACCGCGCGCGGACCACCGCGAGCGCGGGCCGACGAGGCACCGAGGGCGCGGGAGCAGCCGCCGCGGCCGCGGTGGCAGCACCGGCGCTGGCGGCCCAGGCCCGCGGAGGAGCCCAGCACGCCGACGGCGACGCGGAGGAGAGCGGCGAGGCTGCAGGCGCTGGGCGTGCGCAAGGCGCCGAGGCCGCGGGCGCCCGCCCGCGCTTGTGGAACGTGAGCTTCGACGAGACGCACCGCCTCTGGACGATAGGCGAGGGGCCGCGCCGCCTCGTCTTCTGCGCGGTCTGCGGCTGCTACGCGGACGGCGCCCGCGTGGTCTCGCTCCGCGGCCTGTGCGCGGGCGGGGCCAGCGCCCGCCAGGCCGCCGCGCTGAGGAGGATGCGGCAAGGGCGGCACCCCACGCGGGGGGGGCGCTGGCACCGAGCTCGGAGGCGGCCGCCCCGAGCCGCTGAGGCGCCCGCGCAGCCGCTCGCGAGGGCGCGGCTCGGAGGCGGGAGGCCCGAGACGCTGAGCGCTACAGAGCGCTCCCCTCCCCCTCCTTCCCCTCCTCGGTGGGGCCTGATAGCTCCGTGGGTGCGCACGATAATATATAGGCTGCGCTGAGCACCGCTCCCAGACCGTAATGGCCTTACCCGATCAGCATCAGTATCAGCATCATCAGCATCATCAGCATCAGCATCATCATCATCATCATCATCATCATCATCATCATCATCATCATCATCATCATCATCATCATCATCATCATCATCATCATCATCATCATCATCATCATCATCATCATCATCATCATCATCATCATCATCATCATCATCATCATCATCATCATCATCATCCTCATCCTCATCCTCATCCTCCTCATCCTCATCAGCATCAGCATCATCAGCATCAGCATCATCATCATCATCATCAGCATCATCATCATCATCACATCATCATCATCATCATCATCAGCATCATCACAGCAGCATCATCGACATCAGCATCAGCATGAGCATCATCATCATCATCATCATCATCATCGTCGTCGTCATCATCATCATCAGCATCATCATCATCAGCATCATCAGCATCAGCATCAGCATCAGCATCAGCATCATCATCATCAGCATCAGCATCAGCATCATCATCATCAGCATCAGCATCATCAGCAGCAGCATCATCATCATCATCATCATCATCATCATCATCATCATCATAATCATCATCATCATCGTCGTCATCATCATCAGCATCATCAGCATCATCATCAGCAGCAGCATTGTCATCATTATCATCATCAGCAGCATCATCATCAGCATCAACATCATCAGCAGCATCATCATCAGCAACATCATCATCATCATCATCATCATCATCATCATCATCATCATCAGCATGATCATTATCATCGCCATCATCATCATCATCATCAGCATCATCATCATCAGCAGCATCATCATCATCAGCAGCATCAGCATCAGTATCATCAGCATCATCAGCACCATCATTATTATCATCATCATCATTAGCATCAGCATGATCATCATCATCAGCATCAGCTCATCATCATCATCAGCATCATCAGCATCATCAGCAGCATCACCATCACCATCACCATCACCATCATCATCATCATCATCATCATCATCATCATCACCATTGCCATCACCATCGCCAACACCAACATCATCAGCATCAGCATCAGCATCATCATCATCACCACCATTACCATCACCATCACCAACACCAACAGCATCATCATCATTATCAGCATCATCATCATCATCGTCATCATCATCAGTATCATCATCAGCATCATCACCAATACCATCACAATCACCATCAGCATCGTCATCAGCAGCGGCATCATCATCAACATCAGCATCATCATAATCAGAATCATCATCAGCATCATCATCCTCATCCTCACCCTCCCATCATCATCACCATCAGCAGCAGCATCATCATCAACAGCATCCCTCCTCCCCGTCATCACCCCCTCGACCTGATCGAACAGCCCCCTTTCTCATTCCCCAGAAGAGGAAGGGATATGCTGATGACTAGGGGAAGGAGGAAAATAGCAACACATCGGGTACCTCCTCTTGCATATTCACTAAATAATCCTGTTCCTCCTCCTCCTCCTGTTAATTTCCTCCTCATCCCCACTTCATCCTCATCGCCGTCCTCACCACCATCCTCGTCATCATCGTCATCCAACCCCGCACTGCTCCACACACTCGCCCCCGTGCGAGTATCGCACGTAACCCCTTCTTCTCCCGACGAGGAGGAGCTGTGCAAAGGATGGGGAGAGGATGAAAAGGCTTGATGATGAGAATGAGGGCACCTCATCCTGTTCACGCGCAGGAGTTCCCGATACCAACTCCCCTGTCCGACGGGGAGCTATGACGATGGCAGGGAAGGTACAATAATGACGAGCATGTGTTGCAGGAAGAAGAAGGAAGTCTGAGGTAAGGGTACAGGTGTGAGGAAGAGGAGGAGGTGTCTGACCCACCAGCCTCATCTTCACCATGAACCCTCCTCTCTTTGTATCATACGATTTTCGGGGTAGGAATGAGAGATGGGGCATATGAAGGAGGAAAGAGGAGGGCACTGAGAGGAGGGGGACGGGGGGGATGAAAAGAAAGATGGGGACAGAAACCAAAGCGGATGACGGAGAGAAGGCGGGAAGGAGAGAAGGAGGACCATGGAGAGGACGGGGAGGAGGTGCCCTGCAGGGTTCAGCGCTCCCAACCAGCGTAGCACGAGACCCAGAGGGTTCAGCGCTGCTGGCACGAGCCCCGGGGTTCAGCGCCGACTGGGCTACGTCCACTAATATTTGATTCGCAGACACCTTCGGGCATCCACCCTCACAACTGCCTGGAATGCCGCCCCCAAAACCGACATGGATCCAACAACTCGGGGTCCCCGGAGCTTCCCAGACGTCTCGACGACATACCCTGAACCAGCTTAGCCTCCTCAGCCGATTGCAACAACTCTGGAACAAAAAGACGCCCTCCGAAGGGTAAAAATTCCGAAAGGCCTCCGTCACAATTCTTCCAAACATCGGAGGTCTGGGGAAAAGGATTAACCACGACGACGACGATGACGACGACGACGACGACAACCACGACAACTGCAAAGGTGGCGACGTCGACGGCGACGACGCCGACAATTGCGACGCCGCCCAAGCATGAATCCTTGTGCAAGAAAAGACACGACAGAAAATTCGGAAAACGAAAAAAGAACGCAGAACACCCAGAAAACCCAAGAAACGCAACGGCGGGTTTCTTCAATTCCCTATGCGGCGGCCTGATAAAGGTAAATGTCCTGTGGCGGCCGCGTTTGCGTTTTCGGCGTTTCTAATTTGATTATGGTTTGAGCGTTTTTTGCGTTTGCCCCGCTTTCATTCGCAAAGGAGATCCCTTCCTGTGAGGTCGCCAGAAAAGGGGGTCTTGCTGTAAGAGAAGGGCACGGCAGAAAACACTAAAAAACCAAGCCGAAAACACACGAACCACAACAACAACAATAACAGCAACAACAACAACAACAACAACAACAACAACAACAACAACAACTATCATGCTACCCTCATGCGCAATGTTTCCACACGAAGCATGCGACCATCATGCTAACCATCCCCATCATGGGGGATGTTTGTTCGATAGCGGGGTCCGTTATTCCCATTCCCAGATCTCCCGCCCAATGAGGTCTTGCAAACACTTCCTCCGAAGAATTTCAACATATCCCGCCTCGAAAACGCATGCCCGCACCTTGCTGCGCCGATGCGAGACCGCCAGTGGAGCCCCAGCCAAGGGCAAAGCACAACGACGTATCGAGCGACAGGATTGCCTTGGTGGGGATGGGGGCTGTCGGCGGCGAGGCAAGGACCTGGCCCTGAATAGAAAGGGAGGAAGTCTCGAGCAGGGCCGCTGTTGTTGCTGGGGGCGGCGCCAATGCTGAAGAGAGTAGGGCACTAGTCCAGAGTAAAACAAAGCGAAGTCTCGAGCGGGAACGCTGGTTTTGTTGGGACGGCGGTTGTCGGCGGCGAGGAAGAACACCGCCTTCAGTAAGAAGGGAGGAAATCTCGAGCGGGAGCCGTGGCTTTGTCGGGACGGGGGCTGTCGACGGCGAGGAACAGCACCGTCTTCAGGAAAAAAAGAGGAAGCCTCGAGCGGGAGCGTTGTTCTTACTGGGAGCGGCGCCAGTTCAAAAGAGAATGGGGCGCCAGCCCAGCGTAAAGCGGGAGGAAGTCTTGGGCGGGAGCGCTGGCTGTGTCGGTGCGGCGGCTTTCGGCGGCGAGAAGGAGCACCAGCGCGAGTAAAAAAGGGAGGAAGTCTCGAGCGGGAGCGTTGTTGTTGCTGGGGGCAGCGCCGATGAGAGAAAGAGCAGCGCGCCAGTCCAAGGTAAAACGGGAGGAGGTATCGAGCGGGAGCGCTGGTTGTGTTGGGACGGAGGCTTTCGGAGGCGAGCAGAAGCGCCAGCCTTGAGTAAAAAACGAGGACGTATCGAGTGGGAGCGTTGTTGCTGTTGTTGTTGTTGTTGTTGTTGTTGAACATTATTACTTCTAAAGAATAATTATTGTTGGGACCCCTGGTGCACGACCCCCCCGCCGCGCCTAGGCCGCAGCCTCGTGTTCATCATTTTCGTGAGGAAGTCCCAGGCAAAACGGGGGAGTCTGGATCCGGTTGTGTTGTTACGATCGGTTTTCCCTTGCAAAAAAAAAGCTAAAGTTGACATTTCTTGTTCTAACATAACCAAACTTCAAGAATCCCTTGCAAAAAAAAAAAATGTAAAGTGGACATTCGCGCGCGCGCAAGACGAAATCCTTCCAAAACCTTAGTTTTCGTTGCGATTTTAACATAAACACATCAAAAAACCACCGGCTTTTCAAAACAAAATGTCAAAATGTCATCCCGCGCACTCTTGCGGATTCGTAGGAAACCCAACACTTTTTAATCATTTCTGTCAAACGGGTTTTTGCGAGCAACTTTTTCGAACTTCTGCAACAACGGTTGCGCACCTGCCAGGGCCATCATCCCTGTCAAATAATACCATGCGGGACACATTCGTTTTTTCTTCGCGCGCGCACGCCGTCGTCGTCGGCCGCGGGGCCCTGAATAGTAGCCACGGTCGTCCGCATGCCACGAAGTGAAGTGTCCGAACGTCATAGGGCGGGAAGCTGGGTGTGGGTGGTGGCGAAGAGTCGTTTGGAAATTTGGTAGAGCTTGAACCGGCCCCCCCACAAAGTGGGGGTATTGCCCGCCTCCTATGAAAACCCTGGCACTGGTGAGAACGGTGTGTCCCCACGTGCTAGTAATTGTTGTTGTTGTTGTTGGGGTAGTTTTGGCGGTCCCCCAAGCCGCTCGAGCGTGAGCTTCACTTTCAATGAAAATGTTGCCGGCGCCGAGGCGAGAGCGCCAGGGCGCCTTTAAGAGGTCCAACAATTAAAATGTGTTTAGGCATTAACATTCAACAACAATCATTTCAAGACTGTTCGTTCCTGTTCACGTGCCATACAGTACGTAGATCCCAAACCCTCGGTACCCGCCCTCGTCGTCTTCGATCGTACCCCCTTGGGGGTATCTTCCTTACCTGCCACGTGTATTTAGTGCAGCCCCTTAAACAAGGGAAGAGAGGACGGGCGGAAGGGGGAGCGAGAAGAATGGAGCACGAGAGAAATTAGCAAGAGTGGGGCAAGGAGCAGAAAACAACTGGTATAATCAGACGGGCAGATCGGGCGGGCAGACCCATAGCGGGCAGGTCGGGAAGGCGGGCCCAAGCGACGAGGTCGAGCAGGCGGGTTGCTGAAGCGTGGGTCCTGCATGAATCGCGAGGAAGTCTCGAGTGATAACGCGATTCCCAAATACATCGTGAGAAAAGCCAGCGTGGGCCACGAAGGGCACAAAATCCGAAGCCACAGAGGGCAACGACGGGGCCGCTGAGGGCAGCACCGGGGCCACGAAGGGCAGCGAGGGGGCCAAAAAGGACAACAGCGGGGCCACGAAGGGCATGCATATGGGGCCACGACGGGAGCGAGCGGGAGCCACGAAGGGCATTCGTATACGGGGCCACAAAGGGCGACAGCGGGGCCACTAAGGGCAGCAAAGGGGCCACGAAGGGCAGCGAGGGGGCCACGAAGGGCGGCAACGGGGCGACGAAGGGCATGCGTATGGGGCCACGACGGGCGCGTGCGAGCGGGGGCCACGAAGGGCATATAATACGGGGCCAGAAAGGGCAGCGACGGGGCCACTGAGGGCAGCAACGGGGCCACGAAGGGCAGCGAGCGAAGGCGACCGCGGAACCAGTACGGGCAGCGAGGGGCATCGAAGGCGGGCGAAGGGCAGCGAGCGGCGACTGCAGTCATTAACGGGCTGGTCGGGCGGGCACGCCCCGACGGGCGGGTCGAGCGGGCGGGTCGTTGAAGCGTGAGTCCTGCTTGAACCACGAGGCAAGATGTAGCGGGGGCGCGATTCCGACCTGAGTGCCGAGGACCGGTATTCGGATAAATTGTGAGGAAATATCAAGCGAAGCGGTTTGGTGGTAAGTTGCGAGGAAGTCCCAAGCGAGAGCGCGATTCTCGAATACATTGTATGTATCAGGCGGGAGCCGCGGTTCGGTGGTAAATTGCCAGGAAGTCCAAAGCGAGAGCGCGATTCTTCAATAAATTGTAAAGAAGTCTCATGCGGGAGCCGTTGTTGTTGTTGTTGTTGTAGTCCGGGGGATCAACTATGCAGTTTAACCCGGACTACATTGTGAGGAAGTCTCAAGCGGGAGCGCAGTTCCTGAGAAAGTTGGGAGGAAGTCTCACACGGGAGGGGGGGTCCTGAGTAAATTTGGAGGAAGTCTAAAGCGGGAGCCGTTGTTGTTGTAGTCGGGGGTGCCAGGGGCCCACTTTGACCACCAAGAATTTCCCTGTCAAAAAACAGGGTGCGAGCGTCGAGGGTCATATTTTGACTGAGAAAACAATTTATGTTTCAAAAATGAAAATTCAACAACAGCAGCAACAACAACAATACTTTAAATACTGTTCGCTCTTATCTGCTCGTGTCCCAAACCCTCGATACCCGACTTTTTCGTCTTCGATCGTGCCCTTTGTGGGGGGTATATATTTTCCCTGCAGGACGGGCCCCAGCAAGCGGCGGGACGGCCGCGGACCGTCGGCCTGGCCAGCGGCAGCGCTGACCGGCGGCAGCCCGATCCAAAGAGGGACGGACAGGGGACCGACCACGACGACGACGACGACGACGACGACGACGAGCAAAAGCGAGAGCGAGAGCGAGAGCGAGAGCGGGGCCACGAATGGCAGGAAGGGGGCCACGAAGGGGCATGCGTGTGGGGCCACGAAGGGCGCGAACGAGCGGGGGCCACGAAGGGCAAATAATGCGGGGCCACAGAGGGCAACGACGGGGCCACTGAGGGCAGCAAAGGGGCCACGAAGGGCAGCGAGGGGGCCACGAAGGGCGACAGCGGGGCCACGAAGGGCATGCGTATGGGGCCACGATGGGCGCGAACGAGTGGGAGCCACGAAGGGCACACGTATGTTGGCCCGCAGAGGGCAAGGACGGGGCCAGTGAGGGCTGCAACGGAGCCACGAAGGGCAGTAAGGACGCCACGAAGGGCGACAGCGGGGACACGAAGCGCATGCAGATGGGGCCACGACAGGCGCGAACGAGCGGGGCTCACGAAGTGCATACATATATGGGGCCACGAAGGGCAGCGAGGGGGCCACGAAGGGCTGCAATGGGGCCACTGAGGGCAGCGAGGGGGCTACGAAGGCTGCAACGGGGCAACGAAGGCGAGGGGCCACGAAGGGCTGCAATGGAGCCACGCAGGGCAGCGAATGGCAGCGAGGGGGCCACGAAGGGCTGCAAAGGGGCCACGAAGGGCAGCAAGGGTGCCACGAAGGGCTGCAAAAGGTCCACGAAGGGCAGCGAGGGGGCCACGAAGTGCTGCAACGGGGTCACGAAGGGCAGCGAGGGGGCCACGAAGGGTTGCAGCAGGGCCACGACGGGCAGCGAGGTTGCCACGAAGGGCTGCAACGGGCGACGGGGCCTCGAAGGGCAGCGATATTCCAATTCCTAAGTAAGCTGCGAGGGAGTCCCAAGCGTGAGCGCAAATCCTGGGTGCCTGAATGTCGGGAGCGCGGCGCTTGAGCAAATTGCGGAGATTTCAATGCAAGAGCGCGATCCTTGAGTGAATTGCAAGCGAATCTCCAGCGAGAGCGCGCCTCCAGAGCGCCGAAAGAGCGATTCCTGAATAAGGAAGTCCCAAGTGGCAGCGCGATTCCTGAGTACAACGCGCGGAAGTCTCAGGCGAGAGCGGGGGTCCTGGCTAAATTGTGAGAAGTCTCAGGCGGGAGCCGCTGTTGTTGTAATCTGGGGGCCAACAGCCCAGTTTGAGCCCCGTGACTTGCACTAATAAAACAACAGGGTGCGACCCCCAGTGGACATACTTCAATTGAAAAACACAATGGTCACCGACAGGGGGGTCAACCATAATTATTCTTCAGTCGTAAGAACTCAACAACAACAACAACAGCAGCAGCAGCAACAACAACAACAACCACAACCACAACCACAACCACAACAACAACAGCAGCAGCAACAACAACAACCACCAACAACAACAACAACCCCGACAACAACATTGACAACAGCAGCAGCAACACCAAGAACAACGACAACCACAACGTCAATAACAACACCGACAACAACAACAACCATATTAAGATTTGTCGCTCTTATCCGCTCGCGTGCCATGCAACACGTGTATCCCAAGCCCTGGATACCCACCCTCTGCATCTTCGATCGTAACCTCTTGGGGGTATATATTTCTTACCTACACCGTGTACTTCGTGCACACCTCAAGGCAGGGGAAGAGAGGACGGATGGAAGGAAGGGACAATGGGGAGAGGAGGATGGAGGACGAGAGAGAGTGACAGGAAGGGGGCTAGGAGCAGAAAATACGTGGCAGAACCAGACGGGCAGATCGGGCGGGTAGACCCCAACAGGGGGGTCGGGAAGGCGGGCCAAGGCGGCCAGGTCGAGCAGGCGGGTTGCTGAAGCGTGCGCCCTGCATGAACCGCGAGGAAAGTCTCGAGCGACAGCGCGACTCCCAAATAAATCGTAAGGAAATCCACGGCGACAGCGTGGTTTCTGAATGTCGAGGGCGCGGCGTCTGAATGAAGTGCGAGGAAGCCCTACGCGAGAGCGCGATTCCTGCGTACATTGTGGGGAAGTCCAGCACGAGAGCGCGATTTGGGAATGAGTTGTGAGGAAGTGTCAAGCGGGAGCCGCTGTTGTTGTAAACTGGGGACCAACAACCCAATTTGGTGGCACCTCGCTTTCCCTTGAAAAAACAAGGTGCGGGCCCCGGGCGAAGCACTTTAATTGAAGGAATATATTGGTTACCGGGGAGGGGGGATCAATGACACTCATTCTGCAGAATTGAGAATTCAACAACAACAACAACAACAACAACAACAACAACAACAACAACAACAACAGCAACAACATTGTTTTGTCTTTAACATCTGGCGCAGCCTACAGGCCGAGTCGACGGAGCAAGAAAGCCAGGTGTAGGTCCTGTGATCGGCGTGCCCCCAGACGACGTTGCGTCAGGAAAGCAGTAGGAGTGCTTAGGATAACAAGCAGATGGCATTGCGAGCGCTAGTACATGCAATAAGGTGTAAGATATCTTATGCTGGCCAAGGGCGGAGCGTCAACTAAGCACCTTCCGCCCTTTAGTTAGGAATTTGCCTGGAGAGATGCAGTACGTGGTCCTCCCTTATCGTCTCTTTCCTCCTGCTCTCGCCGCCGCCGCCGCCGTTGCTCCTGCTTCCCCCGTCTCCCCCCGTTCTATGCACGCGTGAGGAATTGTCACCGTAGTTACGTTGAGTACGATTTATGGTTTGTCAGTTTTGCCTTGCTGTTCTGGCACTGGCTCGCCGGCGGCTACCGCCTAGCGATCACTCCCTCCTCCTCCACCTCCTCCTTCTCATCCCTCGCTCCTTCAATTGTCCTCGCGAGGGTCTCAGTGCGCAGGCCATTCGTCCTGACCGATTTACGCACGCGCGAGTAGTTGTGTGTTTGTCTGCCCCCCCCCCCCGCATTTGCCTTCCTCCATCTTAGAACAACAACAACAACTGCATCAACAACATCAACAACAGGAGCAGCAACAACAACATCAGCAACAACAACCTCACCAGCAGCAACAACAACAACATCATCCTCACCACCATCAGCAACAGCAAAAGGCAACGATGACAGATGACAACAACAAAACTTATACCACGCCGTAAACCAAAGAAACACAATGGCAACCCGACAACAAGGTTTCCGTTACGGCGGCCTTACAAAGGGAGATGTCTTATGTGGCGGCAGTGTTTGCGTTTTTAGCGATTTCTGTGTTTTGTGTGATTGTTTGTTGTTTTGCATGTTTGGCGTTTTCTGCGTCTGCACTAGAGAAGGAAATCCATGTTATGAGGCCGCCACAAAGGAGGATCCTGTTGTAAGAAAGGACACGGCAGGAAGCACAGAAAGCTCAAACCAAAACGAACATATTTGAAACATCAGAGAACGCAAGACGCTCAGAAATCACAAAAAACGGCAACTCACATACTAATTCCCTCTGCGGCGGCCTTACAAATGGACATGTCCGTTCTGGCGGTAGCGTCTACTTATTCTTAGTTGCTTACGTTGTTGTGTTTGTCTGCGCTTGCACTCGCGAGGGAAATCCCTGTGTAGCTTTTGCACTTGCAATCCATACAACCCCCTTCTCCTCCTCCTCCCCCTCCTCCTCCTCCTCCTGCTCCTCCTGCTCCTCCTCTTCCTTCTCCACATCTTCCTCATCCTCCTCTTTGAGGTGTACCTGCGAGGGCTCCCGACTGACAAGAAACAGACAACAAAACTCACAAAACGACAAAGTTACGGAGCAAGAACTAAGCAAGAAACTGAACACGAAACTGACTCGAAATCTCCAGAACTCCCCACAAAGTGGACTCAAGTTGTGAAAGTTGCTACACAAAGGATGTATACCTTCGACACAACGGAATCAAATTGTAAACCTGCCAGCAATAATCAAATTGCAAAGTCTTGCCCTCTTTTTCCTCATATTCCTCGTCCTACTCTCCTCCTCGTCCTACCCATCGTTCTACTTTAAAGTGTTCCTCAAAATCGTCGGCAGTGTGCAGAATCCTCGACGCCGGTGGGAGGCGTTAGGATGAAAGAAGAGGGGGAGGAGGAGGAGGAGGAGGAGGAGGAGGAGAAGGAGGATGAGGAGGAGGAATGGGAGGAGGAGGAGAAGGATGAGGACGAGAAAAAAGATGAGGAGTGAAATGGAGAGTGCTTGCATACCCGTGTCTTCGATTTGAGGCGTGCAAGAAGTATGTTGTAGTCTCTACGGAGGCCACCTGAGACCTCTTGAATGCCTGTTCGGGTCTCTGGGGAAGCCTCTGGGCAGCCTCTTGGAGGCAGTTGTGAGGCCCTTGGGGGCGCCTTTCGGGGCCTCTTTTGGGCTCTTTTAAACTTTGTGGGTCCTTTTGAGGAGCCGTTGGGGGGCTGCTGGCGGTATTCTGGGTCATCTTGGGGCAGAGGCCTTGAAATGTCGGTTCGAACTCCACCCCTCTAGGGCCCCTCCTGGGGCCATCTCTGGGTCGTCTTGAGCGGTCCTGGGTGCCTCTTGGGCCGTTTGGGGGGGGGCCCTCTTGGGCCGCCTTGGGCCCGTTTGAGGACCTCTTGGGCCGTCTTGGGACCCTTTAGGGGACCACTTGGGCCGTCTTGGAAACTGAGAACTGGAACTGGAAGTTTTCGTCGAGGAATTTACCATGCTTTCCTATTGCGCGCGCCTCGCGCGCGCTTAATGCCATAGGGGCCGTGTCCAGATGATCGAATCATTGGCTTGGAAGCGCGCGCTTTGGTGTTTGAAGTCGCATTGAGGACCAGACTCCCTCTTCCTCTTCCTCCTCCTCCGCCTCATGTTCTTCCTCCTCCTCCTCCTACTCCTCCTCCTCTTCATCCTCCTCCTCATCGTCCCACTCCTCCCACTCCTCGTCCTCTTCCTCCTCCTCCTCCATTCCTTTTCCTTGTAAACAATTCCTCCTTGTCGCACCCCGAGGCCGGTCGAGAGGGCGGGCTGGGCGTTTCGCCTGAGACTTCCTCACCAGCTATGACCCTGAAGATATGAAACTGGCAACGGTTTCACACATTGAGGGCGGGTGGCTTTCAAATGTGGCTCTGACTTCAGCGCCGCGCACATTCGTCTTAAAATTTGCAAGAGATTCACGGAATGTGGGCGGGTGGTTTTCAAAATGTTGCTCTCGACTTAGCACCGCGCACATTTGATTTTAATGGCAAGACTATCACGGATTGAGGGCGGGTCGTTTTCAGAATGTGGCTCTCGCCTCAGCGCCGCGCGCGTTCGTTATACAAAATGCAAGAGTTTCCCTGATTGAAGGCGGCTCCTTTTTCAAAATGTGGCTCTCGCCTTAGCGCCGCGCACACTCTTCTTAAACAAGCACAAGGGTTGCACGGACTCCCATGGTCAGCGTACCAGAAATAGTGTTTTGAATGACTCTGGACTGTGAGGACGCAGCAGTTACGTTGATTCGCGGTGTTGACGACACGGTTCAGGATCGTCAAGACGCGACAAGTCAGGTTGATTCGTGGCGTTGGAGTCTCGAGAATGATGCCTTGGCATGTTTCAGGGTCTTCAAACGGTTGTCTCCTAACGAGGCAGTTCCCTCAGTGGAGATGGACTCGTGTAGGAGCCTGTGAAGGGGGGGCCTTGGGGAGGGTTTATTCATATATCGCTGATGAGTCTTGAGTCTACACTGGTCCTCCTCCTCCTCCTCGCCCTCGTCCTCGTCCTCGTCCTCCACCTCCTCCTGCTTTTCCTCCTCCCGTTCCCTTATGCTACTTCACAGGGGACGCCCCCGAGAGATGCTCAGCCAAAGGGAAGGGGGATACGGATGGAGTGAAGGACTGTGCCACGGCCAGGGCTTGCGGGGCGACGGCATGCCTGGGTTGTTGGTGTGAGACCTCTTCAATGCCTGTTCGCGTCTCTAGGAATTCACTGGGCAGCCTCTTGTAGGCAGTTTTGGATCATCTTGGGGCACCTTCCAGAGCCTCTTCGGGGCCTCCTTGGGCCCTGTTGGATCCTCTCGGGAGGGTCCCGGGTGCCTGCTGGCGGTCTTCGGGATCCTCTTGGGGTGGACGCCTCGACATGTCTGTTCGAATCCCCCCCCCCCGATCAGGCCCCTCTTGGGGTCCTCTTGGGGCCGTCTTGGGCGGTCCTGGGTGCCCCTTGGGCCGTCTTCGGGCAGGGGACCTCTGGGAGACCTTTAGGACCGTTTGGGGGCTCTCCAAGGTGCCGCTGGGGCCTCTAGACGCTGCTGCGCACATGATAACAGCGAATGTGCTACAAACGTGCGTTTCCCCAAGGAAATGGAACGATGTTTGCCTCTTCGGGGCCTCTCCAGGGTCCTCTTGGAACCGCATTGGGCCGTCGTGGGCATTATTGTGTCATCTCGGGGGTGTCTTTGGGGGCCAGCTGGCGGGCTTCGGGATCTTCTGAGCGGAGGCCTCGACATGTGAGTTCAAATTCCCCTCACCCCACAGGCCCCTCATGGGGCCCTTGACGTCCCAGCACTAGCGTTCTGGCACGAGTGACGCGACAGTCAGGTCGACTCGTGGCGTTGAAGTCCTGATAATGATGTGCTTGCACGCTTGAGGATTTTCACACGGTGGTCTCCCAACGAGGCACTTCCCTCAGTGGATCTGAATTTTGTAGGGCCTATGAAGATGGAGCTCGGAGGGAGAGTGTATTCCAACATCGCTGATGAGATTTGGGCGTCCACTGGTGCTCCTCCTTATCCTTCCCCTCACCCTCCTCCTCCTCCTCCTCCTCCTCCTCCTCCTCCTCTGGATGGACAATGCATGAGCCCGCGCTTTGTTGCGGGGGCCGTGGATGCCGCGGCTGCTTCTGTGTCCGCCTCGTTCGCCGCTGGCGCCCCACCAGCCTGCGGCGGCACCGCCAGGGGGGGCTCGTCCTCGGGCCCGGCGGCTGTCAAGGGGGGACGCTCGGGCCCCTCGGGGGGTCGCGGAGGCCCCAGAGGGGCTTCGGGAGAGATGGACGAGGAGGGAGGAGGACGGAGGAGTGAGGAGGAGATTTCGATCCGAACTCCGAAGCCGACAGCAACAGTGACAGGAGGAGGAGGAGGAGGAGGAGAAGAGAAGAGAAGGAGAGAGGGAGAAGGACGGAGGAAGAGCAAGGAGGATGGAGCAGAAGGACGGAAGGGGGAGAGAGAAGGGAGGATCACCGAGAAAGGCAGAGCGAAAGAGGAGGAGGAGGAGGAGGAGCAGAGGAAGCAGCGAGGAGCAGGAAGAAAGGGAGAGGGCACGGGGAGGTGGAGCAGCAGCAGCAGCAGCAAAGGAGGAGGAGGAGGAGGAGGAGGAGGAAGGCAGGTCCTCCGGCGGAGCGGCCCCCCCGAGCCCCGCTGCACCCGCTGGCGCCGCGGGCGTGCCCAGCGCGGGGCCGCCAGGAGCCGCTCCGTCGGGCGCCCCTCCCGGCGGCGGCGCAGGAGCGCCCTCCGGCGCGGGCACGGCGCCGCCCGGCGCAGCCCCTGGGGAGGGAGGAGCGAGGAGGAGAAGGAGGAGGAGAGGGAGGAACCAGGGAGGGAGGGGCGAGGGAAGCAGGGAGAGGAGGAGGAGGGAGGGAGGAGGGGGAGGGGGAGGAGGAGGAGGAGGAGGAGGAGGAGGAGGAGGAGGAGGAAGAGGAGGAGGAGGAGGAGGAGGAGGAAGAGAAGGAGGAGGGGGACCAGCGCAAACCCAAGACGCATCAACGATGTTGAAATAAACCCTCCATCCACATGCCCTCCTCACAGGTTCCTGCACGAATGTACGTTCATTGCGGGCCGTACCCCTCCGAAGACGACCGTCTGAGAATCCTCAATCGTGCCGCGACTCCTAAAGCACCACCGGGGACGTCAACGCCTCGGATCCATGTGACGGCTGCGTCCCGGCAGTCCTAAATCATGCCAAAACGCCACTCATCGGACCTCAGCACCGCGAGCCCACGTGAGCGTCGCACCCTGACAGCCCTAAACCCAGATCCTTCAATAAGCACCCCCCCGTGCCAACCTGTCCGACGCCCCTTGCCCACCCCCCGACGCGCCCCAAACCCGCTCCCTCTCGCTCCCCGACCTCCCCACGCCCCCCGAAGGACAGCGGTTTCCTACCCCCCACGCGACCCACCCCCACACGTTTATTGAGAGACCTGGAGAAATCATACACAACTCGTGAGAAGCCAACCATACGAACCCTTGAAACTGTCGCAAACGCTTCATGCGCGCGGCGCTGATGCGAGCGAGCGGCACGGCTTCAAAAACAGCACGTTCTCATTTTTGGGCGCTGCAAAATTTAAAACGGAGGTGCGCGGCGCTAGCGCGAAAGTCACATTATGAAAACCAGCCGCCCTCCGTCCGTGATGGCGTTGCAAATGTCAGTCTCCACGGTCAAAAATATTGAGGAGGTCTCGCGCAAAACGCCTGCCCGCCCTACCGACACGACGGGGGGTGCGTCAGGATCGATAACTTTCCACAGAACGGATGGAGAAGCAGGAGCGGAACAGGGAGGAGAATGGAGGAGGAGGAATACGAGAAAGAAGATCTCATCGAGCCGGCGATCGACGGAAGAAAGGTGCACAACCTTGACACTCTGATAGCAAGGGTTGTGCAGCACTATACGTATTACGTTTTCCGATGTTTGCTTGTCTTCTTCTTCCACACTAGACCCCAAACACACTAGGAATCCAATCGTATTCAAATACAATAAGATCGCACGAACATTCGAATATCATAAGGGTGGCCCACACTACGAACATAGCAGGAAGACAAATCCGTTCACACATAAAAAGAATACAGTCGAATTCGAATCCGAATACGATCGGAGTACTAAAAAATTAAATTGCAATGTGAAAATTAAAAAGACTCTATGACAACACGCGCACAACGAAATCCGAAAACAACGGGGGGACAGTAGCATTCGAACACAATGGGAACTCAATAGAACTCGACAATCATAGGAACACAATGGAGTTCTGATCCACATAAGAATACAATTGCCTTCGGAAACAAGGGGGACACTCTAGAGAGTCGAACCTAGTAGGGATATCATCGATTTCCAATTCAATATGGATACAAAGGACGCCGGAAAAAGTAGGAATTAAAAGGCATTCAAATACAACGACATGCACCAGAATTCAAATACAGCAGGAATAACATAGAATTCGGATACAATGGGAAGACATAGACCCCGATTACACCAGAAACCACATGTACTAGGATCACACTAGAATTCAAATATAATTTGACTACAATAGAAATCACATCCACCAAGAATACGATAAAAACCGACTGTACTCGGAGGATACAAAGCGATTGCAATAAAATTAAGATGTGACGCGAAGGCGCAGTGTGAAACTTCCTTGTTTCCAAAAGTTCCTACTACAGGGCTTCATAGTTTTGCCGAGTACAGAAAATGTGCAGGGAGGTAAGGTGCGGTGTGAACGCCACGAAGGTGGGGTGCGTAACTGACGACTTCTAGTTCTTACACATGGATCCAATGCTGTCGTTGTACAATACAAGAGTGCACGAAGGTGGCGTGTGGCCAGGCACGCAGACCACGCGTCACCCCATTACTACTCCTACGACTACCACGACGACTACTACTATTGGTACTCCTACTACTACTGCTACTACTACTACTACGACTACTACTACTACTACTACTACTACTACTACTACTACTACTACTACTACTACTACTACTACTACTACATACTCTACTACTACTACTACTACCACCACCACCACCACCACCACCACCACCACCACCACCACCACCACCACCACCACCACCACCACCACTACTACTACTACTACTACTACTACTACTACTACTACTACTACTCCTACGACTACTACGACTACTACGACTAATACTACCCCTACTACGCTTACTACTACGAGTAGCACTCCTACTAGTACAACTCGCAGTACTACCACTATTACTACGATTGCCACTACAAATACTACTATTACTACAAGTGCAAAGATTTCTAATACTACTACTCCTGAAACTACAACTCCTCTTACTACTACGACGCGGGTGGCTACTACTTCTGCTAACACGACCAGTGCTTCCACGGCTACGACTACAACTACGACTAGTACGCTCACTGCAACGACTAATACTACAACTCCTACTACTACTACTGCTACTACTACTACTACTACTAATACTACTACTACTACTACCACTACTACTACTACTACTACTACTACTACTACTACTACTACTACTACACACGGTTACTACTACGACTACTACTACTACTACTACTACTACTACTACGACTATTCCTACTACTACTACTACGACCACTGCTACTACGACTACTATTACTACGACTACCTGTATACTTGCACTGCTACTACTATTACGACGACTAGAACTACTAGTACTGGTACGAATATTACGACTGCCACTGTTACAATTACTATTCAATCAAAATCAGTGCGGGCACTACGCCTACGACTACGACTACTACTACGACTACCACGACTACGAATAGCACCAGTCGTACTGCGACTACTAGAAATAATGGTTGTCGAACTACTGCTACTAAGACGACTACTATTGCCACCGCTACTGCTACTAATACTACTACTACGACTACTACGACTGCTACAACTACGACTGATATTACTACTCCTGCTACTACTTCTACAACTACGGCCATTACGACTACCACGGCTACGACCACTGTTACGACTTCGACTACGAGCACTACTGCTACTATCAAGGATACGACCACTACGGCTGCTACGGCTGCTACTGTTACTACTACTACGATTACTACGACTACTACGAGTGGAATGTTTCATTCTATGGTTCTATTACTACGACTGAAACTACTGCTACTAAAACTACTACTACTACTACTACGATTACCAGTACGACTATTGCTCCTACGACTCACATCGGTACGACGACTACGACTATCATTCCGTCTACGTACACGACTAGCCACTACTACTACTATTACTACTACTACCACTACTACCACTACTACTACTACTACTACTACTACTACTACTGCTGCTACTACTACTACTGCTACTACTTCTACTACTACTACTACTACTACTACTACTACTACTACTACTACTACTACCACTACCACTACTACTACTACTACTACTACAACAACTACTACTACTACTACGACTACTACTACTACTACTACTACGACTACTACTACTACTACGACTACTACTACTTTTACTACTCCTACTACTACTAACTAACTAACTGTTACTACTACTACTACTACTACTACTACTACTACTACTACTACTACTACTACTACTACTACGACTACTACTACTACTACTACGACTACGACTACGACTACTACTACTACTACTACTACTACTACTACTGCTACTACTACGTGTACTGTTATTACTACCACTACTGCGACTACTACTACTACTACCACTACTACTGCTACTACTAGTACTACTACTACGACTGCTACTGCCAGTACTACTACTAGGACAGCCACTGCTACTACTACTACTACCACTACGACTACGACTACCACTACTACTTATACGGCTACTACTCCTACTACTGCAAAAATTACGACAACTACGACCACTACGATTACCACCACGGCGACGACGACGATGACGACGACGATTACTACAAGTACGACTACTACTGCTACTACTACTACTACTACTACTACGACTACTACTACGACTACGACTACTATTATGACTACTACTACTACTACTACTACTGCTGCTACTACTACTACTACTACTACTACTGCTGCTACTACTACTACTACTACTACTACTGGTACTACCACCACCACTGCTACTACTACTACTACTACTACTACTACTACTACTACTACTACAACTACTACTACTACTACTACTACTATTACTACTACTACTACTACTACTTGTACTATTATTACTACCACTACTGCGACGAGTACTACTACTACTACTACTACTACTACTACTACTACTACAACTACTACTACTACGACTACTACTACTACGACTGCTACTACTACTACTACAACTGCTACTACTACTACTACTACTACTACTACTACGACTACCACCACTGATACTAGAAAGACGCCTGCTACTGCAGTGCGAGTACTACTACCATTACGCTTACAACCACAACATCTACAAATACAACTACCAGTACAACTGCTACCACAGATACCACTACTTCTGAAACTACCACTGGCACCACAAATACAACCACATCTACTACTACTGCTACTCCTGCGACTACTAGTACCACCGCTACTACAACTACTACGAAGACTATAGCTACGACTACGACTACGACTACGACTACTGCAACTACTACGGTTACTGCTACTACAACTACTATGACTACTACTATGGCTACTACTACCACTGCTACGACTACTAATAAAACTTTCACGGCTACTAGCACGACTCCTAGTACTACTTCTACGACTACTACTAGCACTGCTACTACTACTATTACTACGACTACCACTGCTACGGCTGCGACTACGACTACGACTATTATCACTACTGTTCCTACTACTGATACTACTACCACGCCTACTACAAGGACGACGGCCACAGCTGATACTACAACTACTACTACTACTACTACTACTACTACTACTACTACTACTACTACTACTACTACTACTACTACTACAACTACTAGTACTACTACTACTACTACTACTACTACTACTACTACTACTACTACTACTACTACTACTACTACTACTACTACTACTACTACTACTACTACTACTACTACTACTACTACTACTACGACTACTACTACTACTACTACTACTACTACTACTACTACTACTACTACTACTACTACTACTACTACTACCACTACTACTACTACTACGACTACGACGACTACTACTACTACTACTACTACGACTACGACCAAAATTACTCCGACTACGACTACGACTACTACTACCACTACTATTACTAATACTACTATACTACTATACTACTACTACTACTACTACTACTACTACTACTACTACTACTACGACTACTACTACTACTACTACTACTACTACTGCTACTACCACGACTAGTCCTACCATTACTACTACTACTACTACTACTACTACTACTACTACTACTACTACTACTACTACTACTACTACTACTACTACGACTACTGCTACTACGACTACTACTACTACTACTACTACTACTACTACTACTACTACCCTGTAACGCCCCTCACGGGGGTAGGGACCAACTGGGTGCAGTTTACTCCGTGGAGCGTCGTGTTGTCTCCTCCTCCACTCGTGTGTTCGCGTCAGACGTCCACCCCTGAGGCTCTCGGAAGTGTCCACAAGGCCCGCAGGTGGTCAGAAAAATCCCCCGAACATCGAAGATTACGTTATTCGAGGTTTCGTCTTAGACTCCGTTCCCGACGTGGTGTTTGCTCATCGTGTCGGCGCCCTTGTTGTCGTGAAAGTATCCTCGGATTGCCTCTTTGCGACGCTCCCGAGAGAGGGGAGGAGGGAGGAGGGAGGAGGGAAGGAGGAGGGAGGAGAGACGAGGACGGATGGGGAGGAGGCGGATCTCGCGCACGGCGCTATCGGAGCCATCGAGGCTACAGATGAGGTAGGAGGAGGACGAGGAGGAGGAGGAGGAAACGGGGGAGGAGGAGGAAGAAGAGGAGGCGGAGGAGGAGGAGAAAGAGGCGGAGGAGGAGGAGGAGAAAGAGGAGGAAAAGGAGGAGGAAAAGGGGGAAGAGGGATTAAAAGCAGGACGGATGAGGAGGCGGATGACGACGACGAGCAGGAGGAGGAGAGGGAATGACGCCCGTCCTGGAGCCTCTTGGTGTCGCCTTGGCTCTCCTGGAGCGTGCTGGGGGTCCTGTGGCCTGTTTGGGTTCTTCGGGGCCTCTTGGGGCCTCTTGCAGACTCCTGGGCCCCCTCTGGAGTTCCCTGAATGTAATTCAACGTGGGTCCTCCGGGGGGTTCTTGAGATCTCGTGGGCTCTCCCGGGGCCGCCATGTCCCTCCTGGAGCCTCCGTGGGCCCTCTAAGAACTTTCTCGCGGGGGCGGAATGATGAAAACAATTTCACGCATGGGGGCCTTTCTGTTGAGAAGGGGGGCGCGGTGCAGAGTGGGTCCTCCTGGGGCCCTCCGGAGATCTCCTAGGCATTCCCGAGGCCGCCATGGGCCTTCCTGGAGCCTCTGGGGGCCTCTAAGAAGCCTCTCGCGGGGGCTGGAAAATGACCACAATTTCACGGATGGGAGCCTTTTCCGTTGAGAAGGGGAGCGCGGCAAAAGGTGATAAAGTGACGACAGTGTCGCACTTGAGGCCCCAAATCGTCCTTGGGCACCTCGGGCGCGAATCCCCCTCCCCCATAGTACAATGCGATTTCCCCTCCCCCCGTTGTCCCGCCGGACCCCGGGAGGATGATTTTTGTTGTTTTCGCTTGTAATCCCCCCTTCTCGACGGTGACGGAGGGCAGGCGGCGGGGGTGGGCGGGTTGGCGGGATGGCGGGTTGGCTGGGGTTGCGGGGTGGCTGGTTGGGCTGGTTGAGCCGGTTGAATTGCTTGGGTGGCTGGTTGGTTGGGCTGGCTGGTTGGGCTGGCTAGGGCAATTTTGTTTTTCTACTACTACTACTACTACTACTACTACTACTACTACTACTACTACTACTACTACTACTACTACTACTACTACTACTACTACTACTACTACTAGGGCTGGCTAGGGCAACTGGCTCTACTACTACTACTACTACTACTACTACTACTACTACTACTACTACTACTACTACTACTGCTACTGCTACTGCTACTGCTACTGCTACTACTACAACT
>CAUYUJ010015338.1:598224-677393 GCA_963575745.1 Prorocentrum cordatum
TGCTACTACTACTACTACTACCATACTACTACTACTACGACTACTAAATACTACGACCTCTACTACTACTACTACTACTACTACTACTACTACTACTACTACTACTACTACTACTACTACTTATATTACTACTACGACGACTACTACTACTACTACTACTACTACTACTACTGCTACTACTACTACTACTACGACTACGACTACTACGACTACTACTACTACTACTAATAATAATACGACTACCGATACTACTACTACTATTACTACTACTACTACTACTACTACTACTACTACTACTACTACTACTACTACTATTACTACTACTACTACTACTACTACTACTACTACTACTACTACTACGACTACTACTTCGATTACTACAAATTTTGATAATGCTTACTCTCACGCCGAAGCGCGAGGACGCACGCAATGCCTACCTACGGAAAATGCACCGCCGGATTTGCTGCGCGCACCCGCGCGCGCCTGCCTCTCTCCGCAACATCGCGGTCCATTCATTGCGGGGCTCCCCTGGCTATTCATGGGGTCCGAGTCCGGGGATTTCGCCAGCCCCCCGTACAAAACTAGCTGGTCGCGGAAAACTTGGCGATGGAGCGGTTGACAGCATGCCCTCCGTAAAACGATGTCGTTCGGCGCTATTGTCATGAATGATGGCTGGATCCCCAGTCCTCCGCAAACAACGACAATAACATCCCCCCGAGCGTCTCGGCTCCGCGGTATTCAGCCAGGCCGGCAATGATCGAACACCCTGAACCTGGGCGCAGGTGGCCTAGAGAATGAATAGCGAGGGCCAGGAGGGTGCCAGCCGATACCCTGCTTCGGGTGACGGCGTGGACGCATCGCGGCACCCCATAGTTCATCCCACACTGTAGATCAGAACGGCAGGCGAGAGACACTACATGACGTGAGAGGATGCACCATCGAAGGATGTGGACATCTGCTGCGTCCGTCATCGAGTGCGATAGCACCTCAATGGTGCGAGGTCGTCAAGTAGGAGAGCGATGTCTTGAGCCAAACGGCGGCGGGCGCGAGCAAGACGTCCACCGCGCTCACCTTATAACGGCAAGGATAGGAGGGCGATCGCCGTTCGCAGGCCCAAGCGAAACAAGCGCAAAAGTCGCGGTGGGCGTTGCCAGCCGCGGGAAATCCCACCGCGGCTGGCAGCGCATTAAGGCCGGTCGCGCGAGCCTCCGCACGCGACCAACCGCGGTTGAAATGAATGGTTGGCCCACTGTTTCGAGCTGTGGTCCAACGCGAATTGAAGTGGGTGCCGGAACAAGCCTTCAAGCATCAAAACGCGCAACTTACATAGACGGCCCGCGCCCGAGCTGAAACCGGCAGAAGGCCCGCGGCCGAGCAAGCGCAGGCCGCAGTTCGCCCACGCGCGCGGTATCCGCTAGCCCTACCTTGGGCGGGGCTGAGTAGGTGATGCCTTGCTCCCTCTGCATGGCACGCACCGCGTAATCTCGTGCTTGAGCGAACGTATACCTTCCATTACTTGTGGACGCAGCTCACGAGCGTTGCAGCCTGAGGTATAACCGTCGGCCGCCATGTCACGCGCATCACACAACTGCGCGGGATGAGCGACGCCTCGGCCCATCATCAGTCGGACCCAGCTGCTGCTTCCAAATGCGGCATGCTAGGTTGGATTATTCAAGTCGTTTCTCGATGGCGACTTGAATACCGGCTCGGCACCGATGCTGATGATAGCTCCTGCGCTTGGACCACCAATTCTCTAATTTGCTTTTGAGTTGTGTCGGCATAGTGAGGTCCAACCATAAGCTCGTGTAGCGTCGCAATACTCAGATAGCAATATTCCAATTATGGGCGTCTGCTACGGCTTCAGCGAGGTATTTCGAAAGCACCTGCAAGCTGCGTAACTTGCAGCGCGCGCCGATCAGGTGCATTACTGCTTTACCGCTAGGTCCGTGGCTGTGCAGCCCGCGGCCGGCTCCTCGGATGCGACGCCCCTTGACTTCGTCACCGACATCGCCTTTGAGGTGGCGAAAACCTAAGTCACCACGCACACTCACGTCTCATGTCGGAATCACGAATTGATGGGCCCCGTTGTAGTTCGGGCGTTGCGGCGTTGCGTCGCCGCGCTCGCATGTCGGCTGGCTCTTGGATGCGTTGTAATGTAGCCACATTTGGCACTGACCACATTTGGGAGATCATGGCATACGCTAGCGCACCAAGGTGGCTGGTGAACATATACGACGCAGTGTTCGTCGCCTTCTCTCGGGTTTCGGCCCCAGTGAGCTTCGGGTAATGTGCGGGGCGAAATTGTTTGATATATTATCCTGATTAAGCTGAGAGTGGCCGCCCATTGTCTCGGCGTAGCGAACTGCGCAATTCGTGAAGCTGTTTGTTAAGTGCACATGCGCCAAACGTATTTTTTGTGCGCTTGACGTATCTGTCAGTGGCGTCCTCGACTCCTGCCAGCTGCATGGCATCTACGTGCTAAGCTGCTAGGAGGTTTGGGCCCGTCGCAAACTCCTCGCCATCGGAAAGCAGTTTGAACCGAGAACCTCTTGTGATGGCCCTGAGTCCCCGTGAACTTGCCCACGGGGCACCTTCGGCGCCTGCGCTCGGCATCAGACACTGCAGACAGCGCCTGGGCTCGCCATAAGACGCAAAGCCTGGCAGCGCACGCACCACCGATGCTGAGCCAGGTGGGAGAGCGAAGCATGCCATGCGATATTTCTCCCCAGTGGCCTCAGCCAGTTCACGATATGTTAGACCCTTCACGACAGCCTTATCGATGTTCATGGAGCCATGATTCATGACTTCTCGCGCGCGGCCACGCTCGCGAGCAGGTTCTGACCTGTTCGACGAGCTGCGCCCGAAAAGGTCTCCACATCGATGGCTCCCAAATCCACGGAGCCACAAAGCACAGGGCCGGGCGCGATCTGATGGCGCGCCCCACATCGCCCTTTTCATTCTTCACGAACTTCACGCGCACACATGGCTCGATGTCATATTGAAGCAGTTGCTGACGTGCCAAAGTTTGAATTCGGCGCGCAATGACTTAGATCGATTGGCCGCTGTTACCTGCACCTCGGTCTTCGCTCCTTGACTACCGCGGCACTCTGGGCGCGACAAGCAGTTATCTTGCCTTCGTTGAATAGTCTGCGCTGTTGCTCGGTCAGAACGACTTTAGCCATGTCCGTAGTAAGTCAGAGCTCTACATTGTGATCATGCTTGTCCGAATCCAGATCCTATGTCTCGTCGCATTCAGCGGCGCATGGGGACGAGGCACGCCATGACTGCACCGTCGCGAGCACATGGCCTTCGGAAAAAAATCAGCGGGCACCGTGCATGGGGATTCTAACGAAGTTGCTCCCATCAGCTCCTGATCTTCCTGAAGTTCAAGGTGCCGCGCTTCCACGATATGTGGTCGGAGGTCGTCTGTCATGCGCGGCTGGAGCGAAGGATTGCCCCTTCCTCCTGAGCGCGGCCGCCCGATGTCGGCGTGTCCACCAGTTCCTCAAACCTAGATCGGTCCTCATCGCAGCCTGCTAAAAGGTTTTGATGGTTTCAAGCATTGGATGATCCGTGCATGCGCGTTTCCAGTGCATCCTAATGCGACGTCGCTGTCATAACATACCAGGGCACAGCTGTCTGTACGTGTTGACGCGGTAAGATGTGGATGTTGTTGGCCCGGCGCACTGCCATCGCGTTTTCCATTCGAAAATATTTCCTGCTGAGAAACTGCAAGGCTGCGTATACCTCAGGCGGAATTGACTCACCGCGCAACCCGCGGGTTTCCATGCTTGGTCGGCAGGCAGCCGAATACCGCAGCAGGTTCCCCCGCCGGTAGGCTCGCGACGAAGGCCGGCAGACAGGCGGCCAGCACAGCGCGCGCGGCCGTTGCATCGGGGCCGATCTCGCGGGCGATGGATTTTGCAAGTACACTGCGCGGCGCAAGCCGGGGCACTGTGCAACGATTTCGCGACCGCCAACCTGAACCACGGCCTGACCTCGGTCCGGGTAGTTCCATGCGATGGGGCGTTGGCCGTTCTATCCACCCCAGTCGTTCTTTGTGGTGGCCGGGCGATTGTAGCCAGCGAAATCAGCAGGCCGATAGTTGTGGTGTCCTGCTGCTGTGGCTTTGGCGCGCAATGCTGGGTTCGCCTTAGCTACGGACGTGGGCTGTGTGACAGCCTCAATGCTCGCCTCCCCGACGCTGCGATGCCGATTGTGGTCGGACGTGTCCGCCCCTTGCTCATAGTCTAATACCGGGAGGTCTGGGAGGCATGCTGGTCGTCGGCCGCGCAATGCCTGATATGGCGATACGCCGCTATAGAACGTGAATGCGCCACAGACAAGCAGGCCATCGTGCAGCACGCGTGGACACATCAATGGAATGTTGCGACGCTTGAGTTATGGTTCCATGACATCTTGGGCGGGTCTGCCGTTGCGCGCCCCAATGGCGGCGACGCGCTTGTCTCTGGCGCGGATGCGAAGCTCCGGGCGTTTTGCCCCCAACATAGCCTTGACGGCGTCGTTGTTGAAAGCGCCTTCTCCATCGGAGTACATCGCAAACGCTGGGCCGCGTTGCATCGCGCTCTGGTGATAGGCGCCGAAGATTGCGCGCGTCGCCGTGCTAGCTATCGGTCGACGATATGGACTACAATGCATTGTTGACGGCACATCAGATCGCAATCGACTTCCTGGTTGCATTTACCTGGGAAACCCATTGATACCATGATCGGATTTCCTGCTTTATCCCAAGCTCTACGCTGCCAGCATGAATCAAATACTCTTCCCCATGTCTCAGCGCAACGTCCAACCTCACTGCATCTTCGGCTCGGAGGCGCGGCACCACCGCAACAGGAGTTAGCGCAGTTCTTCCACGACAAGAGTCGGATTAAAACTACGCAGGCGTTGATGACATATCGGCGCGTCACACCTAATCCAGTCGGGCAGTCCAGCACGCGGGCGCGCGTCGACCTGAGGCGGAAGCGGCGGCGGCGCAGCGCCACCTTGCTCGCGCCCGCGCCGCCCTGCGTCGCGCGGCGGGCCGGCGGAGCTGCCTGCGCCAGAGCCGCCAGCGCCGCCGCCGCCAGGCCCGCGGGCACCTCGCGTCGCATCGAAGCTGCCGGCGCCCAATCGCGCCTCCAGGGTCCCCACCCGTAGGTAGCAGCACGCGTGGCTGCGCATGGCCCCGCGGCCTCCGTCGTGCAGGTGGCATTTCTGGAGCAGCCCCTGCCGGCGCTGGCGCAGCGTCGAACAATTCGCCCTCCGGCGCCGGCACCGCTTCAGGCACTGCGCCCGCCGGCGCTGGCGCGCCGTCCGCCGGCACTGGCGCGGCCAGCGGGGCTTGCCCAAAGATATCTGGACATTGCCACGGTTTGGCAAATCGACATTGCCTGATGTTAGCAGGTGGTCCTGCTTGTTTTTGCCAGCAGCGGGGTTCCACATCCAACCACCGACATGGTCGCGGATGGCGGTTGTGCCGCGGTGAGTTCATACGCACGTCAAAGGCACGCGCTGGGGAACCCAGCCCGCTCGACGGCGGTCGGCGGATTGAGCCATTGGCACCACGAGGTAAAGTGCGATCGTCAAGATCGTAGTTGGCACTGCTTATCACAAGAGTGCCTGCCTGTTTCCGACCTGCGAGTGGGCTTCTACCCTGCGCAAAGAAGTATCGTGCCATCTTAACCGCATCAACGATCGGGAATTGTGAATCTTCAGCGCATACCGGGCCACCTGTGCTAATTATTGGTTGCGCGTTTGGGCACGTCTGCGATGGCCAGAGCATCGTTGATTTCAAAGGGTTTCAGGAATGTTGCGTGGTTTGCCGTTATTGCAATGGGTTCCCTGATGAGTGCGCCGTGGGAGTCTCGTAGCCCTGCCGAGAATTGGTCAATGATCCGCGTGCAAATGACCTTGCGTTGGGCTAGAGACAGTCGACCATGGGGCAATCTCATCTACCCATACACCAACTATTTGTTCCCTAAAGAATAAGCGTTGTTGGTCGTCTTGCGTGACAGCGACCTTCCCACATAGTTCGACGTGGGGAAGGTCTTCCTTGTGGCGTCCATACCGAGTCGCGGCTCACCTGAGCGTTGAAGTAGGAAGGCAAGCCTGTGGATCTGCAACTGGGTTGCAATATCATAGTTGCGACGAAGCAGGCGCGCAGGTAGTGCCCCGCAGCTTGCTGCGCCCGCGGGCCCAGGCCAGCGCGAGTTTGTCAAAGCTACCTCCAGAAGACAGCTGTTCCGCGAAACCAAATCGGGACACGCCATCCATGCCCCCGCAGAGTTCCAACATATCTACGCCGTTGCCTCGGATATAACACACGGTACATACAATCGTAAATATTATATTTCGGCGCGCGCGTCCGCTACGATAGCTAGTGTCAGGAAGAGACCGTCGTCGTCTTCTGTTTTAAATTCTTACGTCGGAACATCGGTGTATGCCGCGGCGCACCCTAGGCCCCTGAGGTGATCGCCACAGACGTCAGTGCCGTCTTCGACCTTTGTTGGCGTCGTCCGTGGTTCGATGCGGCTTCCGCATTCTCGCGGCAAGCCATCGCTGGCAGTGCTGTGCGCGCGCGTAGGATCTCCGCCTCGGGAGGCCCCCGTCACAAGCAAACCAAGAAGGATGGAGATCGATCATATACGATCAACGTAGCATTAACTCACTGACCCGGGCTTGTCGCTTGCCCGTGGCCGAGCACGGCGCGAGCCGCGGGTTCCCAACGCAATCGCGCACATACATTGCGGACGCCTGGTGGCAACGGCGCGATCCAGTCGCATCCAGTCATTTGGCTTGTTCCCCGGATGTCGTAGATCACCTTTCGGTATCCAGGCCCAGGGTAACACGACGGTCTGCGTCGTCCAATCTCGGCCCGCTGGCATTCGATTGTACATAATTCGTTACCGTCGTATCTGCGTGGGTGAACACGCTTAGGTCTATGTTTATCGTCTCCTTCCCTGTGGACGTGCGTTTGTCTTGCTGGTCCAGTAATTGTGCGATCTGGCACGAAGTGTCTTCGCCTCGCCACTCGGCGCGTTGTTGGTCGCGCCAGTGCCAATCCAGCCGATGTTCAGCAGCTGCCGTTCACGTACATTTCCATAGGTGTATCGGGATCCTTGGGCACGAGGTACATGCATGTAGGTAGGAGCCGCTCGGCATCTTACCGGCACAATCGTACTTGATACCGAAGTGGCAGGGACGCATCCAGATATCCCTGCGATTTAATAGGCCCCCAAGAGCTTCTATCATTGGTCCTTGTGTCCAGAAGTACCCCCAGGGTCCCATGATAGTTACTTGCGCCCTGAGGGCACGCGCTTCGGTTAAGAGCGCAGCGCGGCCCAGCGCGATTCCCCGGCAGTCGCGCATGTCAACCAGCGGGCGTGCCCACCCAGAGCAATGCGCAATGTCCCACCCACAAGCCACCTAAGTTGTGGGTTCCAATAGATGTCATAAAACTTCATTATGGACACTACGAAAACATATTGCCTCGGCGGCTAGGTTCGACGGCATCCACTCGAATATCCTCAAGAATAAGCGCGTTAAACTGACAGGATTCATCCGATGTTTCAGAGCGCGCGACCGCGCGACCCTGCGCTGCGCAGCACGCATCCGCGAACTCGGCCGCATCGGGGCAGCGCGCAGGCCTGGCCGACGAGCCCGCCTGCCCCCGTCAAAGGGCGCTTATGCGGGGCAGGACAGTTGACAGATCACCGCTCGTAAACGCCCGCCCCCCCCATGGCTCGCGTCGCCCTGATCGGCGGCACTGCGCCGATCAGATGCAACTGTGGAAGCTCACCTCCTGGGCGCGGCCGCCCTGGGCACGTCAGGACTGCCCGCGAGCCAGCCCCGCGCTTCCACGAGGTGGGGGCGGACACGGCGCGTCAGCATGCACGGCCCCCAATGCTCCGCAGCTATCTCTACCTTGCGATGGATGCCTGCTAGCCGCGCGCGGGCCATGTCGCGGCGGCTGACAGGACGGTCTGAAGGATGCCAAGGGTCAAGCGCAGTGCTAACCATCAATTTCACGGCGTTGTCGACCGGCCTATCCAACAGACGACGCAAGGTCTCGTCGTTGCATCCCCCAATGTCCTGGCTTGCCTGGAGCCTCGATCTACCCGCGATCATCTTCCGTCACAGTACCATAGCGCACGACGCCGCCGTCATTGACGCACGCGATGGCGCCCTCCAGCGAAGCGCTGCCAGAGCTGGGAGCGCCCCCCTGACCGGGGCGCGGGATGGCAAAGTGGCCCGGCTGCGTTTTCACGGGCCTGAGCACATTCGCACCGCTCACCAGCTTTTCCATTGAGGTGCTGCTGCCAGGACATGCGACGCGCTCACGGCGCTCCTCCTAGATCAAAACCAAGCCCTTCTGCCGCGCGGAGGTTAGGCCGAGGGCGGCGACAAGTCCTCGCCAGAGCCCATAGCGACGTTGCCGAGTATGCGATCCGTGCTGGCTGTAACAGGCCTGGCCTGATGGCGGCGCAGGCCAGCGATGTAGCATGCCCCATGCTCGCGGCAGAGCGCCGCGCCGCTAGAGACGCCATCGAGGTGCAACAGCATTCCCAGGTCCACGATGCGCGCCTCGCGTCCGCACTGTCTGGCATGATTGTCCAACTCTCTGGCGGCGCTGCTGCCAATAATGCTTTATGTTCGAGCCAATGTCTACAAGCAGGCTCATCATTTGTCGGGAAGCAGCGTCTTGACCTTGCCCGGTGCGCGCGCATGCTGGATGCCAGCCGGCGCCATCTGCCGCTTGAGCCGCCCATGGTGGATGACCAGTTGGTTTCACGAGAGGTGCAGGGTTAAGTTGTGCCAGTTCGAATGGGTCGCCTGCAACTCCACATGACTAAGGAGCGCTTGTTCGATGTCCCAGTCGGCATAGCGGCCGCTGTCGAACGGTTCTGGCAAGAGCAGCCCTGCATCTGGCCAGTCGCTGATGCGCGCACCGTGGCGTCCTGCAAAATGAATGCAACCGTCTACTCATACATAGCCGTTGCCGTCTCCACGCCTTGGTCCGCGCCCCCGTCTTGGCCGTGGGCGCGGGATCCACCCGGAGTCAAAAAGGCCCCCGCGGTTCGCGACCGAGCGGAGTCGACGATGAAGCCTCGCGCCAGTCGCCGCCTGCTGCTGTTCATGGCGGTCCAACAACGAGCCGGCGAAAGGACTGGGCATGTCACGAGCAGAAGGTGCCCCCGCGTCGCGGAGCGAGGGTGCCGATGCTGCGGGCGCCCCCGCATCCTGTAAGAGCGGGATGGAAAAGGGCCGGCGTCGGCTGCAACGGCGCGGCAATGCTCGCGGTCGGGCTGTTTGCGGGGATCACTGCCAGGACCTCGCCCAGCCGCCCGCGCAGGTCCGAGATCTCCTCGGCCTACTGGGTCGCCGCGGCCGCCGAAGCACCTGACGAATCAATGCGACCCGCGCGCGGGCACTCCGCCACAATCGTGCCCGGCCCACGGCATATGGCGCACGGGGCCTCGACAGCGGCCCCCTCGACAACGTGCATGCGCGCATTGCGGCCCCAACGCTCGGCGCGGCACAGGCGCCCGCATGGCCACCTCCACATCTTCTCGCGCTACACGAAGGCCTCCAGGCACACTGCACACTGCGCGAACGACATATATGAGACGACGGGTGCGTCTGTGGTTGGGCGCGTCCGCCCCTGGCGCTGCAGCGCTGTCTCAGATGCCCCGCATGGTGATGGTGGAGGCCCCTCGCGGGCGGCTGATCTCAGAGTGGACCTCACGGTGGGCGCGTGGCCGCGCTGGGCGTTGCTGATCACGTGCTGCGCGCGCCTCGCCGCGCGCTCACGACCGCCCTCCTTGCGCCCTCCGCCGCCTGCACGCTGGCCTGCGCCATCCGATGGACGTCGCACAGGTGCGGCGGTAGGTGCCCGAGCGGCGCGGTTACCTCGAGGGCAGTTGACTGCGCCGCCTTCTCAGGATCACCTGGCGGAGGACGGCAGCCCACGCGGGGAAATGATGCGATGTCTGGCGCGCGGACCGCCTGAAGACGATAGAATTCGTCTGCCGTGTTCCTCGTCACCTGGCTCTGGGCCAACTGGCCAATCACGGGCGCGCCAGTGACCTCCACGCGGTGCTCGGGGAACAATCGGCATTCCATGGGCGGCGCGGCTGGCGCCTGTAGCGGCAGGTAGCTTAGGCGCGCTGCGGAAGCAAGGATGAACGGCAACCGATCAGGATGATATGCGGAATGGCTCGCATCTGGAAACCATTCCCATGATGGTACCCACTTCATTATGTCGGTTACGTCCACGCCCATCAGGCGCATCTCGGACATTGCTGCCCGGTGCTATTGTCGCGTACGCCGCTGCTGCTCAAGGGCCAACTGCCTGTGTCCAGGCTGTTGCGATGGTGGTGCCATGATCGGAGAGCCCATGGGACTGCCAACTGCATGGCTCTGTTGTCGTGGCGTGCCGAAACGTGTCGTAATCCTCGCCGCGGCAGCCAAGTCCGGCTGCTGGCGCAGCATGGCCAGCCGCTGCATCAAGTCCTCATGACTCGCCCCAAAAGTCTGCTGGCCACTGGGCCACCGGGCGCGTCCGCTCCTGAGGCGACACTGGCTTCCGACTGAGCCTGACCGAATAACATCGGTTCGAACCTGGCGGGACCAGCTTCTGACTCGGGCCTTCGAGGACCATAGCTTGTGGCCCCAGCGGCATGCCCCGTGGGGCTGTCGCCCAGGGGTCATGCCACGTGGATATGTCCGACGAAATGTCGCGCGATGGCTGAGACGGCGGCACCATCCGCGACGCCGAAGACGGAGCGCCCGATGGCAGGACAGCCGGTAGCCCAACATTCGCGGGGGCGTTGATCACGGCGGGCGCCCCCGCATCCATCACGAGGCGCGAGCGCGACTCGCTGCCTAAAGGCCCCATCGGTCGTCCGAGCACCGATGGCGCAGGCGGTCTAAGGAGCAGAACGGCCGCGGTCTCCATCAGGGGCGCAGGGAGCCCCGCGCGCGGGCCGAAGCCCTGGATATTCTGCCAGACCCCCCCCAAAAAAACTGCTCGCCTTTCGAACCGACCAACTTAATTACATAGCGAGCCTGTACGATTCCATCCCAGCCCTCGGTCATGACGGCAATGTTTCCCAAACGCCAAATCTTGATACCATCGCTCATCAGCAGTGGCATGGAGATGAAAATAACGACGTCTGCATCTGAGCGTAGACCAGACGCGATGCGCGGGTCCTCTGAGAGATATGGGCAAACGTGGATAAACCGCCTGCTAGTACCGTTTCTGGGGCTGTGCTGGGGCAGAGAGGATATACCGCTGCGACAAATGCTCAAGGTAAAGCCACGGAGTGCCATGACAAACAAAAACTTCGGGCTTCCATCCAGCCCGACAGATTTCGCTCGTTCATGCAATGACTCTGGGCACAGTATACCAAGCCTCGCGTGGCCGTTCGTGGCCCAGATCCACTAGATGCGCCCCCCTGTGATAGTCGATGTATACTGCAGCCACAAAGGAAATGATCCTTCTTGGAACCCGATCGGTAAATCATATTGTTGATCTTCAATCGCAACCACGCTTGATAGTCACCTGGATAATTGCGCATCCACTCCATGACATCCTCTGCACCCTGCCCCAGGTGGTATTGTCCGCGGCGTCGCCGGCCATGGCCCAACCATCGAACTTGCCCCAGATGACGCATTGTTTCTCGCGGCGCGGGTCGCTGGAGCCATTCCTGCACGGCCGACGCCTGCGCGCGGCAGGCCACCGCCCCGACAGCGTGGTCAGCTCGCGGCAAGATGGCACTGGCCAGACCCGGCAACCCCCCTGTTCATGTTGGCTTCGAGCTGGGAAATCCCCCCTCGTACTTCGGCGGATGTTGTTCGCTGGGGCTGTTGCGCATGAGTTGCTGGCGACTCACTTGGAAGTTGCTGGAAGTTGCTCAGTTCGAAATGGATCGCACAGGGGGCGCGCAGTCCCCCCATCCACGGGCGAGCCCGCCACATTTGGAACTGCTGCGACAGACAGGCTGGCCTTCGATTGCGCTGCCGCCGCTGCTGGCGGCGATCGCGCAGCCATTTTGCCGATGGCGTCGTCGACGCTGACGGCGACGCCGGCGGCGCCCCTTGGTCATTAGATGTCGCTCTAACCTGGAGGCCGACCGGTTTTTGTTAAGGTAGGAAAGCGTCTGGGCTGCGCAGGCCCCCCTTTGCGTGGCGACTGAGGTCACGCGAACGAGCGCCTGCTGCGTGCGAGGGCGGGAAGTCGCGCGTCATCTTCAATGCGCGCATGGCATCCGGGTCAGATGACGCCATCGGAATTGCCATAGCCGGTGGTGGAGCCCCCTTGCCCGCGGCCGAGCCGGCGCTGCCGTTGCCTTTGCGGCTGCCCGGATTGGCACCGCGCAGGGTTGGGGGCCAGCCTCCGCGACGCATCTGGCCTGATTGCGATGCTTCTGAGCGCGCGGCCACTGGTTGCCTCGGAGGGGCGTCGAGAAGCCGCGGACATGAAAAAAGCGGCACGCTCCGCGATGCTGGCGGGGCGCTGTCGTCGTTTCTGTTGCTGCCGTTCGAAATGCAACTCTGCCAGCGTTCAAGATTCGTCGTCAGAGTCCGAAAGATCCACCGCCTGCCCCGGGCGAAGCTTCTTCCTGCCGGTGCTTCCTTCGGGGCGCCCTGGGCGCGTCGGCCCTCGTCGCGGGCGGGCCCGACCCTGTCCTGGGCGCATCCGCCCTCGTCTGCCGGCTAGGTCGGCGCGAGCGGCGGCCCCTCCTCGCCCCCTTCTGCCCCCCCCGTCGGCTCGCGTTGAGCGCGGGGGGGGGGTCGGGGGGTGCGACGCTGGAGCCGCCGACGGCGCGGTTGGTCGTGCTCTGCCCCCAACGTCGGGGAACGCCTGCGCCGCCGCCCCCGCCGTCGCCACCGTTGGTTTCGCCGCGCATAGGCGCCGCTCACGCTGGTAGGCCTTGAGGCGACTATGGTAGGGAAGTAGCCCCCAGGTCTGCTTGATACCCTTAATCTTCGGGTCTGCCAGGGCGCGACATTCGGCCGCGGCGTCGAATTCGCCCCCGAATCCGTCGCCATGATCAAGGCGCCACGGCGAAGCATCGCAACGTGGGCCGCGCGACGGCCGGTCGATAGGGCATCTGGGGCAGCGCTGCCGGCAGCGAGGACGCCCGCGCATGCGGCGCGTCTTGCGGCCTTCAATGAGCCCGCGCTTCCATCGGCGAGATCCTTCTTTCCCCGTGGCACGGCGACGAGACGTCTTGATGACGCGGCCCGACTCGCCCAAAAGCACGCGCATTTAAGACCACCAAGGACGAATATCTACCCGGCTCAAGCCCTCACTCAAATACCACTGCACGTCGTCGTCAGCATTTCCATGCCAACACTTTGTTCGCCCCGAGATAAGGAACACCCCTTCCCAGAACCGCGGCCCTTGCTCGACGAAGGGCCCGCGGCTCGAGAAGCGACCGCGGCCTCGGCCAACGCTGCCCGCGCCCAGGCGCGAACCTACCGGGCCTGCTCCTGAACTGCGGCCACGGCGACTGCTGCCCTTACTGCCCTTGCCAAGGCCAGTTCCAATCGGGCCGGTGCCGACGGGGGCCCGGCGGCCCCGCGCCTCGAACGCAGCGGCGTCGGATTGGCCCCAGCCCACCGCAGCCGCCTCCTCAATGGCGAGGCCAATGACCGTCGGCGTTGAAGCTGGGAGAGACCACCCTGCTCGTGTCCGAGCTGAAGATATTGTAGTTATTCGGCGGCAAGGGTGGCCTCACTTTCAGACGAGCAAGCACCCTCGCCTTCGCCTTGCACTCGTCCGCGCCAGGGCAGCCCCGCCCAGCCCTCGAAAGGCGCCTCGAATAGCTCCACGATGCCTTCGCAAAGGCACTCGGTCTAGCGTTCGACTGCCAGGGCAGCCCCGGCGCGTCCTGCACTCAGGAAGACGAGATTGCGCCTGGGAGAGGGCAATCAAGTTCGGAGAAATCAGCGCATTCAAGTCCGTTGTCTTCTTATTGCTCTGAGTCAAGAAATGCGGAACCACCCCGCTTTCCCTCGCCTCTTGGACACCGCGCCTGAAATTTGCGTCGCGCCCGCAGGAGTTGCACGTCGCGCGTTGGCCAGTCTTGCCCGCGGGGTCTAGCGCCGGTGCCCCCAGCCTTTCCCAATGGAATTTCTACGACCTTCACCGCTGCCATTGCCACCGAGAATCAATTTCTCTAAATCGTGACCAACTTGACTGGCCAGGGAAGCTGCCATCCCTCCCCCCCGCAAACCGCGGGCCCGTTGACCACCCCTGCCGCGACCCCTGCCCGCGCGGAATAAGGTGCGACGCGCTGCTCGCCTAACCCCCCCAACCGGCTATCTTTTTCATAGGCCGCCCCCACTTTCTTTTAGCATGGCAGTAGCCCGGGCATCAGCATTGCGCTGCCTGGTCGTCGCCAGCAAGCAGATCTGATCAGCCAATTGCTTCAATGCTGGTTGATGAGCAGGTGTCGGCGTCTGTTCCAGAGTCAAAGGGGTCGCCATTACGTTGGCCTTACGAACCCCACAAGGCCGTCTCTGTGGGCGGCGCGCAGCTGGCAGCAGGCCAACCGGCGTTTGGACCAGAGGCCTGTGGGCTGCCAGTCTTCGGCCTAGGAGAGCGCCATGGAATCGGCAGGCTCCTGACCACCGCAGATTCTCCCAGACGCGGTCGCCAGCGCGTCGCTTATTTCCGCTTGGTAAACGCAGGCCTCGCGGCAACCGAAGACGCCCCCGACGCTGCCAGGGGCGCGCCCAGCTAGGCGTCCGTAGCTGCGCACGCGCTCCAGTTATTGATCGCATCGTTGTTGGGCACGGGGCATCTGGCGGTTTTGCGGCTGCAGTAATTCTGCCCAGGAGGCACCTGCCCCCAGAAGACGAAACAATAGGAACGTCAAATTCTGGGAGTTTGGTTTGTCGAAGCCGGCCGAATCCGCTTCTGGTCTGGCCTTTTTCGAATCGGACGAGCACTGAATCGACGCGCTCGCCCCTTTCGACCCTCAAGTCGACAAGAGCCGTTCCCGAGGTGAGCTGTCGATCATCCTCGAGGTTCTCAAATTTGGTGCTGAGGCGGCACGCGACGCATGAAACTCCGTCGGCGCGTCAACTTTGCAAGGTCGCGCCGCAGTTTACGATGGCAGACGGCGCCCTCGTGGCCAGGGCCCTGACTAGACCCCCGCGCTGTAGCGCGGCGGCCTGTTGTGGAATCATGGATCCATTTGCGACGTTGAACCATGCATGTACCTCGCAAAAGAACTCGAGCAATGGCACATTCCCCGCTAGGCCCCAATGGGGACCTCGAGTGCGCGCGTCGCCCATTCCACTCTGCATGCGCCCCACTGCCAAGCCGAGGCGCACCCATCAAATTCAGGAGTTTGCAACCTTGACATAGTGCATGTTAGTATTGCAGTTGATGATGTCATGGTCGGCGTCTTTGGTGGCTGACGTACCCGTCAGGTTGCGAATGGGCACGCGGTCGGACGCGGCCGTCAGTTTGCGATTGGCGCGCGGCGCGCAGCCACGCGGTGGGGGGGGGGGATGGAGGAAAACATATTGCGAGCGACCAGATGGTTGAAGGACACTGGGAGCGCAGTGGCTGGTAGCCAGCGCAATTGGAAATTCCACTGCGCCGTGGTAAGTCATTATGTACATAACACACATAATGTAGGAGCCAGCCACAAAAAGATGAAACAAGCTCGGCTACCAAATGAAAAACGAGGGTCCGGAGGGTGCAAGCCGAGACCCTGCGCAGGATGACATCGTTGACGCACCGCGACATCCCATAGCTCATCCCAAACTGAAGAGCAGGACGGTAGGCGAGAAACAAGATATGAGATGAGAGGATGCAGCGGCTCGCTGGCGCGAGGTAGTCGGATCGGGCAGCGCCTGTTTTAAGCCAGTCGGCGGCGGACGTGGGCAAAACGCTCGCTATGCTCACCTGCGCCCTCCCGATCTTTCTTCAACACTACGGAGGCTCATCTTCAAGCCCCCTTCCAGAGAGCGATGTTCGCTGCTCCCGAGGGGTGGGGGGCTCATCCCACCAGCCCTCTGGGCGCGGGTGGTCTAGGGAACTTCCACTTCTAACCCGCTTCTTCCACTTCGGGGAGGGGTGAACCCGACCCCCCCACGTGGACCTGGACAGGGCGCCCCGCGAGGTGCCAGAGGGCACTACTCCGCCCAAGATGGTTCCAAGAGGGCCTCAGAGAGCCCAAGGTGACCTCCAAGACGGCTCAAGAGAGCCTAAGATGCCTCCAAATGGTTCAGAAGATGTTCCAAGAAGCCCCGATCACGCTCCAAGACGGCTCAGAGACGCCTCCGAGACCTCCAAGGAGGCCTCCAAAAAGGCCAAATCCGTCCGAACGCCTAAAGCAAATCGCTTCCGATTGCCATCCGAGGCCTCGCCCAAGAGCGCTCCAAGAGCGCCCCGATAGGTGACTCTTGGGACTCCCAAAGGGGGGAATTGACAACCCCTCGTACTCGATCGATCTCTTCCAAGATGGCCCAAGAGCGCCCCTATGATGGCCCCAAGGGGCGCCCCCAAAACGCTCGAGGAACGTCCCCGGGCACGCCAAGATGCCCTTTCTCCTCCTTCTCCTCCCCCTCCTCCTCCCCCCCCTCTTCCTCTTTCTCTTCCTCCTCCTTGTCCACTGTCTCTTCCTCCGTGCTCCTCTTCGCCCTCCTCCTCCTCCCCCCCCCTCGCCTCCTCCTCCTCTTCCTCCTCCTCCTCCTCCTTCATCCTCCTCCTCCTCTTCCTCCTCCTCCACCTCCTTCCTCCTCCTCCTCCTTCTCTTCCTCCCCCTCCTCCTCCTCCTCCTCCTCCTCCTATCCCTTCGCCTCCTCCTCATCATCATCCTCCACTTATTTCCCTTATTTCTCCTCCACCATCCTCCCCCCCTTGGGATATCGGACGGCTGCCCCCGCCCTTCGTTCTTCTGCGTGCTCCTCCACTTCTCTGATCACCTCAACTCCACTGGGCATCGTTTCTAGATGCGTTGGTGGGTGTGTAATTTTTGGCATGCGGCCGCGCGACAACGGTCCGGCGGCGAGAGGCAATGTCCAGGGCGGGCGGCACAATGCGAATTGGCGACCCCAACCGCCACGCTGGCAGGCCGGATCGCACCTGCACAACAAGCGTGCAGTTGCACATGCACTGAACAAAATACTCTGCATTCACCAGCAGACGCACCTAGGCGCCGCCCAGTATACCAAAGTGCACAAGCGGCCGCTGGCGCGAGCGCAACGGAGCGAGTCGCCCGCGCGGCCCCAAACTCCAAGCAGCCAGCCCGGCGAGCTAAGAAGCACGAGCCCGGGAGACAGGCTGCCGGCGGTGGAAAACAATATGCAAAAGACGCGGAAGGCTGAACCACTCAGCGCGCAGCCCTCGAACTCCACCGCTGAGTTGAGGGGGCCAGCGGCACCCATCGCATCGAGTCCGACGCCTGCGTCGAATGGCCCGGGGTGGATGCGACGACGCGTTAGACGCGGGCTGTACCAGGCTGCAACACTCAAAGCGGGGCCTTCGGGCACACAACCCCCAGTTCCGGTCGACACCAGCGGCTGCCCGAGCACCACAGTGCCGTCCTGCTGCGGAGAGGCCCACCGATGCCAGCCGCTGACAACGCAGAGGGTCGGCCCGCGGGGGGGGGGGCCTCCGAGCTGCCTGTCCGACGGGCCATTCGACATGGCCTCCACGGCCGCCGCGGGCGAACCCCTGAGGCACAGCGGGGGGCACCCGCCGGGCCCAAGCGGCGGGGGGCGCGCCGCCCCTCATCACGGCCAGCCCGCAGCAGCGCCAGGGCGTCTCCGGTCGCCTGTTTTGTCCAGTAGTGGGTGCCACCCGCGGAGTGCACCTTTGCAATGGAAAAGGGGGCGCAGCTAACCGCCGCAAGACACAAGTAACTTGATAGCAGCTGTACGCCGAGAACATCTGCGCATGAGGGGGGTGCAGCTAACCGCCGCGAAACACAATTACATCGAGGGGGGTGGCAGAACCTCGCCGACGCGGTCTGAGCTGGAGCGCGCCAGCGTCGGACGCGCCTCATGGGGGGGGTCATGTGCCGCAGCCGTGCGCACCGTAGCTGGAGCTGCAACCTAGGCCTGGGCACCGGCCGAGCGGCGTGCTGGGGGACCACCAAGGACGAATATCTACCCGGCTCAAGCCCTCACTCAAATACCACTGCACGTCGTCGTCAGCATTTCCATGCCAACACTTTGTTCGCCCCGAGAAAAGGAACACCCCTTCCCAGAACCGCGGCCCCTGCTCGACGAAGGGCCCGCGGCTCGAGAAGCGACCGCGGCCTCGGCCAACGCTGCCCGCGCCCAGGCGCGAACCTACCGGGCCTGCTCCTGAGCTGCGGCCACGGCGACTGCTGCCCTTACTGCCCTTGCCAAGGCCAGTCCCAATCGGGCCGGTGCCGACGGGGGCCCGGCGGCCCCGCGCCTCGAACGCAGCGGCGTCGGATTGGCCCCAGCCCACCGCAGCCGCCTCCTCAATGGCGAGGCCAATGACCGTCGGCGTTGAAGCTGGGAGAGACCACCCTGCTCGTGTCCGAGCTGAAGATATTGTAGTTATTCGGCGGCAGGGGTGGCCTCACTTTCAGACGAGCAAGCACCCTCGCCTTCGCCTTGCACTCGCCCGCGCCAGGGCAGCCCCGCCCAGCCCTCGAAAGGCGCCTCGAATAGCCCTACGATGCCTTCGCAAAGGCACTCGGTCTAGCGTTCGACTGCCAGGGCAGCCCCGGCGCGCCCTGTTCTCAGGAAGACGAGATTGCGCCTGGGAGAGGGCAATCAAGTTCGGAGAAATCAGCGCATTCAAGTCCGTTGTCTTCTTGTTGCTCTGAGTCAAGAAATGCGGAACCACCCCGCTTTTCCTCGCCTCCTGGACACCGCGCTTGAAATTTGCGTCGCGTCCGCAGGAGTTGCACGTCGCGCGTTGGCCAGTCTTGCCCGCGGGGTCTAGCGCCGGTGCCCCCCAGCCTTTCCCAATGGAATTTCTACGACCTTCACCGCTGCCATTGCCACCGAGAATCAATTTCTCTAAATCGTGACCAACTTGACTGGCCAGGGAAGCTGCCACCCCTCCCCCCCGCAAACCGCGGGCCCGTTGACCACCCCTGCCGCGACCCCTGCCCGCGCGGAATAAGGTGCGACGCGCTGCTCGCCGAACCCCCCCAACCGGCTATCTTTTTCATAGGCCGCCCCCACTTTCTGTTAGCATGGCAGTAGCCCGGGCATCAGCATTGCGCTGCCTGGTCGTCGCCAGCAAGCAGATCTGACCAGCCAATTGCTTCAATGCTGGTTGATGAGCAGGTGTCGGCGTCTGTTCCAGAGTCAAAGGGGTCGCCATTACGTTGGCCTTACGAACCCCACAAGGCCGTCTCTGCGGGTGGCGCGCAGCTGGCAGCAGGCCAACCGGCGTTTGGACCAGAGGCCTGTGGGCTGCCAATCTTCGGCCTAGGAGAGCGCCATGGGATCGGCAGGCTCCTGACCACCGCAGATTCTCCCAGACGCGGTCGCCAGCGCGTCGCTTATTTCCGCTTGGTAAACGCAGGCCTCGCGGCAACCGAAGACGCCCCCGACGCTGCCAGGGGCGCGCCCAGCTAGGCGTCCGTAGCTGCGCACGCGCTCCAGTTAATAATCGCATCGTTGTTGGGCACGGGGCATCTGGCGGTTTTGCGGCTGCAGTAATTCTGCCCAGGAGGCACCTGCCCCCAGAAGACGAAACAATAGGAACGTCAAATTCTGGGAGTCTGGTTTGTCGAAGCCGGCCGAATCCGCTTCTGATCTGGCCTTTTTCGAATCGGACGAGCACTGAATCGACACGCTCGCCCCTTTCGACCCTCAAGTCGACAAGAGCCGTTCCCGAGGTGAGCTGTCGATCATCCTCGAGGTTCTCAAATTTGGTGCTGAGGCGGCACGCGACGCATGAAACTCCGTCGGCGCGTCAACATTGCAAGGTCGCGCCGCAGTTTACGATGGCAGACGGCGCCCTCGTGGCCAGGGCCCTGACTAGACCCCCACGCTGTAGCGCGGCGGCCTGTTGTGGAATCATGGATCCATTTGCGACGTTGAACCATGCATGTACCTCGCAAAAGAACTCGAGCAATGGCACATTCCCCGCTAGGCCCCAATGGGGACCTCGAGCGCGCGCGTCGCCCACTCCACTCTGCATGCGCCCCACTGCCAAGCCGAGGCGCACCCGTCAAATTCAGGAGTTTGCAACCTTGACATAGTGCATGTTAGTACTGCAGTTGATGATGTCATGGTCGGCGTCTTTGGTGGCTGACGTACCCGTCAGGTTGCGAATGGGCACGCGGTCGGGCGCGGCCGTCAGTTTGCGATTGGCGCGCGGCGCGCAGCCACGCGGCGGGGGGGGGGATGGGGGAAAACATATTGCGAGCGACCAGATGGTTGAAGGACACTGGGAGCGCAGTGGCTGGTAGCCAGCGCAATTGGAAATTCCACTGTGCCGTGGCAAGTCATTATGTACATAACACACATAATGTAAGAGCCAGCCACAAAAAGATGAGACAAGCTCGGCTACCAAGTGAAAAACGAGGGTCCGGAGGGTGTAAGCCGAGACCCTGCGCAGGATGACATCGTTGACGCACCGCGACACCCCATAGCTCATCCCAAACTGAAGAGCAGGACGGTAGGCGAGAAACAAGATATGAGATGAGAGGATGCAGTGGCTCGCTGGTGCGAGGTAGTCGGATGGGGCAGCGCTTGTTTTAAGCCAGTCGGCGGCGGACGTGGGCAAAACGCTCGCTATGCTCACCTGCGCCCTCCCGATCTTTCTTCAACACTACGGAGGCTCATCTTCAAGCCCCCTTCCAGAGAGCGATGTTCGCTGCTCCCGAGGGGTGGGGGGCTCATCCCACCAGCCCTCTGGGCGCGGGTGGTCTAGGGAACTTCCACTTCTAACCCGCTTCTTCCACTTCGGGGAGGGGTGAACCCGACCCCCCCACGTGGACCTGGACAGGGCGCCCCGCGAGGTGCCAGAGGGCACTACTCCGCCCAAGATGGTTCCAAGAGGGCCTCAGAGAGCCCAAGGTGACCTCCAAGACGGCTCAAGAGAGCCTAAGATGCCTCCAAATGGTTCAGAAGATGTTCCAAGAAGCCCCGATCACGCTCCAAGACGGCTCAGAGACGCCTCCGAGACCTCCAAGGAGGCCTCCAAAAAGGCCAAATCCGTCCGAACGCCTAAAGCAAATCGCTTCCGATTGCCATCCGAGGCCTCGCCCAAGAGCGCTCCAAGAGCGCCCCGATAGGTGACTCTTGGGACTCCCAAAGGGGGGAATTGACAACCCCTCGTACTCGATCGATCTCTTCCAAGATGGCCCCAAGAGCGCCCCTATGATGGCCCCAAGGGGCGCCCCCAAAACGCTCGAGGAACGTCCCCGGGCACGCCAAGATGCCCTTTCTCCTCCTTCTCCCCCCCCTCCTCCTCCCCCTCCTCTTCCTCTTTCTCTTCCTCCTCCTTGTCCACTGTCTCTTCCTCCGTGCTCCTCTTCGCCATCCTGATCCTCCTCCTCCCCCCCCTCGTCCTCCTCCTCCTCCTCTTCCTCCTCCTCCTCCTTCATCCTCCTCCTCCTCTTCCTCCTCCTCCACCTCCTTCCTCCTCCTCCTCCTCCTCTTCCTCCCCCTCCTCCTCCTCCTCCTATCCCTTCGCCTCCTCCTCCTCATCATCATCCTCCACTTATTTCCCTTATTTCTCCTCCACCATCCCCCCCCTTGGGATATCGGACGGCTCCCCCCGCCCTTCGTTCTTCTGCGTGCTCCCCCACTTCTCTGATCACCTCAACTCCACTGGGCATCGTTTCTAGATGCGTTGGTGGGTGTGTATTGTTTGGCATGCGGCCGCGCGACAACGGTCCGGCGGCGAGAGGCAATGTCCGGGGCGGGCGGCACAATGCGAATTGGCGACCCCAACCGCCACGCTGGCAGGCCGGATCGCACCTGCACAACAAGCGTGCAGTTGCACATGCACTGAACAAAATACTCTGCATTCACCAGCAGACGCACCTAGGCGCCGCCCAGTATACCAAAGTGCACAAGCGGCCGCTGGCGCGAGTGCAACGGAGCGAGTCGCCCGCGCGGCCTCAAACTCCAAGCAGCCAGCCCGGCGAGCTAAGAAGCACGAGCCCGGGAGACAGGCTGCCGGCGGTGGAAAACAATAGGCAAAAGACGCGGAAGGCTGAACCACTCAGCGCGCAGCCCTCGAACTCCACCGCTGAGTTGAGGGGGCCAGCGGCACCCATCGCATCGAGTCCGACGCCTGCGTCGAATGGCCCGGGGTGGATGCGACGATGCGTTAGACGCGGGCTGTACCAGGCTGCAACACTCAAAGCGGGGCCTTCGGGCACACAACCCCCAGTTCCGGTTGGCACCAGCGGCTGCCCGAGCACCACAGTGCCGTCCTGCTGCGGAGAGGCCCACCGATGCCAGCCGCTGACAGCGCAGAGGGTCGGCCCGCGGGGGGGAGACCTCCGAGCTGCCTGTCCGACGGGCCATTCGACATGGCCTCCACGGCCGCCGCGGGCGAACCCCTGAGGCACAGCGGGGGGCACCCGCCGGGCCAAAGCGGCGGGGGGCGCGCCGTCCCTCATCACGGCCAGCCCGCAGCAGCGCCAGGGCGTCTCCGGTCGCCTGGTTTGTCCAGTAGTGGATGCCACCCGCGGAGTGCACCTTTGCAATGGAAAAGGGGGCGCAGCTAACCGCCGCAAGATATAAGTAACTTGATAGCAGCTGTACGCCGAGAACATCTGCGCATGAGGGGGGTGCAGCTAACCGCCGCGAAACACAATTACATCGAGGGGGGTGGCAGAACCTCGCCGACGCGGTCTGAGCTGGAGCGCGCCAGCGTCGGACGCGCCTCATGGGGGGGGGTCATGTGCCGCAGCCGTGCGCACCGTAGCTGGAGCTGCAACCTAGGCCTGGGCGCCGGCCGAGCGGCGTGCTGGGGGGCGAACGACTACCCCCTGCCACCGAAAGCGGGCGGCTGTCAAGCTGGACAGCAAAAGGGGGGCGCGCATCCGCGGCCGCCCCCTTGTCACCAAGAGAATGGCCGTCGCCGTGGGACAGCAAAGCAGGCGGCCCCGGGACCGGTGAGGCCTGCGGGCTAGCCCCCATCTGCAGAGGGGGGGTGAGAATTCCAGGCAAGGTCCACTTCTCCAGCGTGGGCTGTCTAGCCATGCTGCGCCAGGGGCGAGATGCGGGGAGACCCCCGCCCCAGCGGGAGTTGCCCCAGGGCATTGCGGCCTAAAACCATCCCCAGCAGGGAGAGGCGCGGGCGACGCGGGGGGGGGGTCGCAGGCGACGGGCCGGGAGTGCAGGTGGCGCGCTGTCAGGGGCGGTCGACCCTGCTAGCCCTGGGCGCACTAGTCCTCCCTGTGCCAGCGCTTGTCTGTGTATCGATCGTCTCATGGGTGAGTAGCGCTCACCTTTCCCTTTCCAGTCCGTTTCCGTCCACGGTGCTTTCTGGTGGCTCCAGGAATTCCACTCCTGCCATCCCTGCCAACGGGCGGGGGTGGCAGAGCCGACGGCACCTGCCCATCGATCATGCACGGCTGCCGCCGCGGCTGCCCTGCCTTCTGCTGTCCATGGGGCGGGTCCACTGCTGTTGTCGGGCCCGCGCTGAGCGTGGGTTCTGGGTTCGCGTTGGAGGAGCTTCATGTGCATGTCCTTGACCGACGGCCAGTGGACGTTGAGCTCTAGGCCGATGTCTTGTAGGCGTCGTACCCTGCGCTGTCCCACGCCTGGATGAATTCGTTGCACGACTGAACCGTGTTCCGTTTAGGGTCGTGCTTTTCGCTTCCGTTGGTCCCCTGCCTCATGGCGGCCTTCTTCACCCATGCGGCCCAAACTCCATTGAACGCTCCTCTCAGCGTCTTTTGCAGGCGTATTATCTTATCCTGCACGGGTTTATCCTTCGTAACGTCCGCATCGGTGACAGGGCACATGTACATGATGATGCCACCCATGGGATCGCTTGGGTCGCCTCGGGGTGGCTGCGTGGCCCTTGCGTCCCTCCAGGGCGCCTCGGAAATGTGTAACCGCGCTGGGTCGCCTCTTGGGGATGTGGTGGCACGGCCATCTCCGCCCTTGGTGTCTTCCCACACGGGTCGCTGGCGGCCCTCGTCACCGCTCGCGCGGCTGAGGGCTCGGTCATCCCAAGCGTCGTCGATGCTCCAGGCTGCGCTGTCTGCTCTTTGCGGGCTGTCTCTCGCGCTCCTGAATACACGGATGGCGTTCCTATCAACGATCCGATCGCATGGGGACCAGGCGTCGGGCCTGTTGGGTGGTTCCAGGAAGAGTTCGAGAGGGTCAGGGCTGTCCTCTTCTTCCTCGTCTGCCACCGGGGTTGGGCTGAGCTCCGGGCCCGGGCCCTTGGCGGTGTCGGATTCGCTTTTCTTGTCCCCTTTCCCTCCCCAGTCGATCCCATCTGGGTCGCCTTCGATGTTGCCTGCCTGGCCGGTTGGAGCCCCCCCCTCTGCCCGTGGGTCGCGCCCCCCGCCTGAACCTGTGGCGGGGGGGGGTCGCTTTGGGAGCACGGGCAGAGGTGCCCCCCCGCGCAGGTCCAAGGCTGTCTGCTGGGGGGGGGGCCTCGGTTTCGACTGCTCTGTTCAGCCAGGTTGCTGCCGGGGAATCACCCGCCGCTGAGGAGCCTGCGGCCGCCTCGCGTGGGTCTCGGTTAGCCAGGGCGGTGATGGTACCGTAGGCCAGGGCGGCCTGGTCAATTCCCATGAGGAATGTCAGCGGCGTGCCGATCCGCTGTCGGAAGGGGCACTGGCCTCTCTGCTCTGTCAGGATGGCAGCGTAGCTATCCCATTTGTCTTGGTACTTCCCGTTGGATCTCATTAGGTGGTAGACCACTCGGGCCACTGCGGCCCGTTGCCCATTGGGGTGTCGGCGGGGTGGCAGTTGTTTGGGATCGACTCCCCGTAGATCATTCCCAGGAGAGGGAGCAGGCTTGCTGTGGGCCACGAACCCTCGTTGGTTCTGTCCCCTGGGATGCCGCCACCGTGCCGCTGTACGAAATCAGCCCAACACATGTAGACGGAATGGCTCCACTCCAGCAGGTACTTCACCAAGGAGCGAACGGGGCCGTCGGACTTCACCCCGGAGAGCCTGAAGGTGGATTGGGCTGGTAATGCGGGGCACTCTGGCGGGTCCACGTTGGGGAACACGGATTTGCTGTCGCGTCCGACCCTGACTGGTTCGCTGCTTTCTCCTGCCGCGTCGTTGGGGGTGAGCTCGCCCCTTGGGGCCGATTGCCTTGAGCACGTGTCCTTCGCCGCTGCGTTGACGCCCGCTGGGAAGAGGTGGGCGCTGATGTCGTAGCTTCCCCCCATGCACTTCCGCTGTCGCTGCGCGCTTGGTGGGGGCGATGGGGCATGCCCTTGAGGAGTGCTGGTCCAGGATGCGGTCGAGCGTGCCGGGCGCCACGTTCCAGATGTGGATGAGGCATCGCCGGCAGGCCCAACCTGCATTCCACTGCTGCTGGGTCCAGAGCGCGGGCATGGCATCCCAAGGCGGTGGCCCTGTCTCGCCGTTGCGCGGCGCACCCGGCTCCGGGCCCCACTGGCTCCACATGAAGCAACCGAGTGCGGGGCTGTTTGCCGACCACACGAGCAATGGCGACACCGCAGGGCAGGTGCCGCACATGGCGGAGTAGGTGTTCGCACGGTGTCAGTCGGGCCCGAATCTGCCGTCGGACAGCTTGTGGGCTGGGAGGGCGGCGCCGACCGCCTGTGGCCTGTAGACGGGCGGGGCGCTCATGACAAGGTCACGCAGGCAGGAAGGGGGCTGCGCAGCATCCGGTTGCCCGCGCCCGATTGCAAGCCGGCCCAGGGGGGGGGGCACGGGCTCTCTTTCGGTAGCGAGCCTCGTCCAATGTGCGCTTGTAAGTCAGTAGGCGCTGCTGGAGCGACTTCTCGTCGCTGAGGTCTTTGTTCTTGGCCAGGGGGACATCGGTGCCTTTTTTTCCAGCGACTTGACCCAGCACTGCTCGCGCAGCCACCTACAGCTTCGGCCTTGCAAGTACGCCTGGGAGCGGTTCTGCGCCTGTAGCTCCCTTGCGTCGTCGCCCCCCCAGGTGCCTGCCGCGCCTTGGAGCCCCGCGTTCGGGCACCCGTCGCAGTCGAAGATGCCGACCTGTTGCCTGGTGATTTGTTTTTTGTCCCCGCGGGGCCGAACCATGAGGGCCACGCTTGGCCAGGGCCACGGTTGGCCCGCGCGCGGGCGCCCCACGGCCGCGCCCGGGGCGCCGCCGGCGCGCTCGCACCTTGGCCGAGCAGGCCCAGGCACGGCCGTCACCTACCAACCCCCCCCACGACCCCCGCGGGCACGGCCTCGCGGGGGCCAACAGCCAGGGAGGGAGTCGGTCGGTTCCGAGGCACCCCGGGCCTGCCCAAACGGGCCACGACACGACGGACGACACGACAGCGACGGCGACGACACGACGGGGAGGGCGGGCCACCAGGCACGACCCCAACACGGCGAACCGGGGAGGGAGTCCCGGCCATGCTGGGGGCTGCGCACCCGGCGACCCCCCGGGGGAAGGGGACCGCGCTTTGGCGGCCATCCCACCGGGTGCGGGGGCTTGTCGCCCCGGAGGTCCAGCGCTCCCCGCCTGCGCCAGAGGGCTGAACAGCCCGACCCCACTCTTGGGGGCCCCCCCGGGGCCTGTTGCCTGGTGAGGAACCTGTCGCCACTTACCCCGGGCGGGATAAGCGCCGCACCGGGGGCCGGGGATGCAGGGGAGTCTTCGTCGAGGCGCTCGTTGGACACTGCGATTCCCCCGCCGACATATTCCAAGTCTGCCGTTGTGTCTGGGCAGCCGAGACCGCCCTCGGCCCCGCTGAGCTCCTTGCGTAGTGTGCAGATGGAGCAACTTCCCTAGCTCAGGGACTTGATGTCGGCCGGCTTGACGGTTGCTTCCAGGGCCCTCATGGGGGCCTCCAGCGTGAACTTGTAGTTCAACATCCCTGCCCACGTGGTTGGGCACCCGTGGTTGGTCGCAACCTGGCGGTGGTGGGCGTAGGTGGCGAGCGCGCTGATATGCTTGATGGCGCCCTCCATCTTCCCGTGGAGGGATGCGAGGCCGCGCAAGTCGAAGCCCCAGGCCCCTGCGAACTGCGCCCTGCGCTCTGTGTGGACACTCTGCCAGCGGTAGCAGAGGCCCACGGCTGCTTCGATGATGCCCCCCTTGGCCTCGGGGCGTGGGAACGGCCATAGCGTCGCTCGGGGCTCGCGCAGCTGGAGCATCATAACCAGCAGGAGGACCCTGAGCGCGGGGGTGTCCATGGGGAGCCCGTCGCTGCTGAGGAGAGATTGCCGTAGCTCCGAATCAGCTTGGCCTGGGCGGAGCAGGGACTTCAGGTGCTGCATCCCTGGGCGTGCACGGCGCCGCTTGCATTTCCCTGTCTCTCGGCTCCAAGCCTCTGGGAGTTGCTGCAACACGTCCTTGGGAGTGCATCGGCGAGTGCTTTTGGGGCGATGGCTGATGCCCTTCGCGAAGGGCGGGGGGGGGGGGGGGGGGGGCGACGCCTCGGGGGCGGCCTGGCGCGAGGCGGCCCAGGGGGCGCCCAGCCCGAGGAACCCGACCAGGGCAGCCCACGTAAGATTGTAGACCAGGCTGCTTGCGTCAATGCCCAGCTCGACGTCGGCGCAGAATCCTAGGTGGCCCCATGCTTTGCGGTCGAGCCGGCCGGGCTGCCTCGGTGCGTCGGCTATGGACCATTGGCGGGGGTGAAGCCCAGAGACGGTGTATAGGACGACTCCCATGGCCAGGTCCTCGACGAGTCTCTGCAGACTGCTTCTGATGGCGTCGCCTAAGTTGTCCCATGAGAACTCCGGGTCAAGCGGCGCTGCTATCCGATCAGCAAAGTCCTTCTCCATGGAGGCACGGGCTTCCCCGATGGCATTGTCGAGCCCCTCGATGACCTCGTCTCCTACGTGGGAGGGCGAAGCCGGGATCCATGTGGCAAGATCTGTGGTGGGGTCTAATCCCTTGTCGACCGCCAGTGTCCACCTGTTGCCCATGTCCCCCGAGTGCGAGAAGCGAACCCAGAGCTTGGCGAATCTTCCATGCTCAGAGAGCTCTCGTAGGCGCGAACCTGTAGCGGTGCCGAACATCCCCCCGTCACCGATGATGACCACATTGCGGGTGGCGCGGGCGACCCTGTTGGCATTGTCCATGAAGCCCCAATCGTGCCAACTGTTAGACCTGGTTGTCAGAAAGATGACCAGGTCGGCTTCGCCGCCTTGGCTGGAATCAATGGTTGAAACGGTGAGCTCGCCGCTTGCCAGGTGCTTCTCAGCGAGGCCCCGCAGCCCAGGAAAACCCCAGGAGATGCCTGTGAGCTCTGAGCTGCGCTGCACGAAGACGCCGGCGAGGTCGCCGGCGTTGGTGGAACGATCTGGGGGGGGTTGTGGGTTCATTGCCCGAGGCTGCCCCGTCTTTCCCTCCCCCCTTGCCCTTGCTTGGTCTTGGTTTGCCTGAGGGCGCCACTGATGTCGCGCATGCTTTGTGGCCATCCGTTTTCAAGGATGGCGCGCTGCAGCTGGAAGCCGACGACCACCCGCACCGCGGCGCCGTTCCGCGTGGCGGGCAGGAGGGCGCGCACTATGTCAACAGTCCGCGCTGCCTCTGGAAGGTTGGCGCGTCCTGCGCTTAGCCTCGAAGTGACTTCCAAGGGGGGTTGTCCACCAGTAGGAAGCGGTGCCGCTCCTCCTTGCGCTGGTTCCCTGGATCCAGGCCGCGCAACATGCGCCCCATGTCGTCCTGGGCGGTGCCCGCCGCCTTTGCTAGGTCAACGACTCTGGCGTCGTTCCAGGCGGGGGGGGCCCGCCGCGGGGGCCCCTCGATCAGGGGTGTCTGCGACAGAAGGTCGGTTAGGCCGGTGTGCATTGCGTCGTTGTAAAAGACACAGCTTGGCCAGGCCAACAGCAGGGGGCGCACGCGGTAGCAGAGGCTGAGCTGCACCACGGCAGACCGGTCGCCCCCCAGGGCATGGTGGAGGCGGCCAAAGATGGAGAGGCATAACCCTTGGCCCGCTGCTTTCCTGGAGATGACTGCGGGGGGAGCTGCTTGGAGTCGCCAACCAACGCTAGGCGCCCGCCGGAGCGGATGACGCTGTCCAGGGACATGGCGGCCACCAGCTCGCGCGCTTGCCCGGCCTCGTCTATGGTGAGTAGGGCGACTGGGGCGGCCTTCTTCAGTGCCTCCGCAGATTCATGCGCGGCGATGATTGTCTTGGCGCCCTTGAGCAGCTGGGTCCGGAACGCGGGGAAGTCTTTGGAGAATCCACCTTCACATGGGTACCTGCCGTCGGCTCTATGGCAGCGCCCTCCGGGGTGAGTGGGCACTGTAAGTACCTTGGCCATCTTGAAGTCTTTGGCCAAGCGCGCGCACCTGGTCGGGAACCCTGTGATGGGGCCCAACTTGTTTGCCTGGCGTGCGCTGATTAGACCGAGTGCCGGCTGGTCGGCGGCCGCGTCGGAACCTGCGGCCAGAGCGACTGGCAGTCCATCCGGAAGCGCGTTGGCCGAGGTGCCCATAGTGGCAACGGAGAAGATTGTCTTGCCTGTGCCTGGGGGGCCGCGTACGACTGTTACGTGCAAGGTGGGGGAGGTGAGGGCCCTTGTAGCATTGCGGTTGACGCCGTGGCGACTGGCTCCTTCCTCGAGGGCCGCATGCGGTGGTAGGTCCCTGGCACGCTGGAAGACTTGTCCGATGGCTTCGTCCACCTCTGGGTCTGAGAAGGGGGCGGCGGCCAGGGGCGCCGCGGGGGGGGCGGGGGGCGCTGCGCTGGCGTTCGCTGCTGGCCGGCTGGCGCTGGGGAAGCGCGCCTCAAGGGCGGCCGTGGCGCGAGCCAGTAGGGTTTGCCCACGCTGATGCGTTGCGCACGCTGTTGGGCGGCATCTTGTCCTTCTTGTCGGCCGTGCGAAAGGTGAGGAGGTAAGTGGTGACGCCCAGGGGGGCCCCGACCAGGTCGCGTGGAGCCTGCTGTAGCTTGTAGATCTCGGTGATTGCGGTGGAGACCCGTCGACACTGGAGCACGGAGGGGGCCCTGTCCATCCTGTACCGCGATTGTCCCACGTGGGTGGGTCTCGGGATCCTGTCATCCGCGTGGAACTCCCCAAATTTTTCCGCGTCGCATACCACGGCGCACTCGTTGCTGGGGAACCTCCACCCCTGTCTGAGCCCCAGTGCCTGGCAGTCATTTGAGGGCACCGTGCCTCCGAGGTCTGGTGGCCAGAGGAGCTTGACTGTGGCCGCTCGGTCCGCTGCTGGGCCGGCGATGCTGAGGAGTAGCACGCGGGCATCCTGCCCCGCGCCCTGACCTCTGAGGAGGACCCTAAACACCCGAGGCCAGCGCAAGTGAAACAGCACTTTCCTGACCTGGGCGGGGAAAGCGTTCCTCAGCTGTGATCGAAGATGGCGCATTCTGAATCCACGTCGATGGGGGTGACTGACACGCCTAGAGCGCAGCTCTGCCTTCTCTCCAGGTCCGTTCTGGCCTTGGTAGAGATGTCCCAGACAGTCTCGGTGGCTGCCATGCATTCGGTCCAGGCCAGCCTTTCGAGGTTGCGCCCCCTTTGCCGCAGGTCCTGCTCCCAGTGCTTTGGGAGGTTCACGCCCTCTGTGCTTGTCCCCAGGGGGTGTGCAGACGGAACTGGGCGGCTGCGCTGTTGGCGGGAACGGAATATAGCTGTTCGATGGCGTCGGCGGCGGCAACGGCAGACGATTCAAGCGATACCTCCCTTATCTCCGCTGGGGGTGCGCCGTGCTGGCTGCGCTGCTCCATGCTCTCATCTGCTTCGAATCGGGACCTGTCAGCGGACTCCTGAGAGGAGGCCCTGCTGGAGGCGGTGGGCCTGCTGACCCCTGTGTCGCGCCTGGCTGAGTACTCTGGGCACGGCGCGGAGGGTAGGCCAGGGGTGCCCCAGACGCTGGGTCCCCCCTTTGACGCTCTTCCCCATGCCCACCTCAGCTGCAGGGGCGGACGTAGGTCACTGGAGTGGGTTGTGCCGGTGGGGGTGATGAAGTCGTGGCTGTCGTCCATGTAGGGGGAGCTGACTGGCACATAGTCCCAGTCGTCTGGGAAAGTCCACCCTGGGGAGTGCGGATGACCATGAACCTTCTCTGGCGCTGGCGTCTTCCAACCATCCCAGCGGAGCCTGCTGATCTTGCAATTGTGCACGTGGTCGTGCTCCGTCCCGTTTGTCATGGTCCAGAGATTGCCAGGTGAGGTGAAATCCTGTGGGTCGGGCCACCCGTTGTCCCACTGTTTGTCGCCTTCGTTCCAGTGCTCCCACGCGAGGAGATGCCCTTTGCCGTCGCAATACCTTCGGCAGAGCTCGCACCACCAGCACCATTCGCCGTTGAACTGAGCCCAGCGGAGCCAGGGGCACTCTCACGCGCGGAATGGTAGGAGGTCGCCCACTCTGACGGGGCCGTCTGCACTGTAAGTGGTGGGTGCGGGCCACCGCGCCAACGGTCCTAGGTTGCTCTTCCTTCTTGGCATACTTAGGGGGGTGCAGCTAACCGCCGCAAGAGAACAGGTAAAGTGGGGGGGGTCGCGGCCTGCTGCCGGGAGGACCTCGGTCGGCGGAGCGATCGGTCGATCAGCGGCCAGGGGCGGTGGGGAGAGGGGAGGAGGAGGAGAGGAGAGAGGAAAAGCTGCACCGGCGCACTCCGATGGGTCGCGCAGGTCGACGTCTTGACTAATACTGGCAGCTGGTGGGTATACTTTTTGATTCGCGGCCCGCAGGGAGAAGTCCAGAGGGCGGTATGACCGAGGCTGGGGCACAGCGACAGATAATTGGCGCGACACCGCGCACAGTGCATGTTGATCGATATCCCCCAAGATGGCCCCAAGAGCGCCCCTGAAGCTCCCAAAAGCGCCCCAAGAGGGCTCCAAGAGGCGCCCAGACGGCACCAAGATGCCTCCAAGAGGCTCCCAAGGGACCCCATACAAGGCTTCAAGAGGAGCCCCAAGGTACCCAAATGTCAGTTCTTCTGTTCATTTTCATCCTCTTCTTCCTCGCCCTGGTCCACCACCTCCTCCTCCTCCTCCTCCTCCTCCTCCTCCTCCTCCTCCTCTCCTCCTCCCTCCTCCCTCCTCCTCCTCCTCCTCCTCCTCCTCCTCCTCCTCCTCCCTCCTCCTCCTCCTCCTCCTCCTCCTCTCCTCCTCCTCCTCCTCCTCCTCCTCCTCCTCCTCCCCCTCCACCTCTTCCTCATATTCCTCCTCCTCCTCATCATCTTCCTCGTCCTGCCCCTCCCCCTTCTCCTCCTCCTCCTCCTCCTCCTCCTCCTCCGACGACGACGACGACGACAACGACGACGACGACGACGACGACGATTCCTCCTCCAACCTCCCCGTTTTGGGGTATATGACGGTTTCCCCCGCCCTTTGTTCCTCTGCGTGTTCCCCCACTTCCCGGATCACCTCAACTCCACTGGGCATCGTTTCTGGATGGGTTGGTGGCGATACTTTTGGTTTGCAGGCGCGCGATGCGAGCCGGACGCTGGGCAAGCAGGGGCAAGCCATGCAACCTGCGGACCTGGTGGCGATACGCGAAGCGTCAACCATTGAACATGTGCAACTTCTGCGTGGTCGATAATGTTGGCACCACAACCCAGCAGGAAAAAGGAGGAGGAGGAGGACGACGACGAGGAGGGAAGAGAAGGAGGGGGGCAGGACGGAGGAGGAGGTTTGTTGTTCAACGCGGGGAGTGGGGTTCACAGTGTTTCTTCCTTGAAGGCCTGGAACGGGCGGCGCGTATACCGCTTACCAGACCTTAAGACAAGATTTTTGTTTATAAATATAATAATAATACTAATAAATAATAATAATAATAATAAGAATAATAATAATAATAATAATACGAAAAATAATAATAATAATGGTAATAATAATAATAACAATAATAACACTAATAATAAGAATAAGCTCTTGCAGGAAGAAGGACACGCGCAGGATGCCTGCGCCTCCTGTAGTCCAGGGGGCTCTTATGGCGTGCTGTGCTGCACGTCGAAACTCCCGCGTGGCCTTAACACGAGCACGATTGGCCGCGATAGTGGCCAGAGCAGGGGCGGAGGTGGGGAAGGGGGAGGACAGGGGGGATCAGCGGCCAGGTCGCGGCCTGCTCCTCTGGCGCGCCGAAAAGAAGAACGGCCACCGACTGTTCCGCCTCAGCATCTTCGCAACCGTCAAAAAAGAGGGGCGTAAACAGTACATCCGTGGCAGCACGATCCTGCACTGTACTCTCTTTCTCTCTCTCTCTCTCTTTTCTCTCTCTCTCTCTCTCTCTCTCTCTCTCTCTCTCTCTCTGTCTCTCCGCAGGCTCAGTCTGAGTCTAAAAACATGTTGTTGTTTTCGGGGTCGATTCGACTGCAACCCCGAGCAACAAAACCAGCAAAGTCGGGCGGTGGGACAGTTTCCTCCGAAGCGAGGTGGTCCAAGGACACAAGGAAATCAACCAGCGAATTTCTGATTTCCTCCAGATCAGGCGGATACCCCGCTAAGTCCACAACACCCACAGAAGAGGGAGTTTCAACCGAGGGGGGGGAAGAACTGACGCTGTTTACTATGGCCGTGGCAAGTGCTTTGCACAGGCCTGCTGGGTACGTTTTTTTTTCTGGCCGTCGAAAACTGGCCGGATAGATTTTTTTCCGAAAAGAACCTTGTGGACCCGGCGCCCATGAGAGCACCTCCCTTCACCGGGAGTGGATTTAAGCAAAGGGGGCTGCGACGCCACACCAAAAGATACGATGGCGGCGGGTGCGCGACCTACGGCGCTGGGCTCCACCTCGGGGCCCTGGTGCTCGCACTGGTCAAGCGTAGTGAGCAGCGCGCACGGGGAAGCCGCCAGGACCTGCAGAGGCCGCCAACGGAGAAAAAAGCCGCGGCCCGCGGAGCCCACGTTGGGAACGCAGGGTGCTCTAGACAGCCACCTGCGCCAGCCCTCAGGACTTTCCGCTAGAAGCCGCACGAAGGTACGTAGTGGCTGCGAGCCGATGCGCAACTGCTCTGATTGCTTCTGAGAAACCCAAGGCATACCCCAAACAGGCTCACTTCTCCTGAGTGGAGGGCCCCCCCCCCCCTCGCGCCAACGAGACGCTAACGGCGTCTCGCGCGCCCCCCCCCCCCCCCCCGCATTGATAACTCTGCGGCATCTGATGTGCTGGATCCATTCGAGCAGTGCGCCCTCACGCGCGAGATCTCCTCTCACCGGGTCGATCGCTATGTCTATGCTCAATGCTACGATCTCAAACGCGGGCTTCGCGCAGCTGGAGTAAAGATTGACACCGTAAGAGCCAGGCGAACGAAACGTACTCACCAAGATTATACACGTAGAATGGAGTTTCTCGCGCAGGGGCCTGACGGGGGGGCCATCAGAAAATAGGTTAATGCACACGTCGATTCTGTCGTCGGGGATGGCGGGGTCGGTCTCGAGAAGAATCTGCAGGGCTTCTCGATGAAAGAAAGGCCACGCTAGATCGTCCACGAGCGGGTGCGAAACGATTCCTGCCTCACTAGCCGATGGGAGCCCCGTGCGCCATCGACCTTGACCAGTCGCCCGCTGCGCCTGAAGCCTAGCTTCTTCCTCGCACTGCAGCTGCTTGGCCTCGGCAATTCTACGCTGCGGTCTCGCCGCGACGAGGCCGATCGCACACTTCAAAGCATCGAAAGCAAGGTGAGCCGTAAGAGCCGACCGATGAGCGAAGCGCTGAAAGCAAGCGTCGCAACGTAGACTCGACCCCTGGAAGGTCCGAATGAAAGCAACCTGGGAATGATGAGCCCGACTGGCGCATGCCCGGAGCCCTCGAACTCGAGAGAATGCAAGACTGCACCACATACATCTGAATACTTTAGCCTCTTCCGACTCTTCCACTCTAAGACGACGACGCTTGTCACCACGGGCTGGCGGCGCGCCTGCCGACTCGAGAACTGGAAAATCTGCCCTTCAGCTGCGCGCGCCAACTCAACTCGCTGGAGCTGCCTAGCATGCGCTGCTAGTGCTCACAGAATTGGTTGTTTCCATGATGTAACTGATTTGCACGCCTCGAGCTCTCAAACTGCAAGGTATTCGTCGGGGTCGGGGAGATCTTGAGACCGTCGAGCATGCAAACGTAACCACCGAAGATCATCGATCACCATATGGCCCCAGGACCTCTCCGTGGCCAACTTTGGCCCGGTGGACGAGAGCCACGATACGCGGCGGGCCTGTTCGGAGTCGGCGACCAAAGAGGCGAAGCCTGCGAGCAGATAACAGCGCAGACAGAGGGCGACCCACCCTGGCGAGCACAGCTGCGCTGGGCACAGCATGCCCCTCAGCACGCGGCAGGCGGGCGATGGCGCGATAATATCGGAGCAGCCCGTCCGAGCTTCCGCAAGGCAACCCCACGCACAAGATTGAAATCAATGCCCATATCAAACTAGGAAGTCAAGGAAGACGAGGGCAACACGTTGCTCAATCGCGCCAGGCTTGGAAACCTTGCTCCCAAGGCCCTTCCATCGACTGCAACGCTGGAGACGATGAGCCAACTCTGGCCCCATTGAGGCCGACATGTCGCGCTCGGTTTCGAGATGGACACACTCTTGAACTTGGCGCGACAAAACCTCCCCGAGAGTGCTCGTGCACGCGTGAATGGCGCTGCACATGTCCTGGACCAAGGCGCGCTTAGCCTTGCGGGAGGAAGGGCCGCGAGACTGGAACAGGAAGGGTGACTTGTCTGGCTCGCCCTTGACCTGAGGTCCAAGCGACGCGAATGACTCCGTGGCCACAGCGGCGATAAACGGAGCCTGCGCAAGTAAAATACGAACCCTGCCAGCAAAGCAACACAGCGCGCCGTCAAAGAAAGCCCCGCCCATGGCGCGGCGCAAGTGAACGCGCACCTCGCCCTCTGCCGCTGACTGGGCACAAGCGGCCAGCGATGAGACGCGATGGGCAGGTCGCACGAGGTTAACACCTAACTCCAAGGGGCCCTCGCGAGCTCTGGCCACGAGTTGCACTATAACAAAGTTAAACATCCGATCCCCCAATTGTTGGCCAGGCCCCGCCCCCGGGGGCGGAAGCGCAGCCCCAGCCCCGTCATTGATATAAAACCAGGACTGATCGCTAGCGTCTGAAGCTTGCCCGCAGCGAAAGGCCGAAACCCAAGCTTGCTCACGATCGGAACGTGTACTTGGATGTAGTTGGCCAGCTCTCGGGTCGTCTCTGGCGGCAGCCCGCGGAACTTCGGCAGCTCGGCCGCTGCTTCGTCGTCGGCAGACGCGCGAAAGACGCATTCCCGAAACAGCGCGTAGAAGGCCTGCGCTGCATCGACGAAAAGCACCATTACCGAGCGATCCTGCGCCGACGCGAGTTGTTGAAATACTCGGAGCCCTAGCGCCGAGAACCCCGCGCCCCTCCCCGACAGACCGCCAAACTGACGATCTCCAGCGGCGTGCTTGAGCTGCGCGACTGCACTTGCGCGCGCAAGAGCACGAAATAACTTCCCAACCTGCGACGACCCCAGGATGGACCGGTACTTTTCGACATCGGCTCCTATAGAACCCTCCTTACCATTGAATAGGCTCACAAATTCTCACCGCGTTCTCGACGTACAGAGGGCGCTAAAACTTGCCAAGCTGGATGGCAAACTTCTTGGGCACCACTCCAGCGACGCCGTCGAACCCCGCCGCAAAGTCCCTGGCACGTCGAAGCGATAGCTGCGTGACACTGAGTGACGGTACGTCTTCAATGGCAAGACTGACGTCGTGCGCAACTGAAATCTATAACTGAGGTATAGACTTCAGGAACCATGGCAGAAAGGCACGAAGAGTGACTGGCGCAACTTCTTTTCCACTGAGGCTTTGGAGTCAGCAGTCTGCGATTTCGACGCGCGATCTGAGCAGCTTGTCGTTGAGCCCTAAGCGCATAGGGAGAAGGCGAGCCGATCGTTTGCGACGTGAGCAAGCTCCCACGGCACGAAGTTTGGCGAACGCAACCTTGACGCCCCGTCGAGACCAGGCCGACGTGATACCCTGGGCAAGCGAGACAGCGCGAGCCTTAGCGTCAAGGTTCACCCTGTGCGCAACGAAACTGGCCGTGGAAGCCCGAACAGCTAGGCAAAGATCTGAAAGCCGAACGAAATGATTCCAACAAGCATGAAAACCAGCAATACCAGTCTAGCCTGGAAGGGCCCATTTCGCTTCCTCGGTGGAAAAGACTCGGTTCCTGCTTGACTGAAAGCTGCCGCGCGCTCGAACCCAAGGCCTAAAGTAAGCTAAGTAGTCCTGGGAAGCCTTGCAGAACCTTACCTTCTTGAACCTGGAGCCTGTGACGTCGCACGGGCTGTCGATGCAATAGCACGACTCCGCAAGCGCTGGCCTAAACAAACATGCAAGATGCTGACGCCTGCTGCCCCAGCGTGCGTTGAAATCGCCAGGCAATCAGTTCTGGCAACTCCCGCTGCATGGTGCGAGTACATATCCAAGGACCCCTTAGTGTTTCAGCCCAAGCGTGGAACACGAGCGCGAGCTGAGGGTTCAGGCATGCGAAGCCGACTCGACGATAGTTCCGAAGCTGCGAGTACGGGCGTCCATGATGTTGATGGTCTCCTGAGACATCCAAGGCTGAAGCGGGCTGCCGTCCTCTAGCCGCAGACTTGACGGGGAAAGCTTCCTCAAGACACGACTTCCAGTGGTCATTGAGCACCTGGCAATGAGAAGAGGGCGAGCTTGTAAACAGCACAGTGGGACAAGCTTGGAGCATGTGCGTGAAACGTTGCACCGCAGCTGGGTCCTCGACGTTGGCGGGGTCGCCCTTGATCTTGTGCTCGCCAAATGCAACAATCGCTTGGCGTGACACTGGCGCTGAAATCCTTGCTTCGACCATAAGATGATCCAAGATAGAAAGTCACATCCATATCCGACATAACCATATGCCTAGTAGCCGACACCCCGAACGAACACGTGATGCAATCTATGCGACGACCTCCCATGAGCCCGTGTGAGCTCGGGGGATTCTATGTCGCCGCAGATTCCTGACCAGACTCCTAGAAGGCTGCCGGGACCCACTGCTCAGTCTCTTCCAGGAAACTGTGGGAGCCATTTCCACGAATGTTTTGCTGCTCGGCCGCGATGGGCCCCACGAACTTGGACATGGTGAACCCGATGCGGGCACTCGCGCCCATGAGGCGGATGAGCTCGACCAGAGGGAACTTGTGGTCCTGTAGGACCTTGGCGATTTCAGTCCACCAAGACTTGACAACTGCTTTTGGTGTTATACTGCCGTGCGGTGAGTGGGCCAAAAACACGTCTAGGGCAAACTTCCCGGCGCGGATGGCAACAAGCAAGTACCCAGGCTCGGATGGCAACAGCAGTATTTAGATAGAATGCGCACACCAGGTAGGACGCCCATATAGGTATTGATCCATAATGAGCAACCGAGTCGATTAGACTCATCAGCTTGTGCATGTATGATGTGGTATGGTGTGACACTGGAGACTCCAGAGCGTGGAAACCTCGACTCCACAGTACCTACTAGAAACAAGAGGTGCTGCTTGAACGCTGCGCTGAGCTGCTTCATGCGACCTGGAAGGAACAATCCTGCTGGTCGTACTTGCTGATTGGGCCTGGCAGACGAGGGGCTGGGAGACAGAACGCTGGCAGCTGCAACCCACAAATAGTAAGATATAGCATCATTATCTTTCGATACCTTGATCTGCTGCCTCTCCCGGAGACAGAGGAGGGAGGAGGAAGGGAGGGAGGGAGGGAAGAGTAGGGATGGATGCAGGAGTAGAGAGGCAGGGAGGCAGGGACGCAGTAGGGATGGAGGAAGGGAGGGAGGGAGGCAGGAGTAGGGAGGGAGGAAGGGAGGGGGAGCAAGGAGGACAACGACGTCCTCTCAGTTCTCCGGCACCCTGGAGTTCCTGGCGGCGTGGGCGCACCAGCGGCTGCCGCGGCGGAGGGTGCGGCCTGAGCGGCCGTCATGCAGTCTAGGTAGCCCTGCTCCGTCTTGAACGGATGGAACGCCGCCTGCCAGAAGTGGCCCTTGCTTCCCCCTCATCATGACCATCAGGAGCAGCAGCAGCAGCGCAGCACCAGCACCAGCATCAGCATCATCATCATCATCATCATCATCATCATCATCATCATCATCATCATCATCATCATCATCATCATCATCATCATCATCATCATCATCATCATCATCATCATCATCATCATCATCATCATCAGCATCATCAGCATCAGCATCAGCATCATCATCATCATCATCATCATCATCAGCATCAGCATCATCATCATCATCATCATCATCATCATCATCATCATCATCATCATCATCATCATCATCATCATCATCACCATCATGATCATGATCATCATCATCATCATCATCATCATCATCATCATCATCATCATCATCATCATCATCAACATCTTCAGCATCATCATCACAATCATCAGCATCAGCATCATCATCAACATCAGCATCATCATTCTCAGCATCAGCATCAGCATGATCATCATCATCGTCATCGTGATAATCAGCAGCATCCGCATCAGCAGCAGCATCATCAATAATCATCATCATCACCACCACCATCATCATCATCATCATCATAATCATCATCATTATCATCATCAGCAGCATCACCACCACCACCAACATCATCGTCGTCATCATCATCAGCATCATGATAATCGTCATCATCATCATCATCAGCATCATCGTCATCATCAGAATCGTCAACATCATCAGCATCATCACCATCATCACCACCACCATCATCAGCTTCATCATCATCGGCAGCAGCAGAAGCATCATCGCCACCATCAGCATCGGCATCATCAGAATCAGCAGCAGCAGCAATCGCCCCCACCACCACCACCATCATCATCATCATCAGCAGCAGCATCATCATCACTATCATCATCACTATCATCATCACTATCATTAGCATCATCCTCATCATCATCATCACCATCATCATCATCATCAGCAGCAGCAGCATCATCATCCTCATCACCATCAGCAGCAGCATCGTCATCATCGTCTTCATCATCATCACCCTCATCAGCAGCAGCAGCGTCATCATCATGAGCATCGTAATCATCATCATCATCATCAGCAGCAGCAGCACCATCGTAATCAGCATCAGCAACAGCATCATCATCATCCTTGCCCGCATCCTCAGCAGCATCATCACCATCAGCAGCAGCATCACCATCAGCATCATCATCATGAACAGTGTCATCATCGTCGAAAGCATCATCTTCAGCATCATCATCAGCAGCAGCAACATCATCATCATACCCATCATCACCACCAACGGTACCATGAGCAGCAACATCGTCGTCACCATCATCAACAACAACATCAGCATCATCCTCCTCATTATCCTCATCATCATCAGCATCCTCATCATCCCCATCAGCGGCATCACAAGCATCATCAGTGGCAGCATCATAATCATCATCCCCATGATCCTACTCCGCATCCTTCTTCTCATCGCTCCCCCTCCTCCTAATCTCCAACCCGACACCGTGATGGACGAAATGCTGATGGTGCTCAAGGGCAGCTACGGGATGGACCAGGTGGCCCTAGAGCTGCAGGGCCTCGGCGTGTACGGGGACGGACGTCGGCGTCGTGAAGCAGGAGATGGCGAAGATGGAGGCCCTGCTCCGCAGCACGGTCCAGCTGCAGCGGGAGCGCAGGGAAGGCACAGTCAGCATGATGCTGCGCGGGTTGTTCATCGGATGGTGATGGGGGGCGCGGACCGCGAAGCTGGAGAGACGGAGCACGCGGAGCCGGTCACGCGGATCAGCGCAGACGCAAAGAAGCAGAAGGAGCTCACCAACAAGGACACGATCGTGGAGATGCCGACGGTGCACAACAAGGAGCGCGGCAAGGGCAAACAAGGAAGCAAAGAGCGCAACAAGAGCAGGCGGCGCGGGAAGTGAAGCAGGCGGCGACGCAGTGAGGAGACGAGGAGCAACGTGTAGCTGTGAATGGGTAGCGAGTTGCATCCGTAAAGTGCGTGCTGCCCCCCATGGTTCCTGGGGCCATGCGACGCCCGCGTTGGCCCGTCGGAGCGCTGTGTCGAGGACCTCTTCTGACATAGGGAACAGGGCCCTCCATTGCAGACGCTGGTCATTACAACTCAGCGCGGTTGCAGCCCGCTCTGTGTCACATGGCTGGAATAACACAGACTACATTCGTTAGAATTGCCATCCTCCTCATCCTCCTCTTCCTCATCGTCATCATCGTCGTGATCGTCATCGTCATCACTATGATCAGAATCATCATTATCATCATCAGCAGCAGCATCATCAGCGCAATCATCATCAGCAGCATCACAACGATCATCGTCATCATCATCAGCATCAGCATCAGCATCATCATCATCATCAGCAGCATCATCACCATCACTATCGTCGTCATAGTCATCGCCATGGGCATCGCCATCGGCATCGGCTTTAACATCGGCGTCATCAGCATCATCATCGCCGTTGGCACCAGCATCATTATCGTCATCGTCGTCAGCATTATCATCATCATCAGCATCATCGACATCGGCATCGTCATCGCCGACACCGTCATTATCATCATACTCGTCGTCGTCGTTACATTCATCAGCATCATCAGTACCAGCATCATCATCAGAAGCATCGTCCACATCAGAATCGCCGCCATCGTCGCCATCATCAGCAACGTCATCATCAGCATCATCACAAGCATCGTCACCATCGTCGTCAACATCATCGCAATCACATGCAACACCATCATCAGAAATCAGCATTGTAATCAGTGGTGACGTCATCGTTATCAGCATCGTCAGTGTCGTCATCAGCGTCATTATCGTTATCATCATTGGCGTCATCGTCATCGTCATTGTTATTCGTAAAACTACTACCATGGCCATCATAACCATTACCATCGTCATCAGCATCACCATCATCCTCATCATCGTCATCATCATGGGCATCACCCTCGTAATCGTCATCGTCATGGGCATCATCATGGTCGTCGTGGTCGCCATCGCCATCATCGCATCATCATAATCCTCATCCTCATCCTCATCCTCATGGTCATCGTCACCCTCATCATCATCATCATCATCATCATCATCATCATCATCATCATCATCATCATCATCATCATCATCATCATCATCATCATCATCTGCAACACCATCAGCAGCAGCCGCATCACCATCACTGCCAGCATTTTAACATGCATCGTCATCATCGTCGTCGCCGTCGTCGTCGACATCATCACCATCAGCATCATCGTCATGGTTCACAGTCGTCATCCTCGTTGCCATCTTCATCAGAACCCTGCGCATAATCAACATCGTCGTCGTCGTCCTCGTCATCCTCGTCGTCGGCGCCGTCGTCATCATCATCATCATCATCACCAGCATCATCATCGTCGTCATCGTCGTCATCGGCATCGTCGTGGTCGTCGTCGTCGTCCCCGTCGTCATCATTGTCATATTACTAGCATCATCATCATCGCACTCATCCTCTTCGTCGTCGTCTTACTCCTCCTCCTCCTCATAATCATCGTCGTCACCGTCGTCGTCATCATCATCGTCATCACCACCATCATCGTCGTCGCCGTAGCGACCGACATCGATTCGTCGCCGTCGTCATCATCATCATCATCATCGTCGTCGTTATTATCATCATCAGCATCATCATCAACATCATGATCGTCATCAGCACCATCGTCGTCGACGTCGTCATGATGAACATCGTTCGAGTCGTCGTCTTCGTCGTCGTCCGAATAACAGTCATAAGAATCTTCATGATCGTCGTCGTCGTTATCAACGTGGTCGGCATCATAATCAACAGCAGCATCACCACCATCATCATCAATGCAATCATCGTCTTCGTCATCAGCATCATCATCATGCTCATCATAATCGGCGTCGTCGTCATCGTTGTCGTGATCGCCGTCGCCGTCGTCAGCGTCACCATTGCCATCATCACCATCATCATCATTATCAGCATGATCAGCGTCGCCGTCATCATCATCGTCGCCGTCGTCGACGTCGCCGTCATCGTCGCCATCGTCGTCGTCATCATCATCGTCGTCATCATCAGCATGGTCATCATCATCGTCGTCGCCAGCCACGACATAATCATCATAATCACCCCGGTCGTCATCATCATCGTCGACGTCATCGCCATCATCACCGTCGTCGTCGCCGTCGTCGTCGACGTCATGATCATCATGATGACCAGCATCGTTGTCGTCGTCGCCGCCGTCGTCATCAGCATCATCACAGTCATCATCATCCTCATCATCCTCATCATCATCAGTATCGTCGTCGTCGTCGTGATCGTCGTCGTCGTCGTCGGCGGCGTCGTCGTCATCGTCATCATCGTCGCCGTCGTCGACGACGTCGTTGTCACCATCATCAACAACACCACCGTCACCGTCACCGTCACCGTCACCGTCACCATCACCATAACCAGCATCGTCATCATCATCATCATCGACATCGCCATCACCATCCTCAGCTTCATCATCACCGTCATCATCATCATCATCATCGTCATCATCGCCGTCACCATGGCCATCATCATTATCAACAGCATCATCAGCATCAGTTCCTGCATCATCATTATTATTTTCACCACCACCATCATCATCACCATCACCATCACCATTGCTACCCTCACCGTACTCACCATAACAGTGGTACTATGTATCATCATCCGTAACATCGTCACAGTGATCATCAGCATAGTCGTCGTCGACGCCATCATCATCATCATCGTCGTCGCCGCCGTGGTCATCATCGTCATCATCACCACCATCATCACATCTAGTATCATCATCATCATCAACATCACCATCACCAACACCATCACCATCGCCATCCTCGTCATCATCATCATGATAGTAAGAGCAACCACTAACAGCAGTAACATCACCTTCACAGTCGTCATCAGCACAGTCGTCGTCGTCGACGCCGTCATCCTCATCATCGGCGTCGTCATCATCAGCGTGGTCAGCGCCATCATCATCCTCATCAGCAGCAGCAGCAGCATCGCCATCATCGTCTTCGCTGTCATCACCGCCATCATGCTCATCATCATCCCCATCGGCGTCGTCATCGTCGTCGTCGTGATCGCCGTCGTCGGCATCGTCGTCATCGGCGTCGGCATCAGCATGAGCATCATCATCATAAAAACCGGCATGATCTCCAACGTCATCATCATCATCATCATCATCGTCATCACCATCGTCGCCATCATCGCCGTCATAATCGTCACCACCACCACCATCGTCATCAGCATCCTCGTCGGCAAACGCATCATGATCACAATCATCCTCATGATCATCATCAGCACCATCATCATCATCATCATCATCATCCTCGTCGTCGTCATCGTCATCGTCGTGATCGTCGACGTCACCGTCGTCGTCGACGCTGTCGTGGTAATCAGAATCATCACCATCATCATCATCATCGTCGTCGTCGTCGACGTCGTCGTCGTCGTCGTCATCATCATCGACGTCGCCGTCGACGCCCTCGTTGCCGCCATCATCACCAACACTACCATGACCGTCACCGTCGCCGTCACCGTCACCATAATCATCATCATAATCAGCATCAACATCATCGTCAGCATCCTCATCGTCATCATCATCATCATGATCATCGTGATCACCATCATCATGATGGCCATCGCCACCATCATCATCATCATCATCGTGATCATCGCCATCGTCATCATCATCGTCGTCATCATCATAAGCATCATCGCATGCATCACCAATTTCATTATTACCACCACAAGCATCATCATCATCATCACCATCACCATCACAATTAGCAGCATCCACATCATCACCATCATCATGCGCATCATCGTGAGCATAAGCATCAGCATCATCAGCATCAACATTAGCATCACCAGCATCATCACCGCCGCAATCGTCATCAGCATCATCGGCATCTTCTGCATCATTATCACAAACACAATCATCATCACCATCGGCAACACCAACACCATCACCATTCGCACCATCGTCATCACCATCATCATCACCATCATCATCACCATTATCAGCAGCATCATCATCAACATCAGCATCATCATCATCATGATGGTCACCTCCATCGTCAGCAGCATAATCATCACCATCACTACAAGCACCATCATCGCCATCATCATCAACACCATTACCATCACCACTACCAGCACCATCATCATCCACATCATCATAATCGTCATCACTGCCATCAAAATGACCATCATCGTCATCAGCACCATCATCATCATCATCACCATCAAGACCATCATCATCACCATCGCCATCACTATCATGACCATCATCATCAGCATCACCATAATCATCCTCAATATCGTCACCGACAGCATACTGAATATCAACATTACGATCACCACCACCATCATCATCATCGTCATCATCATCACCTCAATAACCATCCTCACCATCACTATCAAAATCATCATCATCATCATCATCATCATCATCATCATCATCATCGTCAGCATCATCACCACAACCATCATCATCATCGTCACCATCACCATCACCATCACCATCGCCATCGTCCTGGTCATGATCGTCGCCATCGCCATTACAGTCACCATCACCATCTTCGTCATCGCCATCATTGCCATTATCATTATCATCAGAAGCATGATCATCATCGCCATCATCACCAACACCATCATCATCACCATCACCATCACCATCACCGTCACTATTAGCATCATCATCGTATCAGCGTCATCATCACCATCAGCATCAGCATCATCAGCAGCAAGATCACAGGCATCAACATTAACATCATCATCGTCAACATCGACATCGTCATCGTCATCAGCATCATCACCTTCATTGAAAACAGCACCATCATCATCACCACCTGTACCATCCTCATAATCATCCTCATCAGCACCATCGCCATCGTCGTCATCATCATCATCATCATCGTCTCCATCATCCTAATCATCACTATCACCATCAGCAACATCAACATCATCACCATCAACATCATCATCACCACCACCATCACACACATCATCATCACTATCACCATCATCTTCGTATTCATCACCATCAACACCATCAACATCATCACCATCACCATCACCGTCATCATAACCACCACCATCATCATCTGCATCATCACCATTGCCATGAACATCACCATCACCATCACGATCGCCATCATCATCATCACAATCATCATCGCCACCACCACCATGATCTGTACCACCATCACCATCACCATCGTCATCATCAGCGTCATCATCGATAAAATCAGCATCATCATCATCATCATTAGCAACATGGTCATCATCACCATCATCATCGTAATCAACGTCACCATCATCATCGCAACCACCACCACCATCATCATCGTCACCATCATCATCACCACCACCATCATCATCAGCATCATCGTCATCATCATCATCTCGAGCATCAACATCATCACCAACATCATCAACATCATCATAACCGTCACCAGCATCATCGCCATCATCACCATCATCGCCATCATCAGCATCACCATCACCATCATCTAAACCATTAGTATCAGCATCATTACCATCACCAGCATCATCACCATCATCGCCATCATCATCATCATCACCGTCACCATCACCATCATTGTCAGCATCATCATCCTCGTCATCGTCACAACCATCACACTCATCATCATAATCTCCATCATCATCAGCATCACCTTCATCACCATCATCACCGTCACCATCACCAGTATCGCCATCACCATCACCATCATCATCAGCATCATCACCATCACCATCATCATCACCATTACCATCACCATCCTCATCACCATCGCCGTCCTTATCAACATCATCATCATCACAATCACCATCACGATCACCATCACCATCATCACAATCAGTAGCATCGTCATCATCAGCAGCAGCAGCATGATCGTTATCACCATCATTGTCATCATTGTTCTCATGATCATCATCATCAGCATCACCACCACCATCACCATCATCATCATCACTATCATCATCACCATCGCCCTCACCCTCACAATGAAACCACCAGCACCACAAGTACATTTATCACCATCACCACCATCATCCCCATCATCATCAGCAACATCCGCCGCAACATCATCAGCATCCACATTAGCACCATCAATTTCGCCGTCATCGCCATCATCACCACAAGTACGATCGGCATCATCACCATCACCATCGTCATCACCATCGTATCCATCGTCATCATCATCATCATCATCATCACCATCACCATCACCATCATCACCACCATCACCACCGTCATCAGCATCATCATCAGCATCACCATCATCACCGTAGTCATCACCATCAGTATCATCAGCATTGTCACCACCACAATACTCATCATCATCGTCATTATCATCAGCATCACCATCGTCAGCATCATCACCACCACCATTACCATCACCATCATTACCAGCATCGTCGTCATCATCATCACCATCAGTATCATCATCACCACCATCATCACCATCACAATCACCATCGCAATGACCCTCATCATCACCATCTCCATCACCATCATCATCAGCAACGCCATCACCATCATCTCTGTCACCATCATCATAATCAGCATCGTGATTATGATCATCATTGCCATCATCATCATCATCGTCAGCGACATCATGATCATCATCGTCATCGGCATCATCGTCACCATCATCACCATCATCACCACCACCATCATCGTCGTCAACCTCATCATCACCAGCTCCATCATCATTGGCATCATCATCATCACCATCATCATCAGCATCATCAGCAACATCAATAGCAACATCATAATCATCAACGTCGGAATCGTCAGCAACATAATCATCATAATCATCAGTATCAGCACCATCATCATCAGCACCACCCCTTCGTTCGTCATCATCACAATCGCGTTCAGCATCATCAGCAGCATCAGCATCATCACCATCACCATCAAAATCAGCATCGTCATCACCGTCATCACCGTCATCGTCTTCAACATCATCATACTCATTATCAACCGCACTATCACCATCACCATCATGATCACCATCATCACCATCACCATCACCATCATCATCATTACCACCACCATCACCATCACCGTCACCATCGCAATCATCATCATCCTCATCATCAACAGTATCAGCATCATCATCATCATCATCATCATCATCATCATCATCGTCATAATCACCATCACCATCATCATCATCATCATCATCATCATCATCGTCATCAGCATCATCATGATGATCATCATAACCATCACCATCACCATTACTACCACAATCACTATCACCATCAACATCAATCATCAGCAAAATCATCATCAGCAACAGCATCATCATGATCATTATCATCAGCATCATCATTCTCACCATCATTATCATCACCATCATCACCATCATTAGCATCATTAGCATCATCTTCAGCAGCAGCAGCATGACCAGCATCGTCATCATCGTCATCATCGTCATCAACACCATCATCATCATCACCACAACTACCATCGTTACCGTCATCATCATCATCTCCATCATCATAACCATCCTCATCACCATAATCACCAACAGCATAATCATCATCATCATCACCCTTACAAACAGCATCATCAGCATCATGATCCTCATCGTCACCATCATCAAACTCGTCATCAATATCACTATCACAACCATCATCATCATTACCACCACCACCATCACCAAAACGACCATCATCAGCGGCATCATTGCCGTCACGATCACCATCACCATCATCATCAGCATCATCACCAACGTCATCATCGTTATCAGCATCATCATCCGCATCATCATCATACCATCACCATCACTATGATCAGCATCAGCATCATCATCATCATTGTAACCAGCGTCATCATGATCAGCAGCAGCAGCATGATCATCATCGTCACCATCGTCATCATGGTCATCATCATCGTCACCGACAACATCGCCCATCACCATCATCATCATCATAATCATCATCAGCATCATTATGATCATCATCACTACCATCACCATCACCATCACTACCACAACCACTATCACCATCAACATTAATAATCAGCAAAATCAACATCAACAACAGCATCAGCATGATCATAATCATCATCACCATTTTCATCATCATTATTACCATCATTATCGTCACCATCATCACCATCATTAGCATCATTAACATCATCTTCAGCAGAAGTATGATCAGCATCGTCATCATCGTCATCATCGTCATCAGCACCATCATCATCATCACCACAACCACGATCGTTATCGTCATCATCATCATCATCTCCATCATCATCACCATCCTCATCACAATAATCACCAACAGCATCATCATCATCATCATTACCATCATCCTCACAATCAGCATCATCAGCATCATGATCCCCATCGTCACTCATCACCATCATCATCATTATCACCATCACCATCATCACCATGACAATCACCACCGTCATCATCATCGTCATCACCACCACCATCATTACCACCACCACCATCACCAACACGACCATCATCATCGTCATCATCACCATCACCATCACCATCACCATCATCGTCAACATCATCACCATCGTCATCATCGTTACCAGCATCACCACCGTCATGATCCGCATCGTCACCGTCATCATACGCGTCATCAATATCACTATCACAACCATCATCATCATCATTTTCACCATCACCATCATCACCATGACAATCACCACCATCAGCATCACCACCATGATTACCAACAAGACCATCATCATCGTCATCATTACCATCATCGTCAGCATCATCACCATCGTCATCATCGTTATCAGCATCACCGCTGTCATGATCCTCATCGTCACCATCAACATACTCGTCATCAATATCACTATCGCAACCATCATCATCATCAGCATCATCATCATCATCATCATCATCATCAGTATAACCATCACCATCATCACCATGACAATCACCACCGTCATCATCATCATCATCATCATCACCACCACCATCATCATCACCACCACCATCACCCACACGACCATCATCATCGTCATCATTACCATCACCATCACCATCACCATCATCATCAGCATCATCACCATCGTCATCATCGTTATCAGCATCATCATCAGCATCATTATAATCACCATCACCATCACTATGATCATCATCAGCATCATCATCATCATTGTCACCAGCGTCATCATGATCAGCAGCAGGACGATCATCATCGTCACCATCGTCATCATGGTCATCATCGTCGTCATCGACACCATCGCCCATCACCATCATCATCATCATCATCATCATCGTCATCATCATCATAATCATCAGCATCATTATGATCATCATCACTACCATCACCATCACCATCACTACCACAGCCACTATCATCATCAACATCAATCATCAGCAAATCATCATCAGCAACAGCATCATCATGATCAGCATCATCATCATCATCATCATCATTCTCACCATCATCATCATCACCATCATCACCATCACCATCCTCATCACCATACTCACCAACATCAACATGATCAGCATCGTCATCATCGTCATCATTACCATCATCCTCACAATCAGCATCATCAGCATCATGATCCTCATCGTCACCATCATCATACTCGTCATCAATATCACTATCACAACCATCATCATCATCAGCATCATCATCAGCATCATCATCATCCTCATCGTCACTGTCACCATCACCATCATCACCATGACAATCACCACCGTCATCATCATCATCACCACCACCATCATCATCACCAACACCATTACCAACACGACCATCATAATCGTCATCATTACCATCACCATCACCATCACCATCATCATCAGCATCATCACCATCGTCATCATCGTTATCAGCATCATCATCAGCATCATCATTACCATCACCATCACTATGATCATCATCAGCATCATCATCATCATTGTCACCAGCGTCATCATGATCAGAAGCAGCATGATCATCATCATCACCATCGTCAGCATGGTCATCATCATCGTCATCGACAACATCGCCCATCATCATCATCATCATCAGCAGCAGCATCATCATGATCATCATCATCACCATCACCATCACTACCACAACCACTATCACCATCAACATCAATCATCAGCAAAATCATCACCAGCAACAGCATTATCATGATCATCATCATCATCATCATCATCATCATCATCATCACCATCACCATCATCATCATCATCATCATCATCATCATCATCATCATCATCATCATCATCACCATTTCTATCATTCTCACCATCATCATCACCATCATCACCATCACCATCCTCATCACCACAATCACCAATATCAGCATGATCAGCATCGTCATCATCGTCATCATTACCATCATCCTCACAATCAGCATCATCAGCATCATCATCATCATCGTCACCATCATCATATTCGTCATCAATGTCACTATCACAACCATCATCATCATCATCATCATCATCATCATCATCATCATCATTATCACCATCACAATCATCACCATGACAATCACCACCGTCACCATCATCATCACCACCACCATCACCACCACTATCACCAACACGACCATCATCATCGTCATCATTACCATCACCATCACCATCACCATCATCATCAGCATCATCACCATCGTCATCATCGTTATCAGCATCATCATCATCATCAGCATCATGATTACCACCACCATCACTATGATCATCATCAGCATCATCATCAGCATCATCAGCATCAGCATCATCATCATTGTCACCAGCGTCATCATGATCAGCAGCAGCATGATCATCATCGTCACCATCGACACCATCGCAGCATGGTCACCATCACCGTCATCGACACCATCGCCCATCATCCCCCTCCCCCCCCCACACCCCGCAGGCGGCGGGGGCGCCCGCCGGGGCCGCCGGAGGAGCGAAGGCGGCCAGAGGAAACCCTGCCCAAGGTGCCTGCCCCCAGCTCTGTGCGCCGCTTTGGAGCCCCTGGGGCCCTCTGGGCGTCGTGCGAGGCTGCGACGCGGAAACGTATCCATATCCACCGCCTGGGAACGACGTCCTGGTGCCCCAGCCTGCGGTGGATGTGGATATATTTCGGGCCCAGGGGGCCCGAAAGATGTCCATATCCACCGCCTGCCGAGGCTCCGAAAACTGCTTCGGAGAGGTGCACTCTCGGCAGCAGCGCGCCCTGCGTCCGCCGCGGTGCGCGTGCGCGCGCCGCCGCGGCCTTCTTCGACTCCTCCTTCGACTTCGAGCACAAGGGAGCGGCGCGAGGGGGGCGGCGTTCTGAGAAGGCGGAGGGTCTTCTCTAAGCAGGCAGGGCTGTTTTTAAAAGGCCCCAGGATCTCCCGAGAAAGCTCGTTAGAAGCCGAGCGGGCTCCTGGGAAGCCGCCGTGTCCTTTCAGAAGCCCCGCCGCCTTCGTAGGAGCCCCCCTCCCTCGCGCCACCCCCTTATGGGCGCCACAAACTTGAGAGCACCCCACACGAGGCCCAGAGGGCCAGACTGAAGAGGACCCCTCACGCGACCCCCGCGCAGAGGACGCCCAGATGGCCTCCATGCAGGCCGTCTGGGCGTCCGTGGCAAATCCTTTGGGCTACCTTGGGCCAGGGCCACCCCTGACAGCACAAAAAGAAGACAGACCCACGTCCAGCTCTCGGAGGCCCGCACGGGTCGGCGCTTTACCCCCCCACACACCCCTGGCGGCGCCCCTGGCGCGATCCGCGTGCCGAGGAATGAGTGTGGGAACGGGGGTCCTTCGCCGACCCAGGTCCGCGCGGACCTACGACAGATTATCTCGAGATTGTTCCCATCCATCCTGTGGTGTTGGATCCTCGCTTTGGAACGACGCCCTCGCTTTGGAAAGACAATGCCCCGCGAATACTCCTCCTCCTCCCCCCCCTCCTCCCGCTCCTCCCTCCTCCCATCCCTGCCTCTGCCCTCCGCACCAGTCAACCATTTCGATCCACCTCTCACACGCTTCGTAGCTCCATGGGGAGCTCCACCCAAGGCCCAAATTGTGCCGCCCGCATGCGTCCCCGCCACTCATTTCAGCACACCCCTCACACGCTTCGTGGCCCCATAAGGAGCTCCGTTCAAGACCCAAAACGGTAATGTCCACATGCGTACCCGCCACCCATTTCGGCAGCACTCCTCACACGCTTCGTGGCCAAATAGGGAGCCCCACCCAAAGCTCAAATGGTGCCGCCTGCATGCGTCCGCACCACCCAGTTCAGCACACCGCTCACACGCTCCGTGGCCCCATAGGGAGCCCCACCCAAAGCTCAAATGGTGCCGTCCACATGCGCCCCCGCCACCCATTTCGGCATGCCCCTCGCAGGGTTCGTGGCCCCATAGGGAGCTCCACCCAATGCCTAAATGGTGCCGCCCGCATACGTCCCCGCCACCCATTTCAGCACACCCCTCAAACGTTCCGTGGCCCCATGGGGAACTCCATCCAAGACCCAAAACGGTAATGTCTGCATGCGTCCCCGCCAACCCTTTCGGCACACCCCTCGCACGCTTCGTGGCCCCACAAGGAGCTAAACCCACAACGGTAATGTCCGCATGCGTCCCGGCACTCATTTCGGCACACCCCGCACTCGCTTCGGGGCTCTATAAGGAGCCCCACCCAAAGGCCCCAATGGTGTCGTCCGCCGAATGCGCCCCCGCCACCCATGTTGGCACACTCCTCACACACTCAGCGGACCCTATTTATCCCCACCCAAAGCCCGACTGGAGCCGTCCGCATGTATCCCCGCCAACCATTTCGGCACGCCCCTCGCACGCTTCGTGGCCCCATAGGGAGCTCCATCCAAGACCCACATGGTGCCGTCCGCATGCGTCCCCGCCACTCATTTCGGCACACCCCGCACTCGCTTCGGGGCCCCATAGGGAGCTCCACCCAATGCCTCGATGGTGCCGTCCGCATGCGTCCCCGCCACCCATTTCGGCATGCCCCTCGCAGGGTTCGTGGCCCTACATACACCTCCACCCAAGGCGCCAATGGCGCGATTTGCATGCGTCCCCGCTGTCCATTTCGGCAAACCCCTCACACGTTTCGTGGCCCAACAAGGAGCTCCACCCAAGGCCACACGTGGTGCCGTCCGCATGCGTCCCCGCCAACCCTTTCGGTATACCCCTCGCACGTTTCGTGGCCCCACGAGGAGCATCACCGCAGGCTTAAGCTGCACCCTTCGCATGCGTCCCCGCCACCCTTTGCGGCACACCAGTTAAACGTTTAGTGCCCCCGTGGAAAGCTCATCTCCAGTGGCGACGTGCGCATGCGGTCCCCAGCCCATTTCGGCACAACCCTCACGCGGTTCATGGCACCACAGGGAACTCGTAACTGTAGGATCGTACCTAGGGGGGGCATGACCCCCCTCCTGGTGTTCGCGCGAATACTACGGCATTTGCAGCGCACTGCTGCCCCGACGTGCCCCACCCCACCAAAGCGTTATTGTTACCCAGGGCCCCTTCCCCCCCGCGGGTAACGACCGTTACCGGAGACCAAAAGAACACACTGCTGCTTCATCATATCGTAAGGAGAAGACCGCCTGGCCGCCAGCACACGTCCTCCACTCACCCTTGTGCCGAGGGTCTGGCACGCAGTGCTCCTCCGCGAGCAGCGTCCAGTCGTCATCCCGCTTGGCCTCCAGGAACTTGCCGGCGCACTGGTCGATGAAGAGGTCCTCGCCCCAGTTGCAGGGACCAGAGCACACCTCGAGGAAGTGCTCCTGAGCATCGTTTAACCTAGGCCGCCTAACTTCGCGCGGCGCGCCGCGCAGTGCGCGACGCGAGGGTTACCTTCGCGCCCTCGCAAGACATTGGTAAAGGGCAGCTCTCCCGCCCAGGCCGCGACGCGCCCCTGGGGACGAACTGCACAGCTCAGCCGATCCCTTGGTCCCCACTCGCGCGGTCTCGGCCCCACTGGCCGGCTGTTACCCACCCAGGTGGGGGACGATGCCTGTTCCGACAGGTCTCACGGGGCCCATCCCCACCCGGGAGGTTGGGCCAGTGGGGCTGAGGTACCATGGCTCAGAGGGGATGGGGACAGATCACAGCAGGATCTCGACCACGAGAAACCTTCCACAAGAAACCCAACCCTGAGACCCCAGGACGTACATCGATTTTGGGTGTGGGAACGTCACGCTTTCCATAGCAAAACCATCGAAACCCAAGAAAACCAGGGCACCCTGGAGGCAAGCAGGGTGTTTCTTGGCATGGGTTTCCACTGTAGACGATGCTGGGGTCCTGGCACTTCTGCATGCCCTCGGCCCACGTGTGCACAGCTCTCCTCGAGAACACCTCCAGAGGGCCGTGCATGCCGAACTTGCAGTTGTTCAGATAGACGCCCTGCTCCTGCTCCAGATGGTGCGGTAGCGCAGCTCGGAGGCGATCTGGGAAAAATACAGCATCCGCGTCCACCTTGACCGTCCACATCTGCTGCTCGAACCGCTTGTCCTTCAAGACGTGTTTCCAGACCTCCATGAAGATCTCAAGGTTGAGCGCCGTTCCGAACTCGCCTCCCACATCGCACTTGAGGTCGCTGTCAATTGCATGGGTCGTGACGCCGGGCGCGACCTCAAAGCTCTCGTTGCTGTAGATCGCCACGTCGTCGCACTTGAAGATGCTGATGCCCCTGTCACGCTGCATCGTCAGGAGGTCCAGCTCGTAGCCCGAGGGCATCACGAGCGAGAGGCAGAAGAGCGACTGGTAGGGCGCCATTGAATCCATGTCGCACGGCAGCCCCCCCGAGACTACGCCCTCCTTGTGCTTCCCGATCGGGTGCTCCCCCTGCTCGAGCGCCTTGAGGAAGCAGCTGTCGCCCTGCCACGACCAGACCATGCAGCCACCCTCCTCGAAGCAGCGCGTGCGGCACGCCTCCGCCGAGGGCACACCCGCCAGCGGCGGCAACAGGAGGCCCCGCCGCGTCCAATAGTCCACGTCCGCCTCGGCCTGGCCGCATAGCCCGTGGAAGCCGTGCACGCCGTGGTGCGCTGCAAATCCCAGGGGCGCCCCCACCTGAACAACAGAAAGCAACGTGTCTTGCCCGAGATGGCATAGCGACCTTACGCGGTGGCTTACGCCGTCCGCCAGCGCAGAACGCTACATTGGAAGCGAGGGCGCGCACGCGCGACATTACGCGGGAAGCTCACGCGCGAATGTCGGCTGGGTCGACCCCGCTTCCTTCCGTCGCTGACCTAAGGGGGAACGTGCGGGGTGGACAGGCTCAAAAGGGGGAGAAACTCCGTCCTGGAGTCGGCGATACGTCGCCGATGGCCTGGCGACAGGCCCCCGATGGCGAATCCACACCTTCCTGGGCGGGAGTGGGCTATGAAGCCTGCATCTGGGCTGAATGGGAGACTGGGGCTCGGTGCATCCCCCTGAGCCTACCCCCCCTAGAACTTGTTGTTTGATTGCCAATAACGGTGGTTACCCAGGAGGGAGGGGGGTGGGGCCCAGGTTAACGGTAACGCTTGGGCGGGGTGGGGCACGTCGGGGCGGGGGTGTGCTGCAATCGCCATAGTACGCGCGCCACCACAAGCCTGTGGGTGGGGTCCAAGCCCCAACCCCCTAAGTAGGTACGATCGTTACCGCTACCCAGATGGGTTGGGGGGGGGGTTGGCCTGGGTAACGACCGTTACGCGCCAGAGGGTTATACCAAAGAATCCGAACGTTGCTCACGAGCGGCGAACACATCCGTATCCGCGCCCTCGGGGTCTGGATTCTGGGGCGCGGTCCCGCGGGCACACGGCCGCAAGGATACGCTCGGCGCGGGGCATCCGCGAAAGGGCGTCCCGTCTCCGCAAGGTCGCGGCCCAGGGGATGGAACCCGCGAGGCCGCGCATGCGGACACATTGGAGGCCAATCCACAAGAACCCTTCCACAAGAAACCCAGCCCTGAGACCCTAGGCCGTCCGTTGACTCTTGGTGCGGGAACGCCACGCTTCCCGCAGCAAAACCATCGAGACCCAAGAAACCCAAGGCAGCCTGGTTCTTTGCATGAGCCTCCACTGTATGTGTGTGAAGAGGTCCCCCGCGAAATCCTCATGTTTGGCGGAGGCGAGGAGGGGCAGAGCCATCTCGTCGGGCTGTGCTGGGCCGTTTTGAGGGCCTTCCACGAGCGCAGGAGTGCGAAGGGGCCCTGGGACACACATATACCTATACGACCACCCTTCGGGTGATAAGGAGGTTCGGGGGGGGGAACCAACGTCTCACTCGAACGGTCTCACTATCGATCTCACTGTTGATCTCACTATCGGTCTCGCTCGATCGATCTCACTCGATCGATATGACAATCGATCTCACTCGATCTATTTCATTCGATCGATCTCACAATCGATCTGACTATCGACCTCACAATCGATCTCACTATCGATCTCACCATCAATCTCACAATCGATCTCACATTCGGTATCACTATCGATCTCACTATCGATATCACATTCGATCTCACAATCAACGTCATCATCACCATCATCAACAACCACATCATCGTCATCAACGTCATCAACATCATCAGCATCACCATCCTCATCATCATCAGCATCATCATCGGGACACCATCATCATCACCTCATCACCATCAGCATCATCATCATCACCATCATCATCGGGACACCATCATCGTCACCATCATCATCATTAACAAGATGATCATCATCATCATCATCGAGACACCATCATCATCACCATCATCGGAGCACCACCATCATCATCGTCACCATCTCATCATCATCATCATCATCATCATCATCATGAACAACATCAGCTTCATCATCATCATCGGGACACCATCATCATCCTCAACATCAGCACCATCATCACCATCAGCATCATCGGGACACCATCATCATCATCATCATCGGCACCATCATCATCATCACCACCACCATCATCATCATCATCATCAACATCATCTACATCATCATCAGCATCATCATCATCATCATCATCATCATCATCATCATCATCATCATCGGGACACCATCATCATCAACATCATCGCATCGTCATCACCATCATCGGACAAAGGTCATCACATTTATCATCATCACCTCATCATCATCCTCAGCATCAACATCATCATCATCATCATCGGGACACCATCATCGTCATCATCATCAACATCATCATCACCATCAGGACACCATCATCATCACCATCATCATCAACAGCATCATCATTAATATCATCACAATCGGGACACCATCAGCATCATCACCATCATCATCATCATCATCATCATCATCATCATCATCTCATCATCATCGAACCATCATCATCAACATCATCAGGATCATCAACATCATCATCATCATCATCACCATCATCATCATCATCATCATCATCATCATCATCATCATCATCATCGGGACACCATCATCATCACCACCATCACCATCATCATCATCGCCATCATCAACATCGTCAACATCATCATCATTGGGACACCATCATCATCACCACCATCACCATGACCATCATCATCATCATCATCATCGTCATCATCATCATCGTCATCATCATCATCATCATCATCATCATCATCATCATCATCATCATCATCATCATCATCATCATCATCATCATCATTTTCATCGGGACACCGACGGGACACCGGCGGGACACCGGCGGGACACCGCGGGCCACCGGCCCCTGGACAGGAATCATTTGGTCCGGCCGCGCCTCAGCCGGAGGCGGGACACCGGCGGGACACCGCGGGCCATCGACCCCTGGAGAGGAATCATTTGGTCCGGCCGCGCCTCAGCCGGAGGAGACTTTCTTCTCGCCCGCCCACGCAGCTTCGCCTCGACCGCACGCACGGCACGCACGAACATGAAACCGAAACCGATTTCCCGGTAGGGGGCTCTCCGTTTCACTTCGATCTCACCCCCTCACCTCCGATAAATAGATGAAAATGGACACGAACAACAGGTTTCCTCTCATTGTCCAAAAAAATAATTCCTGGCCTTCCGCCCAAGTCTACTTTAGGGTTTTCAGTTCCTTAAGCCACAGCCGTATTACAATTTGTTCTTTGCATTTGGGAGGTCCGTCGCCCCCGCGCTGCCCCTGAACACCCGCGCGCGCAGCCTCCCGAGGGCGGCGCCCCCCGCCGCCGGCGCGTCGTCCTCGGCCGCCGCCAGCGGCCCGGCGCCGCCCGGCGCCCGCGCGCAGAGGCAGGCCGCCCCGCCGAGCAGCGCCAGGGCCTCCCCCCGCGCCGCGCGTCGAGGAGGGCGGGGAGGAGGGATCGTGGAGGAGGCAGGGAGAGGAGGAGGTGGCAGGCTTACGGAGAGGAGGAACGACGGCAGAGCCAGGACGCTCGCCAACGACCAGGTCTGGCCTACTGGAGGCTGGCCGAGCCTGAGGTTGAACTACGAGCACGACGTCTCCGCTTCTTCCAGAGAATGGCGAGGTTTCATGGTGCACATCAGCAGGCCAGCGGCGGTCTTCGGACAGTCCAGGTTCGAGGAGCTGAATGGCATCAAGCGCATGGGCGATGATCGCTGGCCGATCTCGACCGCTACGCCACGGTGTCGGCAGTTCGCAGAGGACCTGAAAGAGATGAGCAAAGTCAGCGGGGACTGCCACGAGACGTGGGCGGACACTGTGGAGGCGCCTGGGGGCCTGCTGAGCCTGCCCTTCGAGGGCGACCTGCACGACAGGCTCGTGCTGCTGGACTCGAGGGCGCCGCGCACGGCGGCCTCTGCCGTGCAGATCCCACCGCCCGACTTCCGTGGGCCTGCCGACTCCGAGGCTGTGGGGTCGCACGGCCTGCTTGAGGCTCGGCCCACACAGCATGTGTGCAATGTCATTGCACACATACTGTGTGGGCGGAGCCTCCTTGTCATTGCACAAATACTGTGTGCAATGTCATTGCACACATGCAGGTGATGGACGGAGTGTGTGCAAAGTCCTTCTCGTCATTCGCAGCCCTCCAGACTCATCGTCGCGTCGTTCATGGGGCCCAACACGAACTCCGTCGGTTTGTCGTCACAAGTCAGCAAAACAGCATGTACCGAGGGTGGCAGGTGGATGGGTATCCAGGGGAGCACAGAGCAGGAGAAGGATGTGTGTGGTTGATCGCTCCCTGCGGCACCACGACCCGATCGAGCTCGACTCCTTGGAGTGCCCAGCTTGCTCCGCGTCCTTCACACATTTGATTGAGTTACAGGTACATGTTCGTACACACCATGATAGCCCGACGGGCCTGTCTCTGGCTGTCAGCGATGACGGCAGCAGCTGGCGACGGCGGCGCCGCCTACAGCAAGCAAATGGTCTTCCTCGCCAGCGGCAAGACGAAGGGCACGATCTCCACGGGGCGCCGCGCGAGGTCGCACACGATGGAGGCGGTGGGAGAAGCACACGCACGCGACCCTAAGACGCCGAAGATCGAGACCGAGGCGAAGAAGCAGGAGGAGACGCCGACCGACGGCAAGACCGAGGCCACGGATCCCAAGAAGGGCGCCAAACCGAAGAAGAAGGGGAAAGACAACGCTGGTGGAGCTGGGCGTGCACAAAGGCAGCTCCGCATCCGCGTCCGACGAGATGGTGATCAGGCTGCAGAAGGGGGTGCTGAACACGATGCAGGGTCAGCGAGGCTTGGAGGGCGCAGTGTACGACCCGCCTGATCCCAGTCATCAGCGAGACGGTGAAGGCACCGGAGGCCAGCGGCAAGGAATACAACGAGGCAGTGGAGGCGAAGACGCACACGCCGAAGGAGATCGGGAGCTCGCGTACAGATCGTGAAGGGGGCTATCAACAAGTTGGCGAAGGCGGACCTGGACAACTCGCAGCAGGTGCGGCTGGCGCAGTGCGTGCTCATGATGGCCAACGTGGCGCTGGAGAAGATACCGAGCCTCACCGACGAGCTCATCAAGAGCTTCAGGGTGAAGAGGGCGCGCTTCGACGAAGCCGAGGGGGACGTGGCCTGCAGCAAGCCGACCATGGCGATCAGCCAGATGGCGACCACTCCGTCGGAGGACGTGAGCTGGCTGAAGAAGTACGGAGTCGCAGCAGAAAACGAGGACCGCGAGTAGGGCGACGACATGGACGAGGGGGCTCGGTGCCTGGCGGACACGCCAGCAGTGCCGCTCGTGACGCACGACATGCGGACGGCGCTGCTGCGGCTCTTCGACCACGAAGGCGCGGTGGCCAGCGGCGGCCAGCCGCCGAGGGGCCGCCTGGAGAGGGACATTCGGAAGGATCCGAGCATGCTGCAGCGCAAGAAGTAGCAGGGACACGACTCGTGATGAAGAGAGTTGTCGTCGTCGGTCGTGCGTCGTCGTCGGCGTGGTCCTCGGCGGCCGACGACGACGACGACGACGACTCGAGAAGTGTGGCGTGCGACGCGCAGTGAGAGAGCAAAAGCAATTTTCGAGGCCATGAGGCAGAGGGTGGAACGGCTTGAGCCGCTCCAACGGAGAGTTCAGGCGCGTCCGCGACAGGCTCGGCCCCCCGCCTCGTTCTTGCCTGCAGGCATGCGAGCGGGAATGTGCATTCGGGCACTCCTCATCCTGTGCGCGGGCTCGACGGGAGGGGCAGGGGGCTTGAGCCTGAAGATGAGGTCAGCAGCGCTCGTGTCACGGGCACCCTGGCTGTATCGGACCCCGTCGCCGCACGAGCGGAGCAGGGCACCGCCAGGCCCGCGCGGCCGCGCCGCGACCTTGACACGTCTTCGACTGGCTTTCCATGGGACCGATGCGACTGTTCTGTTCGCCTCCGATGTGTGTTAAGTTTGTCTTAGGGGGAGGTAGGGGGAGGAGGAGGAGGACTTAGGGAGAGAAGGATGTAGGGAGGGCAGGAGGTAGGGAGGGCAGGAGGTAGGGAGAGGAGGAGGTAGGGAGAGGAGGAGGAGGAGGAGGAGGAGGAGGAGGAGGAGGAGGGCCAGGAGCGCGCCCCGCCGCCGCCGCGCCGAATACCACGCAGCGCCTGCGGGCACCACCTCGGCGCGGCCGCCGCGAGGACCGCCCAGGTCGGCGGGAGGCCGCACCTCCGCGCGGTGGCCGAGAAGGGGCGGGCGGCGAGGGCGACCGACCATCGAAGGCGGCGGCCCCGACACGGCCCAGGATGGCCGACGATCCCGGGAGGGACGGGCGGAAGCGTTGGGCGGGGGGGGGATTTGCGGAGGGAGGGCGCGGGACAGGAACATCCTGGACCATGCACGGGATCGCACACTCTGTAATGCTGCGGCGGGAGCGATAGAGGAGGACGGAAGGGCAGGAGGGAGGGGATGGAAAGGGGGACGGTGAGGAGGGAGAGAAGAGGGATCATCTTACGACGACGAGAGCCCGGAGATCCTCTGGAAGTATCGGGCGGCTAAACAAGAGCCGAGGACGTAAACGTAAAGCTCTCGATCCTCAAACCTCGAACCTCGATCCTCGAAATTCAAAGAGGGGAACCGTCCTGGTCATCCAGCACGCACCCGCACGACGCCGCGGCGAAGGGCGTCAAGGGCGCGTAGCCGATACACCGCGGAGACGCCAAGGTGGCGGCGAGAGTCTCGAACCGCCTCTCATCCTCCTCCACCTCGTCCTCCTCCTCCCCCACCTGCGCCTCCTCCTCCTCCTCCTCCTCCTCATCACCCATCACCACCACCACCACCACCACCATCATCATCATCATCATCATCATCATCATCATCATCATCATCATCATCATCATCATCATCATCATCATCATCAGCAGCAGCAGCAGCAGCAGCATCATCATCATCATCATCATCATCATCATCATCATCATCATCATCATCATCATGGCAATAGCCCCGCAACAGCATGTCAACGGCATGGGAATGGCATGGCAGCAGTATGGCAACGGCATGGCAACGGCGAGGCAGCAGCATGGCAACAGCATGGTAGCAGCACGGCAACAGCATGGCAACAGCATGGCAACAGCATGGAAACATAATGGCTACGACAATGCAGCAGCACGGCATCAGCATCGCATCCGCCCGGCAACAGCATGGCAACAGCATGGCAACACAATGGTAACGGCATGGTAGCAGCATGGCAACGGCATGGCAACAGCGAGGCAGCAGCATGGCAACAGCATGGTAGCAGCACGGCAACAGCATGGCAACAGCATGGAAACAGAATGGCTACGACAATGCAGCAGCACGGCGTCAGCATCGCATCCGCCCGGCAACAGCATGGCAACAGCATGGCAACACAATGGTAACGGCATGGCAGCAGCATGGCAACAGCATGGCAACAGCATTGCAGCGGCATGGTAAACTAATTGCAAAAGCATGCCTACATCACGGCAAGAGCATAGCATCGGCATGGCAGTAGCATGGCAACAGCATGACAACGGCATGGCAACTGCATGGCAGCAACATCGCAGTTGCATCGCATTTTCATTGCACTTGCATGGCACCAGCACTCCAAAAGCATAGCAAGTGCCATCTGATGCCGCGCTGCAGTGCTATGGCCTGGCAACATCATGGCAACTGCATGGGAATAGCATGGAAACTGTAAGGCACTTGCGTGGTAACTGCATGGCAATGACATGGCAACAGCGCGGCATCTGCATGGAATTTGTCCCGTAGCTGCCTACCTATAGCATGGCAACTGTATGGCATTTGCATGGCAACTGCGTAACAATAACATGGCAACCGCATGGCGTGTGCATGGCATTTGCATGGCAGATGCATGGTAAATGCATGGGAACTACCATGCCAATGCCATGCTACAGCGCTGCAATCCCACGGCAATGGCCACGGCAATCGTATGGCAACGGCTTTTCCGTCACATGCGCCGGCCACGGGCGCGGACAGAGGGCCTCAGGAACTTGCCCTAGAAGGCCCATGGCACCGCTCGCTCTAGGGAGCCCTGGCAGCAGCAACCATGGCAACAGCTGCCATTGCCAACTATGGAAATCGTTGCCACAGCAACTGTTGCATTAGTTGCCGCGGCAGTTGCCATGGCAACGCTTGCCGTGGCAACGTCCATGGAAATAGTTGCCATGGCAACATGTGCCATGGCACTTGCAACGGTTTGGTCTCCGACCACCTACCTGATCACCCCTGCTAGCGATCGCTAGAGATCGACGGGGCCGACGGGAGTGCTGGATGGGAAACGGCGAAACGACGGGCCCTTCCGTCCTCGCACTTTTCAAGACTTGAACCACCACAACAATGGTGGGCACGCGTACAATACACATCGCTGGCCCCCACAGACTACGGGCATTCATACAGCCAGACTGCCCTGGACACTCCCAGGGCACGGGGTGGGAAGACATCGCAAAACAGCATCCCCTGCTTCAATACCTCCAAAACTGGAAACCATATTCTGGGGGGGTTCGGCTTAGCGACCCCTCATAATCGCCTCGAAGTCCCCCCTCTTCTTTCCTCTACCGACAGACTCCACGGGCACCAGGCGGACACAAACCGGGCGGCCAGGAAGGGCAGGTCCAGGCCGAAAAGGCCATGGCGGGGGCGTCCCCTTCCTGCTCCCTCGTCTGATCTTCTCTCTCCTGAACGGCCACCTGCTCTTGTGGCTCGTCTTCCTCGGCCTGAACCCGGAGCTTCCCTCGAACGGGTCGACTCTGGTCAGACTCAACGGGTTCCTCGGTCAGCGCTCCGCGGGACGCAATCCAGCTTCGACATTTGAGAGCGGAATGCAGGGGACGTTCGTCCAGCGAGCCACTCATCAACCAGAGCCCCCTCCCCAATGAGATCGGCCAAGGCGCAAGCGCCTCTCAAAGGGTCGACTTCCGCAAAGCTGTCGGCGCGTATCTTGCAGTGGGGGGCCCATCGGATAACGGCGTTCTCGGCGCGCATCGAATCGCGAACGGTCGCCATCTCGATGCTGTTGCGACGATCCGCATTTCCTCTTCCACGGTTTTTCGACGGGACATCGAGGGGCGACTGCGCGTCGACGACTGCGACGCCCAGGACAGCCTCAGCGGGCTGACAATCTTCGGGAAGCGAAACAGCGAAAGGACAGGCAGCGGTAGTATTCCACCAGTCTGGGCCCTCGTCGACATCCCCGCACAACGCGCGCCCCCCCCCCCCCCCCTTCGACATCCCCGCACAACGCGCGCCCCCCCCCCTCCCCCCCCCCAAAAAAAAAAACTGCCCTTCGGCCTAGACCCCGGAGAGACTGAATCTCGGCGGATAGGGTCGACGAAACCGCTCGACGCAGCCGCTGACTTCGCCGCGAAAGCAGGGGAACATGTGCCCTTGGATTGAAGCGAACGCGGGGCTCTCCGAGCCTGATCAACCAGGCCCCTGGGGCCCCGCCCCTCTTCGCCGAGCCGGGGCCTCTGGCGTCGCCGCGCGCGATCGCGGTCACGGCCGGAAGGTCCAGGGGCCAGATCGCCGGGGCGTTGCAGGCGAGCCCGCCGAGGTGTTGGGACACGCGGCTCGCCATAAGCGCAGGGGCCACGGCGACTCGCGGACGCTCCGCGCGCTGCGAGAGGATGCCGACTGGCGACGTGGCCCTGGGAGCCCCGAAACTTTCGATCGCCCAGGGCTGCCCCGCTCGCGCGCGATCCATTTTCATTGGCGCGCGGTTGTCTGCAAGGACACCCCGTCCGTCATCCGCCGCGCGAGTCGCCCTGCACGCTCTGCCCCCCGAAATTGCCACTTGGCAAAATTGAATATCTCAACTAATTGCCGCTGGAGCTCCTCTTCGCGAGTCGAGGCAGCGGCGATGATCAGATCGTCGACCTCGATCACGATCGCGACCTTGCGAGACGCCTGCGGACAGGGCCCCAGGAGGGACAGACGGAAACCCATCTACTTGAGAAACGACGCCAGGGTCTGACGCCATCGAATGGGGGCGCCATTAAGTCCGTAAGCGGGGGCCACCAGCTCCAGCAAGCCCCCCTTAGGCACGCCCACCCCGTCGCATGGCTCGACGCAGATTCTCCCGTCGGGGCGAGAGCGGGGGTCGGCCTGCAGAACGCGCGCGCCCTTGCAGTACGCAATCTGCAGCTGCCACTTCTTTCCGGCAAGTAGCTGGAGAGCGACGAGCGCGGCAACCCTTGGGGCGCGGGGGCATTGGCCTTTAATGGCTCGGCATCGGCCCGCAAACCCCCTGCAGCACCATCTCGACTTGGCACGGGCCACTGCGTTCATTCCTCCTCGAGGCCCCCATCGGCGAACCATGCGCGATGGCAGAATCCGCGAGGGTTCCATCGTCGGATAATTACCGCCTCGCCAGGAGGAATGACACGCGCGGCCTCGGTCTGCACCATGGCGGACCACTCTGCTCCATCTGACTGCCGGAACTGCTCTCTCTCTCTCTCTCTCTCTCTCCCTCTCTCTCAATCTCTCTCCCTCTCTCTCTCTCTCTCTCTCTCTCTCTCTGTCTCTCTTCCCCTCTCTCTCTCTCTCTCTCTCTCTCTCTCTCTCTCTCTCTCTCTCTTTCTCTTCACTCTCTCCTCTCTCTTCGGCATCCAGATTCATCTAGACAACCCCCCGACCCCGCCTCGCATCCGCGCCCAGCCGCTCGGGCGACGCTCCCTCCGCAGAATCAAGCGCGCCCGCCTCGTGACAACTCGACGCCTGCCAACACCTCCTGATATCCGCAAGAAGCGAAAGGTCTTGCTACTCCATCTCCGGATCTTCATCGGAGTCGAGCTCAATCCAGAAGACTCCCCGATCTAAAGGGGAACCGTCGCCCGGGCCCTCGGGGCCCTCGACCGCCGCCCCCGCGCTCGACTCATGGGCGCTACCCCTCTGGGCCGCCCATTCCCAATGCGCTCGGCAATGGGCGCCCCCCAACTCAGCTCGACCAGGGTCACTCGAACGTCTCGGGTCAGTGGCCCACGGTCAGGGGGGGCGAGGCGTCTGGCACTGCGCGGGGGTCGAAAGGTGGCCCTCTGTGACCTGTCCCGATCTTCATCTAGAATTGCTCCGCCCCTGGCGATCGAAATCCGACCCGACTCCCGGCCCCCTCGTGACTGACGAAAGCTGCTCGTCCTGAGGCGCGCCCGGGGAAGCCCCTCCAAGGCTGGGGGGCCGTGGACATTGCCCACCCTGTCTCGGTCGCCAGGGTCATCGAGGACTCCGAGCGGGCCGGCCGCGACCACAGCAGCGGGCGCTTTCGCCCGGGGCGGACTCGTCGGGAGAAGGGGGACCTGGGGTGGATTCGGGTTCCTCTCGGACGGACTCACGAGCCGGAGGGAGGGGAGGTCTCCCTAAGCGAGCGGGGCGACTCGCCCGTCGCATCCGCCGGCTCGCTCCACCAGGTTGAGGAGGGCCTGCTGCTTCTGCGGCCTCGGGCCCGCCTCGGCCCCGCACCTCCTCGGGCAACCCGCTCCGCGCCCAGGGCCCCCATGCGTCAGCCCGGGCCCCGCAGGCCACGGAAGTCCGGAACGTCGCCGCGCTCGGCCCCCTGGGCCTCCACTCGGGCGGCGGGGCGGACCAGCTCGGCGCTGCATTTTCATCGCTTCTCCCCCATGGCAACCCAGACTGCAGCCCCTCGACGCGCCGCCACCGCACCCGGCCCCACCCACCCAACTCTCTGCTAACCGCGACTGTTGGCCCCCGCCAGCTTCCTCCAGACGTAGACCCACAGGCCTGGAACATGCACTCGGTCGGAGTGGCGCCTTGCATCGCCTGCCTCGGCCACTCGGGAACGCGCCGCAGCTTGGCCCGCCCCCGAATGCAGCGCCTACGCGCGAAGGCTCCTGCGGCAGAGTGACAGCCCTCAGCGCCCCCGCGGGCAAGGCCATCAACTCCTATGTCGCCCGCCCCTTCGCCACTAAGCAACGCCCGAGGATGCCTCGGGCTCTCCTCGAAGACCAGTTGATACGGGGAGTGCCCAAATCTATGAAAGCACATGTTCTTCACGGCCGCTGTCTCGAGGATCAGAAACTCCAGTTCCTGCAGGGCAGTTGGCTGAACAACATCGGCTGACTTCGACGCAGCATCCTTCATCCAGCCTCCGCGGTGCTCGGCCCGCCGATTCTGCCAGGGGCTCGCGGCGTCGCAGACGTGCCGACAGGCCCCTGCGCGCTCGCACCCACGGCTGAAACCCCCTATGAAACTCGCTCCCCCCCCCCCCCCCCCATCGCTGATCACGACTTCCGGATGCCCAAAGATCCGACGCAAACATCGCTCGAAGGCGGCCCAAACATGCCTCGAACTCAACTGGTCGCTGGGAGGCATCACATGGCACCGCTGGAACCCAGGCCCATGATCCAGGACGGTCAGCACGGCAACTTTGGCCCCCAGGACCGCGAGAAAGAGACAATCACCAGCCACGAGCCAGCTGAACCGACAGGTACGCGGGACAGCTGCCCGTCGTCGCCAGGATCGCCCGGCATAGCTCAAATCGGAAGCAGCGTTTCACATAATCAAACATCCTGCTCGGCGCGGGCCAGCTTCAACATCCTCAGAAACGCAACTCGGGGGGCGCCCCAGGATGACGTGGATCTTCACTATTCCCGCCTGGGGCTCTCGACAGAGACAGTTCCCATGCTGCTGCCCTCCCTCGCGAGGCGGTTCGCACGTCCTGCTTCGGGCTCGGAGTCGCTCGCGTCGCCAGCCGCGGCGCGGCAAGCGACCTATCCCGAGTCGGGGGCAGGGGGCCCTCGCCCTCGAAGTGCCCCCCGCGGCGCCCAGAGCCAAAAGACGACGGCCAACAGAACTCTCTCGCTGTTGGTTTCGACGAGGCGGGCGGACAAACCCGGGGGCCCCGGTCAGCGCGCCCCCGCGCACGCGGCCGCCCAAATGCCCTCCCGGGCACCGCCCGTCTCAGCAACGGCCCAGGCAGGGAGGGCTCGTTCGCGAGGAACCGAATGGGTTTCTGTTGGGCCCCCCGTTCCTGACAGCCATCCCGCGCACGCATCCGCCACCCCCGACATCACCCTGGGCCGCGTCGTAACCTCTCGAACGGAGGCCAGCTCCTAGGAGCACGCGGCTTCGGGGCCCTCGAGAAGACACCCCCCCGGAGCCGCCCCTGCCCGGCGACTCGCATTCAGGAAACCATGAAGCGGAGGCCCGTCGCCACTAACGCCCGGAGCTGCTCTCGAGACACCCCTCTCCAGCTCGGTCGTCGAGCGATCGAGAACGGCAGACACTCGGGTGACATAATGACCACCTGGGGCAGCCTCCAAAGACGACCAGGCGGCCCGCCCCCTGGCGCCGGCGGACAGATCGCAACCCGCGCGACGGCCCAGGCCTCTGGAAACTGGGAAACCCCGACCCCCAAGGTCGGCCGCGACCCCGGGGACCGAAGAGGAATCCAACGCGAGTTCCCCCCTGGCCCGGAAAGAGGATCCCGGGCGCGTCGATTGCGATGCTTTCGTTCCTTCCCAACGCCCCCCCCCCCCCCCCCCCCCCCCGCGGCAGCGGTCAAAGCGGCGCCCCGGACCTTCCGAGGAACGCGGCGCGAGAGCTCCGAGGAACCGAAACGTCCAAGAGAAAAACCGCGGAAACCCAAAGTGAAGACACCCTGCTACTGATAAGGTTCGAGGTCCGGACGGGCCGATGGCCCACCAGTCGATCCGGGCGGACGAGCGCTGGAAGTCGCCCCCGTCGCCCAGACGCCCACCTTCGCGCCATCGCGGGAGGTGTCCGCGAGGGCCTCGGGCACCTGCTGAGCGCTGGGGTCGGGTGAGAGCGCGTCGCAGAACCCAGCGACCCCGCGCCCCATAAGAATGGGGCGCGGTCGTTGAAAACCGGGCGCGCCCCATCTCTGGATTCGTCAGTCCAAGATGGGGCGCGTTTGCCTGACGTCAGCTTACAGCGTGCCCCATTCAGGGCTTCAACGGCGACCCACATTGATGATGGTCGCTCCCAATTTTCGGAGCCGCGCCACTCCCCATTTTTGTTACGGCCGCGCCCCATTGTTGCCAAACTGGCTGCCTGACGTTTACCAAACGTCAGGCAAACGTCAGCCTGACGTTTGCCTGACGTTTGCCTGGTGGTGATCGCCATCATCACTACCATCGTGATCATCATCGCTGTCATCCTCGTCATGGGTATCACCATCACCTTCATCATCAACAGCACCGCCATGGTGGTCAACAGATACATCATGCTTGTCATCATAGTCAGAACCCAGAGAGATAGAAAGCAATATAGTGATATAGATAGTGAGATAGATAGTGAGATAGATAGTGAGATAGATAGTGAGATCGATAGTGAGATAGATAGTGAGATATATAGCAATATAATGAGATATATACTGAGATGGGTCGAAGTCTGGTTGGTTGCGCCTTCGTTCCCGCCCCCGTCCGTAGCCATTTTGGCGCGGATTTCAGGCGGCCTCGCATCTCCCTTTCGAGTTTGGGATGAGCGACGCCTCGTGGTCCGACTACGTGGCGACGATCACAGGTGGCCTGTCCTTTAACCTGCGCGTCCCTCGGCTCTTTGGAGCGCGCGGGGGGCCCGAGCGCGTGGAGGTCATCAACGCCATGATCCCCGTCGAGCTGCGCCTCATCAAATACGACGAGCCCGCGGAGGAGGAGGGCGACGACGATGACGGAGGAGGAGGAGGGCACGATCCCGACGACGTGGAGGTGCACGCCGACGCGCTGGTCCACATCGCGGGCGCCTCCTCCTCCTCCAGTGGCGCAGCGACGCTTCCGACGACTCCGCCTCCGACGACTTCGAGGGCCCTTCTGAGGCCGATCAGGTCGCGGACCCCCCCGAAGCCCATGCCCGTCAGGAAGCGTCCACGGCTCGATCAGCCGATCACGAGCAAGGGCCAGGACGAGGGCAAGGGCAAGGGCAAGGACAACGACACGGACAAGGGCCAGGACAAAGGCAAGGGCTAGTACAACGACGCGGACAAGGGCCAGGACAAAGGCAAGGGCCAGCACAACGACACGGACATGGGCCAGGACAAAGGCAAGGGCCAGCACAACGACGCGGACAAGGGCCAGGACAGGGGCAAGGGCCAGCACAACAACGCGGACGAGGGCCAGGACAAGGGCAAGGGCCAGGACAAGGGCAAGGGCCAGCACACCGACGCGGACAAGGGCCAGGACAAGGGCAAGGACCAGGACAACGGCAAGGGCCATGACGACGGCAACGACAAGGGCCAGGAAAAGGGCAAGGGCCAGGACAAAAGCAAGGGCCACGACGAGGACGGCGATGAGGCCGGGCCGATCTACGGGCCGCTCTAGATGTCCACACGGGCCACGCTTGCAAAACAAATATTCAGGACCCCAGACAGGTGCGTGGACCTCAAACAGTGGGTATATCGATAGTGAGATAGATCGTTTAGTTAGATAGATCGTGAGATGGATCGATCGTGAGATATATAGTGAAATATATCGATCGTGGGATAGATCGATATGTAGATCGATGGTTTACGGCCAGTGGACCCCGCACATCTTACGGCAAGTGGACCTCAAACAGGTGCGTGGACCCCAAACAGTGGACCCCAAACAGGCGCGCTGGATCCAAACAGTTGGCGACAAGTGGACCCCCACCAGGCGCGTGGATCCCAAACAAAACAGTGGACCCCAAACAATGGACCCCAAACAGTATACCCCAAACATCTGTGTACGTAGGCGTGCGTTTGTATTGTGTATGTATACAAGTAATGTGCACACGTGTGTGCACGTGCTTAAATCTAATATAGTTGCGCGTGCCGTTGTGTGCGCGCGTGCGTGTGTGTGTGTGTGGGCGCGCGTGCGTCCCATGGGAACCACTGCTTCAACCGCATACCACGGTGCAGGTCGCGAGTACATTTCTCGCCACATCTTTTTTTGATCGGCCAGATGGCCGTCTCTCTGGCTGCCCCGACGCGCGTCGCGATCCCTGATATCGACCTGACGGTGCTGGACCTCAAACAGTTGTCGCGCGGGGCCAAGCCGTGCTCGATAGCGTGGGCCTCAGACAGCGTGCGACGTTGTTGGCCACAAACAGTGTTCACAGACATGTGCTCGATATTGCGGACCCAAACTGTGCTCGATATTGTGGGCGTGAGCCCAAACGGTGTTCGATAGTGTGGACCTCAAACAGTGCGCGGTGTTGTTGGCCCCAAACAGTGTTTACAAACGTGTGCTCGATCCTGCTGACCTCAAACAGTGCCCACATTTCATGTATATCCTGCCGCGCGCTCGGTGCAACATATATGGTGCAGCCCCGCAAACATGAACAGGCACGTTGCATGTATGTGTGTTTAGCCGTGCGTGTAATGTGTATGTATACATGTATGTATCCACGCGCGCATGTGTGTAGATATATAGTGTAGCTATGTCTGCCTTTTTGCGCGTGTGCGTGTGTGCGTGCGTCGCATTGGCGTCAATGCTCAAACCGCTTTCCACGATGCAGCTTGTGAGTATTGGGCTTCTCTTGTAGCATCTTGTTTTGCTCGGCCAGATGGCCCACGTTTCTCCCGCGGCCCCGATGCGCGTCGCAACCCCTGACATCGACCCGACGTTCCTGGGCAAGGAGCTCAAAAAGTACGTGACCCACGTGGGCATTAAGAAGAGCTTCAATCTCCACAGATACCACTACCTGACTAAGACGAGGGCCGTGCACGCGAGATCGCTGCACCTCATGAGCCCGCTGGCCAGCTTTTCTGCCTGTTTGCACGCGCGGGCCGGCTGTGGAAAGGCGATGAGAAGGATTAGGAGGATGAGGGATGGGGATGTGGAGAATGATGATGCAAGGGCTGAGTCTGGGCAACGCGTGATTCGGGGATTCTGAAGAGGATGGGGAGGGACAGGAGGATGGGGACGACGGGGGCGGAGGATAATAAGCAGGCTGAGGATGTGGAGGACGGGCGCTGGGAGAGAGGATATGCGCTGGAAGATAATAGACGACATAACGAGGAGCGACGGCAGAGAAGGAGGGAGGATCTGAGCTGGGAGTGGGGATGCGGCAGCAGGAGGGATGGGCCGGGAGGGATGCTACGACAGAAGGAGGGCTGATACGAGAGATTGGGGACGGATAAACATCTACAGATTTCTGCGCTGCTCGAGAACATCCCTGGCGCCGAGGCCAAGTGGCCCCAGCTTCGCGGGGCCTGCCTCTACGCGATCGACAGGCGCCCCCGGCGGCCACGTGAGATGGGAGGGGGGGTGGGGGGGGGGGATGTGACCAGTTGAGGACGTCATATGGTGGGCGGATGGGAGGGTGGCTTGGGAATCGGTGGGGGGAATGGCTACTTGACATGCACGGATTAATGGGCACGACGATCTATGATTGAATCGTTATTGGTGGGAACGCATGGGGTGGATGACGTAGGATGGAAGATGATGACTGCGAGAGGCTGTTACGCGTTGATCGGTGGGGGTGCATGTAGGATCTTATGCACCTCCCCGCACGCGCCGCCTCCCATCGCGACCGAGGTACCCTCGGTGTTGCAGGGGGGACTTCAGCATGCCCTCGTTGACGAGGGCAGGTAGCCTCGCGGAGAAGTTGTTCTGCATCCCCAAACACCTCCGCAGGATCCGCGATTCGTCGGTGAAGCTGCGGCAGGCCACGTTCGGGTGAGGGAGGAACGATGTAATGATATTAGTTGGTATGCGTTGTTTTGTTTGAGTGGACATGAAACGTCATGCAAACGTCAAGCAAACGCCAAGCAAACGACATGCAAACGTCAAGCAAGCGTCAAGCAAACGTCAAGCAAACGTCATGCAAACGTCAAGCAAGCGTCAAGCAGACGTCAGGCAACGTCAGTGAAACTTCACGCACGCGTCAAGCAAACGTCATGCACACGTCAATCGATGTTATGGAAATGTCAGTGAAAGGTCATGCAAACGTCAAGCAACCGCCATTAAAACGTCAGGTAAACGCCAGACAAACGTCAGGCAACCGCCAGGTAAACGTCAGGCAAGCGCCATACAAACGCAAAGCAAACGTCAGACAAACGTCAGACAAACGTCAGGCACACGTCAGGCACACGTCAGGCATCGTCAGACAAGCGGTTTGCCTGGCGTTTACATGATGTTTGCCTGACGTTTGCCTGACGTTTGGATGACGTTTGGCTGACGCGTGGCTGACGTTTGGCTGACGTGTGGCTGACGTTGTTGGTGCGCGCCATGCGCGCGCGCATCGCCGCAGGCGACTCTGGGGTGCCCGCCGCCCGAGCTCGACTCGATCAACTACTACCTCCACCTCATGAGATCGCCCCATCGGGCCCAGGGGGCTCGCGTATGTGATGATGGGGTGGGGCTGACTCTGCGTATACATGAGTGAGTTGTGCGCGCGTGCGCGCGCGTGCGCTCATGCCTGATCGGTCGCGCGCACGCGCGCGTGCGTTTGTGCGCGCGCGTGCGTGTTGGAGGGGGGGGGGGGGGGGGGGGGGCGTTGCCATGCCCCCTTTTCCCCCATCCGCCGCCCCGGCCGACTCCGCGGGCGCGGGCGCGGGCGAGGGCGAGGGCGACTCCGACGAGACGGACGAGGAGGCCTTTGCGTCGGGATAAAGTGGAAGAGGAGGAGGGGGGAGGAGGAGGAGGAGGAGGAGGAGGAGGGAGGAGGAGGGAGGAGGATAATGATAAGGAGGAAAAGGAGGAGGAGGAGGAGGAGGAGAAAGAGAAGGAGGATAAGGAGGAGGATAAGGAGGGGGGGAGAGGGGCAGGGAGCAGGCGGAAGCAGAGGAGCGAGCAGGAAGAGGATATTGGAAGTGAGTAGTTGCAGCAGCAGCAGCAGCAGCAGCGCCAGCAGCCGCAGCAGCAGCAGCAGCAGTAGTAGAAGTAGTAGTAGTAGCAGCAGCAGCAGCAGCAGTAGTAGTAGTAGTAGTAGTAGTAGTTGTTGTGGTTGTTGTTGTTGTTGTCAGCAGCGGCTGCGGCGTGCGCAGTGGCAGCGGCGTCGGTGGCAGCGGCAGCACTCGTGGCGATAGCGACGCGGGCAGACGGCAGCAGCAGTGAGCAGCGGCGGCGGCGGCAGTAGCGGCGGCGATCGTGGCGGCCCCGGCGGCGACGGCGGCGGCCCTGGACTGCCAGGCCGCGCCCATCGCCGACGCCGCCGAGGGGGGCGACGTCGACGAGGGCGTCGTCGACGAGGGCGTCGACGACAAGGAGGACGTCGACGACGAGTAGAGCGACGAGGAGATAGACGAGGAGATGGACGTGCAGGCCGACCGCGCCGCCCCTCATCCACCGTCTCCCCAGTCGTTTTTTCTCCCCTCCCCATCCTGCTCCCTCCTCTTCTTCCTCCTGCTCCCTGCCCCTCCCCCCCCCTCCTCCTCCTCCTGTTCCTTATCCTCATCCGTGCCCCCCTCCTTCTCCTCCTCCTTGCCCTCCCCCTCCGCCTCCTCATCCTCCTCCTTATCCGATCCAGGCGTTGCAGGATCATCCAAGTATGCCATGCGATGCTGTGGTTTTCCATGCAAAGCCCATGTCCACGACAATGCTATGCTATGGTGTGATATGCAAATGATACCATATGGCCAGGATCGTGCTAGTTTACGCTGTGATATTCCATACTGGTGACCGCGATAATGCTATGATATGCTATGCCAGACTGGTGCCCACTATATGATAATGCTATGGTATGCTATGCTAGGCCATGATATGCTAGACCCGTGGGAGAGGCCTCACAATCGCTGGGGGGGGGGGGGGGGCCTGGGCAGCCCCCAGGGCCTCTGAGAGAAGCTGCAGGGCCCCATGTGGGACACCTAAGGGCCCTGGGTGACGCCTCAAAGTTCGGGCCTAGCGTTTGCATCACATAGAACTGCATCGTCCGTAGCCACTTTGGCTCCGCTGTCGTTCAGCAAGCGTTTCTGGTTTGGTGCTCGGTTTTTGTGCAGCATCAATGCTGTCGCGCGCTGCTGCTCAGCGCATGTTTGGCGCGGACCACTCGTTCGCGAAGTTGTGCGAGCAGTTCGGGTTCTGTGAGCATCGACTGCGTCGCCTGACGTCGGCTCGCAACGCCCCCATTGCTTGCCCTCGTCGAGGACGTCATTCCAGCTCTTCCAGCCTTCGTTCCCGATGATCGGGACCCCGTGGCCTTGGACGTCCTCGCTCAGGCAGGCGACATTGCCGACGCGTGCGCCCACGGCCCGACTATGGTCTTTGACAAAAACCATGGCTGGCATTGGGGCATCATGAGCGCCGCTGGGTTCACGCACATGCTGCGCATGGCCACGCGCGTTCAGTCGGGCGGCACCGCGCTCGTCAAGATCGACCCCTTCACATGGATGCCGCACGAGCGGCACGCCACCAAGCGCGCCGAGCACCAGCCGCGCGGCGACGTCGAGAACCAGACCGTGCTGCGCTCGAACATCGCCCCCGAGCGCATGGCCTCGGTGAGCTTGATCTCGTGGCTGCGCCAGGTCGCGACAACGGACGCGTGGGAAAATCATACGACGACGACGACGACGACGACTAACGACGACGGCGACGACTACGATTACGACGACGTGTCGTCGTCGTCGTCGTTCGTCGTCGCTCGTCCTCGTTAGTCGCGGTCGTCGCCGTCGTCGTCGCTGTCGTCGTCGTTGTTGTGTGATTTTCACACGCCCCCATCCATAGGTGCACTTGGTTTGGGAGCAGCCGCCCAGATCACTGATGTGGAGTTGCCCGCCAATCTGCAAGCTGATTGCGAATGTTATCACGTTCAAAACGAAGATCCACCGCGCGATCTTCCGAGATGGTGAGCTATCCAAACATATGTACGATATCGTGATCTACCACTCTGACGCGCAGTACCGCGAGTTGGATCCGTTCATATGTATTATAAAAAAAAAAAAAAAAAAAAAAAAAAAAAAAAAAAAAAAAAAACAATGCATCGAAAAACGCCGCTTCGCCAGCAGTCGGCGCTTGCAGCGACCTAGTCCCAGTCCGGGGGCAGGGGCCTTCCTCGCCTCGAAGGTGCACCCCGCGGCGCCCAGAGCCAAAAGAACGAACTGGCCAACAGAAACTCTCTCGCTGTGGTTTCACGAGTCGCGGACAAACCCGGGGTCCCGTCATCGCGCCCCGCGCAACTCGCCGCCCAAATGCCCTCCCGGGCCGACCGCCCGTCTCAGCAGACGGCCCATGCAGGGAGGCAGCACTGCGTCGAGGAAACCGATGGGTTTCTGTTGGGCCCCCCGTTCCTGACAGCCATCCCGCGCACGCATCCGCCACCCCCGACATCACCCTGGGCCGCGTCGTAACCTCTCGAACGGAGGCCAGCTCCTAGGAGCACGCGGCTTCGGGGCCCTCGAGAAGACACCCCCCCGGAGCCGCCCCTGCCCGGCGACTCGCATTCAGGAAACCATGAAGCGGAGGCCCGTCGCCACTAACGCCCGGAGCTGCTCTCGAGACACCCCTCTCCAGCTCGGTCGTCGAGCGATCGAGAACGGCAGACACTCGGGTGACATAATGACCACCTGGGGCAGCCTCCAAAGTCGACCAGGCGGCCCGCCCCCTGGCGCCGGCGGACAGATCGCAACCCGCGCGACGGCCCAGGCCTCTGGAAACTGGGAAACCCCGACCCCCAAGGTCGGCCGCGACCCCGGGGACCGAAGAGGAATCCAACGCGAGTTCCCCCCTGGCCCGGAAAGAGGATCCCGGGCGCGTCGAGTGCGATGCTTTCGTCCTTCCCAAACCCCCACCCCCCCCCCCCCCCCCCCCCCCCGCGGCAGCGGTCAAAGCGGCGCCCCGGACCTTCCGAGGAACGCGGCGCGAGAGCTCCGAGGAACCGAAACGTCCAAGAGAAAAACCGCGGAAACCCAAAGTGAAGACACCCTGCTACTGATAAGGTTCGAGGTCCGGACGGGCCGATGGCCCACCAGTCGATCCGGGCGGACGAGCGCTGGAAGTCGCCCCCGTCGCCCAGACGCCCACCTTCGCGCCATCGCGGGAGGTGTCCGCGAGGGCCTCGGGCACCTGCTGAGCGCTGGGGTCGGGTGAGAGCGCGTCGCAGAACCCAGCGACCCCGCGCCCCATAAGAATGGGGCGCGGTCGTTGAAAACCGGGCGCGCCCCATCTCTGGATTCGTCAGTCCAAGATGGGGCGCGTTTGCCTGACGTCAGCTTACAGTGTGCCCCATTCAGGGCTTCAACGGCGACCCACATTGATGATGGTCGCTCCCAATTTTCGGAGCCGCGCCACTCCCCATTTTTGTTACGGCCGCGCCCCATTGTTGCCAAACTGGCTGCCTGACGTTTACCAAACGTCAGGCAAACGTCAGCCTGACGTTTGCCTGACGTTTGCCTGGTGGTGATCGCCATCATCACTACCATCGTGATCATCATCGCTGTCATCCTCGTCATGGGTATCACCATCACCTTCATCATCAACAGCACCGCCATGGTGGTCAACAGATACATCATGCTTGTCATCATAGTCAGAACCCAGAGAGATAGAAAGCAATATAGTGATATAGATAGTGAGATAGATAGTGAGATAGATAGTGAGATAGATAGTGAGATCGATAGTGAGATAGATAGTGAGATATATAGCAATATAATGAGATATCTACTGAGATGGGTCGAAGTCTGGTTGGTTGCGCCTTCGTTCCCGCCCCCGTCCGTAGCCATTTTGGCGCGGATTTCAGGCGGCCTCGCATCTCCCTTTCGAGTTTGGGATGAGCGACGCCTCGTGGTCCGACTACGTGGCGACGATCACAGGTGGCCTGTCCTTTAACCTGCGCGTCCCTCGGCTCTTTGGAGCGCGCGGGGGGCCCGAGCGCGTGGAGGTCATCAACGCCATGATCCCCGTCGAGCTGCGCCTCATCAAATACGACGAGCCCGCGGAGGAGGGCGACGACGATGACGGAGGAGGAGGAGGGCACGATCCCGACGACGTGGAGGTGCACGCCGACGCGCTGGTCCACATCGCGGGCGCCTCCTCCTCCTCCAGTGGCGCAGCGACGCTTCCGACGACTCCGCCTCCGACGACTTCGAGGGCCCTTCTGAGGCCGATCAGGTCGCGGACCCCCCCGAAGCCCATGCCCGTCAGGAAGCGTCCACGGCTCGATCAGCCGATCACGAGCAAGGGCCAGGACGAGGGCAAGGGCAAGGGCAAGGACAACGACACGGACAAGGGCCAGGACAAAGGCAAGGGCTAGTACAACGACGCGGACAAGGGCCAGGACAAAGGCAAGGGCCAGCACAACGACACGGACATGGGCCAGGACAAAAGCAAGGGCCAGCACAACGACGCGGACAAGGGCCAGGACAGGGGCAAGGGCCAGCACAACAACGCGGACGAGGGCCAGGACAAGGGCAAGGGCCAGGACAAGGGCAAGGGCCAGCACACCGACGCGGACAAGGGCCAGGACAAGGGCAAGGACCA
>CAUYUJ010015338.1:677493-727493 GCA_963575745.1 Prorocentrum cordatum
GGAGGAGCTTTTTTGGAGAAGGGGGAGATTGCGGAGGAGACCTTTAGCGAAGGATGGGGACGCATGCCCACTATGCCCCGCCTGCTCCTGAACGGGTCGACTCCAAACCACCCCCAGAACGTGAATTTGCGCAACTCGAGCGCTTCCCCCTTCACGGTGCACTTCGCATCCCTCACCTTCTCGAATAAGTAATCGATCGCCGCGGGATTCAGCTCCTTGGCATTGGCGCAGTGACGCCAGTCATCTACCTCGGATTCGGATGGGAAGGCGGGGGGGGGGGGGGGGGGCAGTGCAAATCCGAGAGCAGATAGAGCATCAAGGGTCGCGAGCTTTCAGACCTCAAGGAGATCAAGCTCCGCATGAAAGCGAATATTGATGTGCTTGGGCTCGGTCAGCTCACCATGCAGGTATGCTAACTGGGTGATTGCGTGGTGGTCGATGTGCATGCTTAATGGTTCCGTGCCACTTTGGTCGCGAGCTTTCAGACCTCAAGGAGATCAAGCTCCGCATGAAAGCGAATATTGATGTGCTTGGGCTCGGTCAGCTCACCATGCAGGTATGCTAACTGGGTGATTGCGTGGTGGTCGATGTGCATGCTTAATGGTTCCGTGCCACTTTGTTGTAAGTGGCGTCACTGACCTGCAGCAGCTGCCACGCCGTTGGCTCGAAATTGGGCAACACGCGCCTGCAATCGATAGATGTAATGGCCTCGGACTCGCGCCGCCTCTTTTTGATGAACCACGTCTCGTCGCCTTTTATGAACATGCAGGCCCGCTCATCCCCATCTGGTTCCCAAGCGTCCGTTCCCTCTGCGGGGATGTCCTCACCCCCATCTTTCTGCGCTTCTTCCTCTGGGCCCTCATCGGCCTCAGGTTCCTCCTCCTCCTCCTCCTCGTCCGCATCCTCCTGCGCTTCTTCCTCCTCCCCCGGCTGATCTTCCCCCTCATCCGCGTCGTCCTGGACGACATCTTCCTCGGCCTCCTCTTCCTCTGCTTTGGGCGCCACAGGGCGCGGGCCGTCTCCTCCTCGTCATCTTGCTCAGGCTTGACGGCAGCGGGCTTCTTTTTCAACCTGACTTTGTCATGATTGACTTGGCGACCTTGCACCTCTGCCGACAGCTTTCGTTGATTTCCCTGCCCCTTTACCGCCAGCTTTCGGTGATGATGCCGCGCTGCCGTCAGCCTTGCCCCCTTTGCCGCCAGCGTTCGGTGATGCCACGCTGCCGTCAGCCTTGCCCCCTTCGCCGCCAGCGTTCGGTGATGCCACGCTGCCGCTACCCTTGCCCCCTTTGCCTCCAGGTGATGCCATGCCTTTGCCAGCCCCTGTCGATTTGCCACCTGGAGTCTTGCTTGGGGGGCGCCTTGCAACTGCTCGGATCGTCGGCACAAACTCAACATCTGAATCATCCCCCTTACACTGGGCGGGCGACGACGACTTGGCGGTGCACTTTTTTTTCATCGGTGACAGCCCTGACAGGCTGCGATAGAAGGGAATCTGCCTGGACGAAATGCGCTTCAAGCCTGCTGGCCCAGCCGCTGACGACGCCGCCGAGCTCATGTATCCAAGGGCTTTCTCCTCATTCTCATCTCCATCAGGCCCCCCTTTACCAGCAGCTTTCTCATCCTCGTCATTCTCTTGCAACTCCTGGAAGCGACAGGGACTCATAGGAGAAATTGCCAACGAGGGCGGTCGATGGCTCACGATGCCTTGGTTGTGTTTATCTCGAATCAGGTATCTCCCTCACACTCTCTCTCTCTCTCTCTCTCTCTCTCTCCCTCTCTCTCTCTCTCTCTCTCTCTCTCCTCTCTCTCTCTCTCTCTCCTCTCTTTTCTGTCTCTCTCTCTCTCTCTCTCTCTCTCTCTCTCTCTCTCTCTCTCTCTCTCTCTCTCTCTCTCTCTCTCTCTCTCTCTCTCTGTATATATATGTGTGTGTGTATATAGCTGTCTCTCCCTCTCTCTTTCTCTCCCTCCTTCTCACCCCCGTCTCCTTCTCCCTCTCCATCTCCTCTTTCCTTCTCCCTATCGCTTTCTATCCCTAGGCCGACGCTGTTTCTGCCATCGGTTGCTGGCCCCTGATTGATGCTTCTGAGTGGCGACAGCGCGACGCTTCGTTATACGGCCCCCCCGCGTCGGGGGGTGCTCCGGAGAACGCAAGATGTGCCTTCGAACAGTTGCCGTCGGACGTAATCGCCAGCATCGTTATCATAATCGTCGCCGTCAGCATCCGCCATCGTGGACATCGCGGCCATCGCGGTGATCATGGCCAGCATCATTGAATATCGGCAAGAGGGACGGGGCTAGGCCTTTGAACAACGCCCCTCAGCAGACCGCCCTTGAGGTGGTAGTCCATCTGTCCACTCCTCCTCTGGAAGCTGCACCTCTTCTTTCGCCTTTTCGTTCCTCCTCCCGTCATCCCAATTTCTCTCTCCACCTCTTTCTCCTCCTCCCCCCGTTTCTCCCTCCGCACCGTATCTGCCTCATCCTCCTCTTTCTCCCTCCTCATGTTTCCCCCTTCCCTCTCCCCCTCCGCCTCCTCCCCCTGGCCCTTCCTAGCCTCAAGAAGCATGTCGCGAGAAACCCAGAAGTAGTTCTGCAAGATCTCGTTGTCGACGTCCTCGACCTCGTCATCGATCTCTTCCACCGTGTCCGAGGCGGCGCCGTCGATCTCTGCGACCGCGTCGTGCACGGCGTCCTCGGGCAGCGGAGGGGCAATGACTATGTTGCATTGCGTTTCAACCCTGTTCTCCGCCCTCATCCTCATTCTGCCTTCTCGTCTTCCCGCGTCGATTGGCATTCTCATCCTCTCGCCGTCGCCGCCATTGCCGCGACCATCATCCTTCTAATAACCGCACCGCCCTACCATATACCATGCCAAGTGTCTCGGTCAGCTTTGTCGTCGTTCTCATGCTTATCCTCGCTGTGTGCACCCTCACCTTTGTCAGCGCAATCTCCTCTTCATCGCCCCCCTCCCCCTCGTCCTCATAATCTCCCTCGTCGCCCTCCTTCTTGTCATCCTCTCTCTCCGATCCACCCTCGCCCACTCTCGCTGTGATCGTCGGCCCTCTATGGCTTCGGGCTCCGCGACCTCCGCGGGCTTCGCGGTCCGCCTGTAGCGCGCGCGCGATGCGCAGCGCCCTGCATTGCAAGAACCTCGCGGGGCAGAACCGAGACGATGGACAAGTGCGCATTTGAGAGCGAGGCGAGAAGGTGAAAGAGCGGCGGGAGAAGGAAGGCTGATGGGGCGCGGGATTCGAATGACGCAACGATGTTTCAAGAGAAGCGAAGCGGATATAACATATGCGTTATATCCGCTTCGCTTCTGCGCGGCAAGGAGAGGAGGCGGTGGCCGACGACTACAGCCCAAAGAACTCCTGTCCATCCAGCGTATCCGCCCTCATCTTGCGGCCCGTGCTGTTCTTGCATGTCTCCAGCACGTGCTCCGTGTGTGCCGGGTCCCACGCAGCCTTGCGAGGAAAGCGGGGGGGCCTCTCTTTCCCCTCCTCCTCCCTGCGTTCCCCTTCCCTCCTCCTCCCCCTCCTCCTCCTCCTCTTCCTCCGCCTCCTCTTCACCCCCCTCCTCCTCGTAGGCATGCCGACGTCTCGGGGTCAGTGATCTGGCAATCGATGAATGGTCAACCCGACCAGGCGAGAATCAACCGAACGAACTGAACCAGCCTGCCATTGCCTGCTATCCTGACCCCCGACGGGAGCCTGGGCATTGTTCTGGCTGTAGGGTGCGCCCAGGACCTTCTCCATCTCGCGCAGCAGAGGGACGAACACCTGCTCGAACGAGGCCGACGAGAAAGCCGAACGAGAATTTCGAATGAGACCGACGAGAACGCCAACGATTTCGAACGATGCTGGCAATTCCGAACGATGCCGACGATCTCGAACGAGGCCGCTGAACGGTGCCGACGATTTCGAACGAGGCAGGCGATTTCGAACGAGGCCGACGATTTCGAACAAGGCCGTCGAGACGACCGAAACGATTCCGAACGATTACATCGAGAAATCGTCGGCCTCGAGGCCGACGACTTCTCGATATAATCTACATTCGTCTCCTTGTTCATCGTCGTTCCCGCTGGCCACGTCGTCATCATCATTTCCGTCATCATCTTAGTAACGATTCGGCACCATCACGATGATGATGATGATGGTGCTGATGATGATGATGGTGATGATGATGAAGGCTACAGTCACTATCATCATGACCATCAACACCATCACCGTCGTCATCGCAATCGCAATTCTGCGCATTCCCCCCTGGGCACTCCGCACATCTCTGGCATCGGGCGACCCGAAGAAGATGCACACGGGTACCCCGAGAAATCGGGGGTCTCATATCCTAGCAGGGGTGCCGTGCTGCCCTGCTGTCCTCCTCCTCATCCTCCTCCTTCGCAGCCTCCTCCTAATCATATTATGCTCTCGTTCTCCCCTGTATCAGCCTCCTCGCCCTCGTCCTCATATCCCTCCTGTTCATCCTCCTCTTCCCGGGCACCCTGCTCATCCTCCTCTCCCTTGCCCTTGTGCCAGCATGGCGGAATCGCCCGCCCTTGAAGAATTGGCGCGCCGCTGCTGGCCACCTCGGCGGCCATGAATTGCATCAGCACCTGGCGGCAAATGCGATCAGAAGAAGCAAGACTCCCTCCTCCCCTCCTCCTCCTCCTGCTCCTCCCCCTCCTTCTCCGCCTCATCCTCCTCCTCCTTCTCCTCCTCCTCCCCCCCTTCCCTCCTCCCACCTCTTCCTCCCTCCCCCCTCCTCCCTCCTGTCCCGAGCTCTGCCACGAAATCTACTCTCTCGTTTTCTCTCCCTCTCCACTCTCTCTCTCCCTCTCTCTCTCTTCTCTCTCGCTCATCTCTCTCTCCCCTTTCTCTTTCTCTCTCTCTCTTCTCTCTCTCTCTCTCTCTCTCTCTCTCTCTCTCTCTCTCTCTCTCTCTCTCTCTCTCTCTCTCTCTCTCTCTCTCTCTCTCTCTCTTATCCCATGTCTTTCTCTCTCTGGCCCGCCCGCCCACGAAGCGGGGCTGGCGCCTCAGCCAGCGCAGTCGACGGCGCGCGACTCGTCTTCGCGCGCGCGAGCTTTCGCCCATCTTTGGGCGCCATTGCCGGCGACCGACTGGCCCCCCTCTCCCCCAGCGATTGTCGGGCGAACCCCAAATTCTACCAGACGGGGCCGAGATCGGCCCCGTCTGGTAGAATCTGGGGCTGCGCGTCGGGGCCGAGTTGGGCGATTCGATATCGAATCGCCCATCTCGGCCCCGACGCGCTCGCGGCGGGGCAAAGGCTCCCCCCGCGAACGCCGCGGCGCCGAATCGAATGCTCGATCGCGGAGACTTCGATCGAGGGGGCGGGGCGGGCCTAGTCCCCCAGGGCCGCCGCGGAGGAGAGGAGGAGGAGGCAAATCGAGGAAGGGCGCGCGCGCAGCATCTGAGCCTGCAGCGCGGGCAAGCAACGGGCTGCATGCAATGCAAGCGGCTTCGACGGCTGGGAGGCCCGATCCCCCCCCTCCTCCCTGCTGCTCTTCCTCCGCTTCCTCCTCCTCGGGATCCGAAGATCCTCCGCCTCCTCCCCCTCCCCCTTCTCCTCCGCCTCCTCCTCCTCCTCTTCCCCCTCCCCCCTCCTCCGACGTGTGCACGGCGCATGCACGGCACATGTGTGCAATGGCGATTCGCGCCGTGCACGTTGGTCCGACAAGTGCACGGCGCAAGCAACTGCAGGTCGACCGCATATACGCACTTCGCAACGGAACGTAACTAAATGTAACCGAATGTAACTAAATTTAACTGAATGCATGTAACTGAATGTAATTGCATGTAATGGAATGTACTGGAATGTGATTGAATGTAACGTAGCTTCCATTGGCAACAGAAACCTACAAAACAAAATATAGACATAAGCAGAAAAGCAAGACAGACCAGCCGTCTTGATTAAATCAAGACGGCTGGAGGTCTGGGCACCCCCATCCCGCCCCCGCTCGCGCCAGGCGCTCGGCCACTGGATGGTCGCCTATAAGTCCCCCGCGAAACCTGACAGCTCGGCGATGGCGACGAAGCCCGACCAGACCCCCAGCGAGGCCGCGCTGCTCGAGATGGCCAAGGCTGCGCATCCCGTTCCGCCACGGAAGAGAGCTCTCAAGAACGGTTGTTTTACGTTTGTTCGGGCAGCTACACGTATCGTGAACAAAATGTGGTCTCGCTGGCAGCGTGCATAAGCATGAGCGCATAGTATGTCACCACCAGGAGCGCGAAGATAATCGCGCAAGGGCTGGGGCGTCCCGCTCTCCTCTCTCCGATCGGAGAGGGGGGCGCGCGCGCCCCCGCGAGGGCGCGAAGGTGACCGCGCGTCGCGCGTCGCGGGGCGCGACGCGCGAAGTCAGGTGACCTAGTGCATACGATGCATATCCATGTGTAGATATAGAGATATAGGGAGGGAGAAATGGAGAGTGGTAGGTCACTTTGGCTAAACAGAGATCCGCCCAGGAAGCTATTGGCATCGTCGACAAGGCCAAGAAAGACAAGCCAGGCAAGACTGTCGTTCCGACTAGCAAGGTCGACGCCGCCCCCCCGAGCACTCCGCCGCCGAAGGCAGGGGCCCATGCCGCCAGCAAGACAGGTGGCAAGAAATCAAAGCCGTCCGTGGACTCGTCGGGGCACGGTGGCGTTAGTTCTAAGTCGGAGTGGCTGCCCAAGAAGGCGCAGCACCCTACCCTCGGAAAGTCGCACGCTGTGCATGCTGCCAAGAAATCGCATTGCTTGTACACGCCGAACGACAGCACTACAAAACGCTACTCGTGGAAGTAGTAAAGAAAAAAACACAGATGCATGCTGGTATTCTTCGTGACATGATGCTGACTTGCTGCCGCGATAGCTTGAACAAGGCACAGACGATCGCGCTGCGCAATTCGAGGGTTCCTTCTTATCAGTAGAAGTTGAACGCCAATCATGAGGGGGGAGGTGGATGATGAGGCATGCAATGTGACCTGAGTCATGATAACTGTGAGGCATACTGTGTTTGAACATCACACGCGAGAAGGCACGGGGAGCTGCAGTCCCGTGCATTACGTGATTCGCACAGCATTAATTGTATAATGTGTCTGAGCGGCGCTGATTATTGTTGAAGCGCGAGGGCGCTCGTCACGAATTCGACCTGTCAGGGATGAGCATTGACCATTCTATCGTACGCCATGTGATGTCACTAGAACAAGTTCGAGGGATCAGATGTGAGTTCACAATTGGGCATGAATGGTCACAGGCGCGGTTTGACATTATGATTATGATCTCTGCTGGAGACATGTGCGATCACTGTTTGGGCACGTTGAGCATGCACATTGTTTGGGCATTGGAGACATGTGCGAGCACTGTTTGGGCACCAGAGGCATGTGCGAGCACTGGTTGGGCACGCGCAAATACTGTTTGGTCGGATCGTCAAACAAACAAATCACATAAACGCGTGCGAGCACTGTTTGGGCAATCGCGCCAAGACAATGCTAAGTGCGCGGTGCAATCTAGGTATGGCCATATGCAGCAATGGTGGGACAAGCTCCGCTCACGCGTATGTGTACGATATGTGTGGTTGTTACGGTGTGTATGATACGTAATACGATGTCAGCTACGTGTGGATTATCTTTGTTATGTTGCACGCGTGATTCGTGTTGTGTATACACACGGTGATGCATCGGGTGTTGCATGCAATGTATTATGGTTGGGTATTGTATGTGTTATATAAATGACGCAATATCATAAACTCGCATTTGTGTATACGTATATGTATATGTTTAATATACAGTTCGTTCATATATATATATATACATGTGGTTGTTTAGTTAGTAACACAGTATGTTGATGTGTGGCTGTTGTGCGGGAACACATAACATACAATGTTAAACAATACTACACGCGTGATAAACACGCTGTATTTACTTGTATGTATGTTCTTTGCATAATGAATATATACAGTCTCGTCACATATAAACTAACAGAATTGTAGTGTCTGGCGTTTGCCTGACGTTTGCCTGACGTTTGCCTGACGTTTGCCTGACGTTTGTGAGTTTGCATGACTTTTGCCTGACGTAAGGCAAAATAGAAAAAGTCAGGCAAACGTCAGGCAAATGCCTGGCAAACGTCAGGCAAACGTCAGGCATTAAATTATGTGTATGCTGTACATAATGTGAATAGTTGAATGTGTTATACGCATATTCATAATAATATTATGTAGCCCAACACACGATTTAATTTAGTTTCAAGTACGCACTCACACAATACACCGAGTATATTAACTATATACTTCTACATATATCACATTACTCGACATGTTTACGTATATAACCATCGTGTTTAGCGTGTTATCGTTGTGTGTGTACGTGTGTATGTGTGTGTGCGTCATTGGCGCTGTTGCCCAAGACCATCGCGCGCGCCTTGCGCGCGCTTCGGCTTGGACTCGCCGCGCGCGGCGACTCCTACTCGACCTTCGTCTCGAGGGAGGCCATGGCGAAGAAGGGGAAGTCGATGCCTGCCAAGGCATCCCAGCTTCAATTTGCATTGTGTACATGTCCCGTGTAGTATTTTATCATGGATCTGATTTGTTGAGGGGGCGTTGTGCACCTAGTGTATGAAATATTTGGTGATGATGATGGTAATGATGACGGGTGGCGCTGTTGTGCACGTGTCGTGGGATTCTAGAGCTGATGACATGTGTTGACGGTGCTAAGAACGACTGTTGGTGCTAATGACTTTGGAACATGATGTTGTACATGCATACAGCCTACAGCTGATGGCAACAGCGAATGTAGTTGAGATCACTACGCCACTAGATTAGTATCGATACCAGCATTTGATGATGGCGTCGTGTATTCGTTAATATTTTGAACACGTTTGTGCTGTCGCGCTGCCGAGGCGACCATGAAGAAGAAGCCCGCGGCTGCCTCGACGGACATCGCGCCGTTCGGTAAGAGCGGGACAACGTTTTTGCGTTTGATTTATTCTCTCCCGACGTATTCACCATCTATCATACGTTGGTGTGGCAACTGTTTTGGTACATTGTAATTGCGATGGTTGTATCAGTGTCTGCGCGATTATTTATCACATCCCCACCATGCATCCCCCCTTCCCACAATGCCGATCGCAGGGACGCCCTGGCGCTGCTGCTGACGAAGGCCCAAGGGCTCGACTACGACGCGAAGGCCAAGCTCTTCACGATCCGTTTTTTCTTGCTTTGTTTTACGTGTTGTGATGCACGAAACGCATGTGTTGCCAGGACGTCGAGCAGGCCGAAACGTTAATGTCAACACGTCTGGGTTGCCAAAACGTCGGCCGAAACGTTCATGTCGAAGCGTCTGTGTTGTCGGACAACCTTTGTCTTCGTCTGCGTTGCCGGCGCGTCTGCGTTGCCGAAACGTCTTTGCCGAACCGTTCATGTTGCCGAAACGTGTTTGTCGACACGTCGAGGCTACACGTTCAAGCTAGGTGCCGTAACGTCTTGGTAGATACGTCGTTGTCGATTCGCGTGTGTGGAGCTTGTCGACGCACCTAAGTAGTCTGTTATATCTGACCGCACCGCATCAATCGCATGACCGAGCATGGTCGACGGATGTCGTGTATTGTGATGTGCAGTTGTTATTGGTAAGTGTTATATCACAGTGCATCGCGACTGCCCGATTGGGTCTAGTCTGTGGTATGTGACCCCCGTGTGTGATATGAGCGACAAAAGTGGGATGTTGATAAGGTAATGTCTGTTCTAAAAAATTGGGATAATGATTATATGTTTCGGTGATTTGGGCTAGGTTGAGCGCTGGGAATTGATGTCGACGCGCGCCAACGTAAACTGCGGCAAGCACCGCCTTCAGCGACAAGGGCAACCCAGACGACCCGTCGCAGCTCAAGGCGCTGTTCAGCAACGAAGAGCTGCGGCGCCTCTACGGCCAGTTCGGGAACGCGCGCGCCGTCAACAAGAAGGCTGCAGCAGCCTACAAGACGGTGCGCGCGTGTGTTTCGTTCTTTGTTTTCGTGCGTTCTGGTGTGTATGATCGGTTGCGAAGCTGTGCGTCAACACGGTTGTTGCTGTGGTCAGAGATGTGTTCATATGTCTCGACCGTTGCTGTGGTGTTGGTCGCGTCGGGGATAACATCATGCGACTTCAAGTTTCGTTGCGGCGCTGTAGCTCGCCCCTTCCCATCGCGCGCAGCAACCGCTCTACAGGCGGAGGGGTCGGGCCCCGGCACCAAGAACGCCGCCGACATCAAGCTCCTGGGCGGATGGATGAAGGAATCGACGCGGAGGGGCGTCGAGCTACACACATACATATATGCATATGTGTGCGCTTATCCGTATATATATGTGTGTGTGTGCGCACATGTACATACACGTGTAAAACACATGTGCACGTACGTATACGCGTACATGTATAGGAGTGTACATGTGCGTAGATTTACGTGTGTAATCACATTGGTTGGCAACGATATATAAGGATCGGTGAACGCTGTCGATCACGTTGAACGGTTGGCACACCCTCCCTCTCCACTCGCTATCCCCCGCGCCCTCAGCGCCCATGTGACACGCAAATTCTCTTGCGCAACAGCTTCCCTCGCGCGCGCCATCCCGCCCTCCTGCACCGCCCCGCCCACCCCTCCACCGAGAGAGACTTGCACAGGATCCACAGTTTGAGGACACCTACTGGTCGGTGGCCACAGGGGCCGGCTACAGCGAGGACTTCTGCTCCAAGGGGGAGTGGAAGAGCGAGCACCAGGTGATCCAGAAGTACGGCGAAGACGAGGCGCGCGAGCTCATGAAGCTCTTGAGGTGTTGCAGCTTCGTTCTAGCTGGCCGAAACGTCTGGGTGGTCGGAACGCCTAGGCTGCCGACGCGTCTGTCTGGCCGACACGTCTGGGTGGTCGGAACGCCTGGGTGGTCGGAGCGTCTGGCTGGCCGAACCGCCTTGATCGATGCGTTTTTTTGTGATTTACCGTCATTAGTATTCTACTAATTATTATTATTGCTTACAGCCAATGAAAGTTGAGGTTCTCCTTTATTGCACACGGCACATCGAGGCCATTGCGTCGAGCTGGTCGACGAAAACGAATGCGACGACGGCGACGGCGACGGCGACGACTACTACTGACCGCTGTCTGCCAGCCAGGCGCAGGCGCAACCCGATCAACCCCGAGCGCAGGCAGTGGGGGGACATCTCCGAGGAGGAGGTCAAGCGGCTCCGCAAGCAGAGGTACCAGGAGGGCAAGGGGGTCAAGCGCATCGGCCAGGGGCGTCGCCGACTTCGAGAGGCGCGTCGGCAGGGGCAAGATGCCCACCGACGCCCGCAGATGAGTTTTCCCCCTCCCAGTCGGGGCTGGCTGTACATACGAGACGCGGGGAGTTGAGGCGGATGCGAGATGATTGATGGTGATACATTGAATATGGTGCTGCTGGTGTGTGTGTGGTGTGGGGAGTGTAAGTGAGGGTTGTGCGCGTGTGATGTGGACGTGTAAGTTTGGTATGTTTGACTAGGGTACGGTATAAGGGGGTGAAGGGCGTTGTGTCTCTGCGGGGCGATGCGAAGGGATGCGTCGCTGACATGTGAAGGGGCGGTGGGGCCGTCAGGGGAAGGGGGGGGGGGGGGGGGATAGGGTAAACCAGTGGGGAGCATAGCGGCGTGTGGGAAGGTGGGGAGCTCTTGTAGCGTCGGGTCGTAGAGCATAATAATTACATCCGCTACGTAGCCGACTTCGACAACATGGGCCTCGAGAGCAGCGACGACAAGGGCAGCGAGCAGTGGGGCAGCGACGACGGCAGGCCGCTGGTCCAGGCGGACTGCGGCCGCGGTAGCCGCGGAGGCCGTGGCCGCGGAGGCCGCGGCCGAGGAGCCAGCCGCGGCCGCCGTGGAGGCGGCGGCCCGAAGGCCCGAGCTTTTCTGGTTACGACGCCGACGATGATGACGAGGACGAGGGCGATGCGATGGCAGACGCGACGGCGCCGACGCCGACGGCCACGACGCGACTAAGATGATGAGTATGACGGGCACGACGACTCTGACGATCGAGACTACGAATATGCATTCGCCATTAGTCATCTTACTCCGTCCCTCTCCCGATTCCCTTGTCCCCCCTCATATATGGTTGCATCATCCTCATCATGTTTGTCCATCCTCATCATCATCGTCCTCCTCCCTCTCGCCCACATTGCCTGTTTCTCGCCCCATATTCGCTTTGTCTCCTGACGGGCCTGCGGCGACGACGACGACGTTGACTGCGCCGTGCCAGGCCAAGAGGTTCAAGGCGGTCGGCGGCGCGGACACGCTGGCCAAACGCGCGCAGGCCACCGTCTACTTCGACAAGAAGGCCTGCGATGACCTGGCTGAGACGGCCCAGGAGTTCTACGACGCCGCGCAGGCCCCTCGGCGGGGTGCGCGGTTTGGCAGCAGCGGTTGATCGGAAGAGAAGGAGGAGGAGGAGGAGGAGGGCGATGCGGAGGAGGACGATGAGGCGGCGGAGGAGGAAGACGATGGGGGAGGATGATGATGGCGAGGAGAAGGAGGAGGGAGCGGGAGGAGGATGACGAGGAGGATTGCAGTGGCTATTTTTTGTTTGGCAGGAGGAGGAGGAGGAGGAGGAGTGAGAGGAAGCGGATGATATGAGGAGGAAGATTGACATGATATGTAATTGCTTCCACGCGTCAGGTGAGTCGGATGATTTGGATCACGATGATGCGCGTTAGAGTGCAATTACGACGACGGCGACGACGACGGCGGCGACGGCGACGGCAGGGAAGGCGATGGCGCGCCAAGCCCCCCACCCAACTCCGTGCGCTAGGCTCTCGTCCCGAAGATCATGCAGGCCATCAAGAGCAACGCTGAGATCGGGGCCAAGCCCGAGCTTGCCGAGGCGAAGAAGGTGCTGCTTTGATATGCGCGCCGAAACGTGTTTGTCTTTTCGGGTACCATGTTTTCTCAGGATATCAGCTCGACGTCGTCAGTCGTTTCACACTGATCTAGGACACCCGCAGGGGGGCGAAGATAATCGCGCATCGCGCGTCGCGGGCTGGGGCGCACGCGTTCCTCTCTACGGTCGAAGAGGGGAACGCGTGCACCCCCGCGAGGGCGCGAAGAAAACCGCGCGTCGCGCATCGCGGGGCGCGATGCGCGAAGTTAGGTGATCTAACTGACCTGCTTACTCGCATTTGTTCCTTGCGCATCATATCGTCGCCGTCGTCGCGTCATCTCACTTGCCAGGTGCTCGACGCCGCCCGTGACTCCGGCAACAAGCTCGGCGACGTGGTGACGAGCGGCGCCGCTGACGGCAAGATCGCGACGGTGCTCTCGCAGTGCAAGTCCGTGGTCATGCAGGCGAAGGCCATGAAGCTCAGCATCAAGGGCGTGTTCTGATAGGCTGGGGCAGGTGCTGGCGCGCGTTTTCGTTGCCAGCCGTCGGCTGGCGCTGCCCTTCTTCCACGCACGAGGCGATGTGGGTGCGTGTGTGCGTGCGTGTGCGCGTGCGCGCGTGCGCGTGGGGTGGGTGTGGGGGGGGGGGGGGGGGGGGGGCGGGCCGGGGGGGGGGGGCTTTGCATGGTCGCATGATGCGGGTGGAGGTGAACATGTACATACACACGCGTGCGAACATACATGCGCGCACACACACATATATATATATATATACATATATATGTATATGCGTGTGTAGATATATACGTACATGTCGGTGTATATGTTCACCACTCTGTGTACGCACGTGTATGCACATGCGTATACGGGCGCACACAGCCACGTATGTATCCATATGGGGGTGCATGCGCGACTGGATATATATCGGCGCGCGTGCACACTGAAGCTCGTCGTCGTCATGTTCTTTGACGGGCGACCCATGATCGGATGCGCTCGTGGGAGAAGGGCCTCGTAGCGTTTGCGATGCTCTGGTCGGCAGCGACGCCGACTTTTTTTCGCTGCGCCAAGCATCTCGATTGCAATGGCTCCGGGCACGAGTCGGTGACACTATAGCGTGACATGAACGCGTTTATCATCCCCCCGTCGATTGCACTTCCATGCGGGGTTTGAGCGTCGTCGTCGAGCCCCGCCCAGGGGCACCGAGTGTCGCGAAGCCATTGTATGCCCAAGCATGCCGCTGCGAGGGCAGAAACGCAGGCTCCCGACGCCCTCACCACCACCAGAGCCGCCTTCTTGCTGCTCGCTGTCAGACGCCAGCGATGTGGATGATCTAGTGGAGAGGACTTTCGATTCATCGTTATCGAGCCTACTGATCAGGGATTGGGCGCGAGGGGGTGCTATGGAACAGACGTGCAACGTTACGCGTTGGCAGCCTAAAAGGATGGGCTATCAACGGTTGAGGAAATCAGGTACCTGGCGTCTACTGGGGGGTGGGGCAGTCGCCCAGATCATATACATCGCGACCTTACTAGAACACACTTGAAGAACATTTCGGTCGAACGACCCGAAATTATCAAGGTGCACCGTTTAGACCCGAACACACTCACTGTAATAGAACACGAGGCCCACTGCCTGATGCCCCACGACACTTTCTCATCCATGTATCACCATCACATTGCAGGGTTCAACGAAAATTTTGGAATGGAGTTCCTCCCGAAATTCTGGCAAGGCGCGAGCAGGCCAGCCTGGCGTTTCAATATGCGTGCGCGTCTCGCGTCGGCACGACAGTCGGCACACGTCATCTGAGCGCCTGGCGTTTGACAAGCGTTAGTCAGCGCGCGTGCAGACGCAATCCTGACGTGTTGCACACGCCAGCCTGACGTTTTACAAACGTCAGCCTGACGTTTTATACGCTTCCCCCTGGCGTGTTTAAACATCAGGGTGACGTTTTAACACGTCAGGCTGACGTTTGCAAATGTCAGCCTAACGGGTTGTACCTGTGGCTGACGCATTTCAATCATCGATATATATATATATAAACTATTGAACCACCTCAGGCTGGCGTTTGCAGCGCGTGAGATTGGCGTATGTCAGACGCCTGGGTGCCGTGTCGACGTAGATGTCGCTCCCCCCCGGCAAGATGTCAGGCGTGCCCTGATGTTGCTTCCTGCCCCCAGGCGTGATCCACGCCTGAAGCGCCACCCGGTCTGGGACGTCCCTCATCATGAGAAGTTTTGCATTCCGATCAGAATCCACGGGGACGGTGGTGAAATCATGACAAACGAGTCGACGATGGTGATCGCGTTCTCAGGGGTTCTCGCCAGCGGCCAAACTAAGGACGTTACCTATCTAATTTCGGCATGGACGAATTCGGTTACAGCGAAAACAAAACACCATGGGAGGGACACGTGGGCTGACATCTTTCACGTTATCAAATGGTCGCTCAACGCCATGGCGTTGGGGCGACACCCTGAGCTCGATACTGCAGACTAACGTCTCAGCCGCCGACCTCGCACCCCCCCCCCCCCCGCCCCCCCCGCGCGCCGCAGATCGCGGCGCCGTTAAGTTCGAGGCTTTGGGGCTTGATTTCTGAAGAGCTCACTGGTTTCATGGCAGAGGGTGCTCTCGACGAGGAGGGCGGCGCATTGGAATGGAGACCCGTTCCCAGCTGGGAGTAGGCGCGCGGAGCTGGCAGGGGAGTACCTCTGCGAGGAGGGCGCTCCGTTTCGCGGATTCCTTTACAGCATTATAGGAGACCTCGAATTCTTCAATCACCATGTGGGGACCCCAGGTCGCGGGCTGCCAAATGCAATCACATACCGACGGTCCAATTGCATGGTTTGTTGTTTTCGCGGCGGCCCAAACCCCAGCGCAGCCCTCGCGGGCAGGAACAACATTGAACCTCCGATTGCGATCATATCTGGCAGCCGTCGGCCAGGAACTAGCTCTGCGAAGCCGCGTTGGCTCTGCGATTGCGATCGGGAAGGCAACCCGTGGAGCGCCTTCGTGAAGGATCCCGGTTGTAACCCTAAACCACCTTTCACTGTAGCCCCCCCCCCCCCCCCCCCCCCCCCCCCCCTCCCCCCCACCCCCCCACCCACCCCCACCCCCAACCCCCCCCCCCCCCCACCCCCCACCCCTCACCCACCCCAACCCCCCCCACCCCCCACCCCACCCCGCCCCCCCTCCCCCCCCGCCCACCCCGCCCACCCACCCGCCCACCCCGCACCACCCTCCTACACGAAATATGTGCGTTCGCTTGCCCAGGGGCGGCTCCCATCAAGCAACTGGATGAAGCAACGGTTGCCTCGAGAGTATCCATTCGTGCACCCCCTGTTCACCGTGTGGGGGGCCCGCGCCGCCCTGATTTCGATCGATGTAATGCGCGCGTGCGACCTTGGGGTTGCGTCCCACATGTTGGGGAACACGTTGTTCGAAGTTATATTCGAGCGGGTCGATGAGGCCCCCAAGCACGCAGTGCATGGGTTAGGATTAAGGAGATCTATGACGAGCTCGGCATTGCTGACAACAGATTGACACCCATGCGCTTCCGCGCACCAGCCGCGAGGGGATGGGAACACACCGTAGATTTGCACAGCGCACATGGCCTAGCACAGGCCCAACAACATAACGCCACGCATGACCACACACATATGCACACACTATGCCATGACATCGTGAATATTACTACACAATACCACCGATACGCGTTATACTGTCATTGGCCCGACATGGTTGCGGTCGGGGGGACGGGGTTACATCAAACAGTGGCCCTGGTGTGTTCGAGGGCGTCCGGACGTTTTGGCTTGAAATACTTCGTCAATCAAAAAGCAATTACCAAAACCTACCCGTGCATGACCACCGCGCCCAAAGCAGCACACCAAAGAACATTGGTTCCAATGATAGAGCAGCTCTCTAGTGAGTACGAGGGTGGCGGTGACAACTTTCGCCGCATGCGCACGATGTGCATCCGCGAGCTGAACCGATTTTACAAGACAATCGAGAGCGCTGGGATTTACCTCACGGATGCCGAAGCCAAGACGGTTTCAGAAACAATTGAAGAAGTGCTGGTTCTCTACGGTGTTTTGGCTGCAGAGGCACAACGCATGAATTTACCGAAATGGTCCATTGTGAACAAACACCACCTCTTTTTCCACATCGGCGAGCAGGGTCGGCGGCTAAACCCACGACGATCGTGACGCTACCAGGCGGAGGATTTTATGCGACTGATCGGGCGCATCGCGTCGACCGTGACGATGGGCACAAGCATTTTGAACCTGAGCAGGAAAGTAGTTGAGCGATGGCGCATTGGCAGGTATAGATAAGGTTCCGCCAACGTCCGCACTACCCTTCGCACAGGCATGCACGCGCACACATGCACAACCATAAACACGCAAACACACACACACACACACATCAAGCAGCACGCACACATCGCATGCTGATCGTATTATCTAGGGGACAACAATCGTAGGTCACACCATGACCCATATAGTAGTACAAACACCACGTGCGCAGGGAAGCACGTTAGCGACGGCTGGGGTGACCCCCTAAGGGGGCGGCGGTTTTCGAGCTCACTCGGCAGTTCGCCGAAGAGTAGGGCAGTCGACAGGCTTTGTCGCAACCCCGTAATGTTTCCCCACCCCCCCCCTCGATCCATCCCCCCGCTGTCCCGCCCCCTCGCCCCACCCCGCTCTTCGCCCCGTTACCGATCGCCTGATCCCTAGTCCCCAGCTCACACGCCCCCAATTCCCTCCCTGACTCCTCAGGTCCTCGTCCGGCGCCCACCCCTCGGCCTGGCGGCCCTCGGGGCCAGCGGAGCGAACGATTGTGGGAGCGGCGGTGACGCGGCGGCGCCTGCCGCGGAAAAGCGGATGCGTCGTCGTCGTCGTCGTCGCCATCGTCTTCGTCGCCGCGGTTAAGTCACCCCCGGGGGCGCGAAGATAATCGCGCATCGCGCGTCGCGGTCTGGGGCGTTCCGCTCTCCTCTCTCCGACCGGAGAGGGGAACGCGCGCGCGCCCGCGAGGGCGCGAAGGTAATCGCGCGTCGCGCATCGCGGGGCGCAATGCGCGAAGTTAGGTGACCTAGGTATGACGGTACGTATGCTGACGATATGATGTCCCCTAATGCTCACCAACATCGTTTCCGTTCGTGGGCATTTTCTCGTCTCAGGCCCGCCTTTCTCTCAGGCCTGCCCGTCTCAGGCCCGTTTCTTCAGACGGGATGCCAGCCATGTTAGGAGGTGGGCCGCGCCGTTGCAGCCATGCCACCATGGCGGCGTTGCACCCGTGGTGGGTGAACGGCGACGACGGCGACGAAGTTTCAGATACACCGACACTGAACCAGGTGCATCATGGCATCGACGACGGCAACGACGAACACGAAAACATCGACATCGACAGCGACAACGTTGCACTGGAGATGCTGACGGACGACGGCTACGACGACGCCGACGACGACCACTACTACTATAACATGAACGACGATGCACACGTCAGCTGGCCATTCACCACACACTACAACAACGCTATGACGACCGACGGCGAGTGGACTGAGGTGCGAGGTTGGCGAGTTGTCAATCGGCGCGTCGGTAGGCTGTCTCGCTCGAGCTGTCTGATTTGATTCAGGCCTCCCTCCCCTCCGCCGCCCCCATCAACTCCTTCCCCTCTTGCCTCTTCCCTCTTGCTTTCTCCCTCTTGCCTCCTCCATCCTGCCTCCTCGCTCTTGCCTCCTCACTCTTACTTTCTCCCTCTTGCCTTCTCCTCCCTGCCTCCTCACTCTTGCCTCCTCCGGGATTACCTCCTCCACATATTAATGATGATGATGGTGATGATGATGATGATGATGATGGCCATGATGGTTATGCTGACGTTTGCCTGACGTTGACAAAAGCACGCCAGACGCGCCTGACGTCTGGCTTCTGTCGCGCCCCATTCTTACGCAGCTCGCGCCCCATTTCTCGATCGACGTCGCGACCCACGTTTGCGGAATCGGGCCCCCATTTTTGCTCAATGATCCACGCGGTACTCAAATCCCGATCTTCGATGCAATACCGGGCGCGCCCCATTTTTGAACCTGATTTCAAGGGGCCCCTTTTTTTTTGGTGCGCGAGGTCGCTGGGGCGGCCCCGGAGGCCCCTCGACACCTGATCATGAGAAACGGCCTGGCCCACCCCCCCTTGCCCCGACAGCTTCCGAACGACGAGATGGCACGTCGCGCGTGCCAGAAAGCACTCGGTCTCCAACTCCTGATGCTCGCAGCCCCTCTCCTGGGCAATTCCATCGAGCGCGACGGCCGCGCCCTTCGCACTGCCCCACCAGGCGGGCCGGGATCTAAACAAACCCCCCCTGGTGCCTGGCCCCCCTCTTCCCGGACCCCCCGACCCCCCTGCGCCCCCAATGCCCCTCGGCTGCGGTCGCTCAGCCACGCTGTCGCCCCCGCCATCTTGGCCGGCGCCCTGGCCTCGGCCTGCAACGCACCGGCCATCCGGTCGCGCCCGGGAAAGTTCTGCTCGGTCGCGCCGGCCGAACCGCGCGACGCCGACAAGGCCGCCTTGATGTCTGTCTTCCTCTCGACGCGGTAGATCTCGGGCTCCGGCGCGTCGCGCGGGGCCTCCCGGTGCATCTGCCCCCCCCCGGTTGAACCGATCGGCCTCCCTCGCTAGCTGGGCGTCGCGCTCGGCCATCGTCTGCGGCGCGAGCCAGACCCTCAGGTCGCACGCGGCGCACTTGGCCCACTGCGCGCACTGGCCCCCCCTCGACGCAGGCCTTCAGGGGCATCAGTGGGCCGCGCCCCCCAGCAACGAGGTCGCGTCCGCAGCGCTCGCGCAGGCGGCCACCTCCACGGCCACCCGCTGCCAGCCCTTCTCGGCCATGCCCAGCTGGCCCGCGACCTGCTAGCACGGCAGCTGCCCTGCTGGCCCGGTCGGAGTCTCGGGGCGGTCGTCCTCCGCGGACGCGCCGACCCCCCCCCCCGCCCATCCTCGCGCCCGCGAACTGGACTGCCGGACGGCTCGAGCCCAGTTCCCCCCCCCCCTGGCCAGGCCGGAAGAGCGCGGCCTCTCTGACTTGACTAGTTTCTCGGTTTTGGCGACTCTGGCCATGGGGCGTCGATGCCTTGGAGTCGCTCTCGCTTCTTGGGTCCTCGGCGCCACGACAGATCGGGATGAAGCGAGGAAGGTCTGGGGCAGAGCGAATTGTCTCGCGCCCAGACGTCCTGCGAAAGAGGATCTGCCCGCCCCACTCCCGGATGGATCCTCCATCGGCGACCCCTGGGCTTCTCGCATCGACCTTTCTAGGGCCGAACACACGGGCCCAGTGAACCCCCTGGGCTCCCATTACCTCCTATCCCCCTCCGTTCCTGCTTTCCAGAATTGATTCCATGTTTGGCCCCAGTGCCCCTGCATTCTCGCCGCCCCCCCCGGCATCTCTGGGCGGCCCCGACCCCCGGCCCCTTCAGACGCCTGCCCCAACGAAGATCCCCATCTGTAGAAGCGCCCCCTGACCGGAGAGTTCCGGGCCGAGTGCCCCAGGCGACTGGACGCGCGGCGGAAGGCGGGAAGCGGGGCGGGGGCCCGAGAGGGGCGAGACAAGATCTGATACTGATGGGCCACCGGACGCACATGAGTCAACGGAACTGAATCCGGGCCAGTCCAGCAGAGCGGCCGCTGGGGCCTCGAACTGATGAGATCGGCCATCGCCCGGGCGGGCGATCATCCAGCGCCCAGATCGAAGGCTGCTCATCTCGATGACCTCGCCCCCCCCCCATCGACCCCAGGGCAAGTCGGCCCCGCGCTGGATCCACGGCCGCGCCGAGGTTCCCCAGGGCCAGGCGAGGCGAGGCGAGGCGCGCGTGTCCGCCGGCCGGTGGCTGGCGGGGCCCGGGGGGCCGGCGCGGGCGGGCCGGGGCCCGTGGTAGTTAGACGTTGGAGTAGGCAATGAAGTCGTTCTCCAGCGACTGCCAAAATTCAGTGTCTGCTGCAAGTTCCACCCAATTTGTTGTGATATCCCCGGCAGTAGCGTAGTGTATGAATCGTGTCATGTCGTCGCTCCAGCGTTTTCGCTGTCCACCATGTCTGCGGCAAGCTTGACGTGGGTCATGGGCGTCGGGGTTCCAGGCTGAAGCAAGCCAAGTCCATCTCTGGCGGGACTGCGTTGCTATGCGTCCTGCCCACCGCCATTTCCGCTTGTGGTACAACGTCGTCCAATCTTCCAAATGAGAGCGCGTTGCCCGATCCATAGCTGCATGGGTCGCTCTGCGTATGTACTCGTCCCACGGTTCGAGGTCAGAGTCGTCGTCGGCGTCGTCGAAGTTGAGATGCCGCTGGATGTCGTTGGAGTTTGTTTGTGGTCCGTCGTCGGTCTGCTCTGTGTCGGAGCTGGTCCCGTCGTCGCGTGGTGCAGTCTGGTTGTTCACTCGTCGTCTGGGGGTGTTCACGATGAGACGTAACATGCGTCGCTGGGTGCGTCTCAGTGCTAAAAGCATGTCCTTGGTGAGCGTCCACGAGGTGCAGCCATACATGACAGTAGGCGTCACCGTACCATTGAAAAGTCTTAGCCTGCTATGGAGAGGATATCGGCTGCTTGTTAGTTCGTCGTGGAATTTGTTGAACGCGCCCCATCCCATTGCAATTCGGTTGGAAAGCTCAGATTGGTGGTAGTCGTGGAAGGTCAGCTTCCGTCCCGAATACTTGGTGGTCTCTCCGGCTCTGAGGATTGCAATCACATCGCCGTCGATGTCGGCATGACTCGTCGTTTGCCCGTGCCCCCTGCTGACGTTCGTAAGGATTTTGGTCTTGCCAGGGTGCAACTCAAGCCCGCACTACGCAGCTGTGCGTTTGAGGTCATGCAGAATGCAAGAACAGCGGCGCGTCCTCGGCCACTGCGCGGAACAAGATCAGGCACCTCACTCCGCCCTCGGTCACGGGCGCCGCGGCCTCGCCGACTACCTCGGACCGCCCTCCGACCCCCATGGCCGCGGCGGGGTTGCTCACCGTCGGGGTAGGGATGTTCCAGCCGAGCCTGCCACATTTCTCCTTGGGGGCGCCCAGCTGCTTCTGCCCCGCGAGAGACCGCCCGGCTGCCGCGCCTAACCCCCTCTGGCCCCTCGCCCATCACGGCCGACGCGTAGACGGCGCCATCGCCGCTGGCGCTCGGCACCCCCGTCCATCAACACCGCGGCGAACAGCTCCTTGATCCGAGCCCAACGCGACGAACGCGCAGTCGTCGTCGTCCGCCGCCGCGCCAGCCGCCGCGCAAAAAGAGTGGCCACCGATGCCCATTTGAGAAGGGACCTGGTCGCGCTTCGGCTTTGGCCCGCGCCAAGTAACGCGCCCCATCCGCCAGTGACCCGTCTGACCGCAGCGGGCGCACCGCGCCCCCCCCTTCCGCCGGTCAATGCTCAGCCCCGGGGAGCCTCTGGCGGCCCGCCCCAGGCCCGGGGGCTGGCCGACCGCCGCCGCGCTCGGAGTCGAAGAAGTCCTAGTCGTGGGCGATGGCCTCCTTGAGCTCCGTGGACTCGGCCCACTTCCTGGGCTTGCCATCCTTCTGCCGCTTCTCGTCCAAGACCGCCGCGATCACAGCCGCGGCCTGGTCTTCACCCAGCTCCTGGCACGAGATGGCCTCGCAGAACACCGCGATGTCCTCGTCGTCCATGATGAGGTCTCCCCCACCTCGAGGTTGACCGACCCGGCGGCCTCATCTTCATCCTCACTTCTACTACGGCGTGGACCTTCGGCCTGCGAACGTGATACGTCTTCTTCCACGCATCGTCATCAGACCCCGCTTGACTGCCTCGAGGTCGCCTCTGCCCTGAAATATCGACATGAAGTTGACTACGTTCTGCTCTGACAACCCGGCGCCCTTCCTCAGCTGCTGCATTTGGATCGCCTCGAGCCCGCGACGTCGAGCCGACCTGATCTGCACGCCCCTTCTCATCACGAGCTGCGTGAGCGTCTCTACCTGCCGTACCTCGGCGTTTTTAAGCGCAAGCCGGAACGCCTGCTTGGCCTCGCCCCCCTCCTGGTCGCCTCAGCACCTCTTCGCGAAGTCGAAGAGTGTATCCGTGCCTCGCTCGCTCCCCAGCTCGTCCTGGCAGCGCAGCAATTTATCCCGGCGGTTTGCGGGCGGTCCGTCGATGGCTGCTGGCGCGGCGGCAGACCGGTCTTGTTGCTCCACCTCTTCACCTGCACAAGCCAGGTGTGGAGCTTCTCTAACCTTGCCCAGGGATGTTGGCCTTGAGTATCGGGACGCTTCCAGCCTCCCGCGCCGCCGCCGTCCGAACCGATGCCGCCGGCGCTGCCCTCGCACTGCCATGGGGCCGGTGGCGATGACGTGATCCAGCTGGTCGATCCGACAGGCTCTCGCGTTGGTGTTGCTGCCGGCGGTGCCGGTGTTGTTGCTGCTGCTGCGGCTGCTGCGGCTGAGGCTGGCGCCGCACCTGCTCCCAAAGTCACTGGCCCCGTGGCGGTGCCCGCCTGGGGAGGCGCTGGTGCAGCGGCTGCGCACGACGTCCATGTCGCCGCCGCCGAGGTGGGCCCTCTGCCCAGCAGGCCTCGGGGCATCGGGGGCAACAGCGACGCCTCGATGACTGCCCATGTCGTTATCCAGGTCTCATGGCCCGTCTATGATCGTTCCCACGGATCGCCGCCTGGTCGGCGCCTCGGGTCTTCCTGTGGCGGCGCTGTCTGCTGGACCTCGCTGGAGGTCGCTGGTGGCGTCTGCGTCTCTCCTGGCGCTGGTGGCTGTCGCTGCTGTTTCTCTCGCGTTTCCTCCTCCTGCGCTGGTGGGATGGGCGCTTGGTCGCCGCCCACGCCCTGCAGCGCCCCGCTGGCCAGCCCGCCCAACCACTCGTTCTGGGCATCATTGTCAGCGATCGCGAGAGCTCAAAGGGACCGAGGGGGGCGTTGGAGGGGAGACGGAGAAACTGAATGGGGAACTGGGACACACGAGTAAATAGACACAAATAACCCAATTCCCCCATAGTTTCCGACATTTGCTGGGTGTTCCCCCCCATTTCCCATATTCTCATATTTTCTATGGGAATCGACGATTCATTGTGTCTGCGTGTTTCTATCCCTCCTGAAAAATTGTGGGCCTGTCCCCCCTTCACACTTCAGAGACTTGAGCCACCACGGCAGTGGTCGGCACGCGCACAATTCACATCTCTGGCCTCCGCAGAATAAAGGGCATTCACTCACCGCTGATAGCTCTGACGCTTGAGACTTCCAACAGTTACACGGGTGGAGGGTGGTATCCAAAGTCGGATTCTCGTTTTGGCGCTGAGCGCACTGGCCTTCAAACGTTACAACAAGTACGCAAAAGGAAGGCGATTCCTTTTCAAAATGGATATACCGCCTTGGTGCCAAGCATGTTGGTTTCCAGCTTTCCACCAGTTAAAACGGATGGAGGGCGGTTGGTTTCAAAATGGGGTTCTCGCCTTGGCACCGCATCCATTCGCACACTCGTGCCAGTGCAATCGAATGGCAACAGCATGGCAATAGCATGGCAATTGCATGACAAGTGCATGGCAGCTGGATGACAACTGCATGGGAACTACATGACAACAACATGGCAACTGCATGGCAATTGCATCGCAAGTGCACGGCAACTGCGCGGCAACAGCATGGCAATGGCATGACAACTGCATGGCGACCGCATGGCAACTGCATGGCGATCGAATGGCAACAGCATGGCAAACGCATGGCGATGTCATGGCCCGCCCCACCCCCCCAAACACACACACACACACACACACACACACACACACCACACACACACACACACACACACACACACCACACACCCCCCTCCACATCCCCTTCATCACCCCACCCACCCACCTGGGGAGCCTCCTTAAGGGCCTCCAAAGTTCCCCTAAGGATGGCCCAGCAGGGCCGCAAGAGGCGCCCAGGAAACCCCACGAGGCCCCCAAGAGCCTCCCAAGCGGCCCCCCAAAGGCCCCACGAGGCTCCCCCAAGGCTCCCACGAGGTACCGAAGACGCTCCAAGAGGCCCCCGGGGCCGCCAAGAGGCCCCCAAGACGCTCCAAAAGGGCCCCAAGAAGCTCCCAAGAGACATCCCAAGAGACTCCGAAGGGCAGCCAAGCGGCTTCTTGCACTTTTAATCGCCCTCGTCGTCCTTTCGCCTCTTCTTATTTCTTATCCCTCCTCCTTCTTCCGCCCGTCCCCCCCCCTCCTCCACCTCATCCGTATCCGCCTCTGTCTCCTCCGATTCATCCTCCATCCCCCCCCTGTTGGGGTACGCGACGGTTTTCCGAAAGCTTGGTTTTTCTGCACGCCCCCCCCCACCACTTCTGCGATCAGGGCAACGCGTCGGGGCATCGCTGCTGAATGGATTGGCGGGGATGTTTGGTTTGCGGGCTCGCGATCGAAAGCCGCCCGAACACGAGTCGGGCCGCGACTAGGCAGCAAGAAAAGAGAAGCAAGTGAAACGAGCGCGCGGGCAGCCACTCAAAAGAAAAGCCAGAAACGAAACTCCCAACCCGGTGGCGTGGAGATCCTGGTGGCGACCAGCAAGTACGCGCTGACAGAATGGCGCGGCGGCGCGACCATAAACACGCAGAGGTCCATCACTCGGTGTGAGTTGGCACAAAGCACCGTCAGAGACGAGCAGGACCGATAGGCACACCCGGACGACGTCCGTGCCGTAGGCGACACAACTGCATCGCGTCAGCGCAAGAGTGAAGAGGGGCAACCTCGTCACATATAGGACTGTAAACGGCAGTACCTCTTGTTTGCACAGCAGTGGCACACGTCGAAAGCGAAGCCCTTGCAGGAGAAAGCAGCCGACGGGCGCACCGAGCCACGCATGCCGAAGTCCAAGCACCGTGGAGGTCGGCAGCGTTCGAGACCCCACTGAACCCTTTCGGTCACCAGTGGAGGCCGACACCCGCCAGGAGCAGGCCAGGGGCCACCTGACCGCCCATTCCCAGTGCGATCCACGCATGGAAGTCGTAGCAAGACCCCACTGAACCACTCGGTCACCAGTGGAGGCCGACACCAGCCAGGAGCAGGCCAGGGGCCACCTGACCGCCCATTCCCAGTGTGATCCCTGCATGGAATTCAGGCTGTCGAAGCACCACCAGACAGCAGTATTGGCGGAAACCCCAGCCGCGCGGGACAAACCCGTCGAAAGAAAGGAGAGGAGGGGAAGTGCACGCCAGGCACGGTAGGCACCCCAACGTGGCAGCTAACCGCTGCAGCATTAGGATGCAGGAGGGAAGGAAGGGACACGCGGAAACGCCAGGCACACAGGCACAAGGAAGCAGGAGGAGAGGAGGGGAAGTGCAAGCCAGGCACTGAAGGCACCCCGGCGTGGCAGCTAACCGCGGCAGCATTAGGACGCAGGAGGGGAGGGAAGGAAGTGCACGCCAGGCACACGGCGTGAGAGGAGGGGGGGGGGGAATTTATACTCGAGCAGTTTGCCGGTCCACATGCCCGGTGCGTTGTCAAAACCGCATCTCAGCGAAACTGGGTGGTGCCCCGCACTCGGTGTTACTGTCGAACCGTTTTTCGGTCCATGGGCCCCCGGTTGCTCGGCCCCTCCTCCCAGCCGTGCCCAGAGCACTCCCACCCTACTGCGCGCGGCCAGCGTCGGCGCCCACGAGGTCCCGACCATCTCGCGGGGGTGCCCGGCGCCCCCTGTTCGCGCCGACGCGATGTCCCAGGCGTCGTCCACGCACCTGCGCCCAGTCGACACCCAGGCCCAATGAGGTCAGGAAGGCGACGCAGGTTCGCTGGTCGCGCCGACGCGGGTCGAAAGCGCGCGCGGTGCCTGGGGCAGCGTGTTGCACGGCAAAGGCGTGCCAAACGGCTGTGAATTACGCACCCAGTGCTGTAGCAACATTGGTGCTCACTGGGTTGCCATGGTGCATTTTCCTCTGCTGCAGTCCTCCGCCGCCGCCGCCGTCCTCCGCCGTCCTCCTTTTCCTCCTCCTCCTTTTCCTCCTCCTCCTCCTCCTCCTCCTCCTCCTCCTTTGCCTCCTCCTCCTCCTCGGCCGTCCCAGCTCCCCATCTCCAGAAATTCACTAATTAATGAACTGGCATCATACCAAACACACACACACACACACACACAAACAAACAATATGACATCAGAAGCCCCACGCAGCCCCACGTATCTCAGCCAGAAGTTGTTCTCTGAGAGGCTGGGAGGGGCATTCGTGCGCTGATCCTGGAGTCTCCCCCTCTCCATCTCCCCCCCCCTCCTCCTGCTCCGCCGCCTCGCCACGCTCTCGGCTCGACGGTGCATCGGCGCCCGCGGCCGGGTGAGGCCGACGCGCGCGGGAGCGATCCGTCCGCTGGCCTGAGCAACCGTGCCTCGTGGCGAAAAGGGAAAGGGGGGGGCGTCGAAAAGGCCGCAGAAGCAGGCGCGAGTTGTGGGCGACAGCCTCTCGCTTCCCTGCCCTGCAGCGGGGCGGGTGCCAGGGCCGCGGATCAGGGGAAGGGAGGGGCAGGATGAGGAGGAGAGGAGGAAGGGGGGGAAGGGAAGGAAGGGAAGGGAAGGGGGGGAAGGGGGGGAAGGGAAGGAAGGAGGAAGGGGGGCGAAGGGAAGGACGGGAACGAAGCGGGAAGGGGAGGATGCGTGGGAAGGGGGGCGATGACGGGAGAAGCCAGAGTGCAGGATGGGAGGGGGCAGGGGAGCAGGATGGAGGCGGAGGGGGTAGAGAGAATGGCTCGGGTGGGAGGAGGGGGAGGAGGAGGCGGACCAGCAGCAGGAGTGCGAGAAAGGGCGGGAATGAGAAAAAGAAAAGGGTGAGAAAGGAGGGAGGAGGAGGAGGAGGAGGAGGAGGAGGAGGAGGAGGAGGAGGAGGACTGCCAAGTACGCGATAGGCTTGCAGGGAATCTAGACCCATCCTTCAGGATGAGGCGAACATCATAATTCCTAGTTGGGCGGCCGCGGTTTACCAAAACCCACTGCTGGCAGCAGCTTCCCCTGCAGGAAGGATGTTATCACAGAGTCCGCCACGATTGGCCACTGATGCGAGGGCCACGGGCCTTGCGTGAGGAGGGCGTGCGCCCCAGACTCGGACCTTCGGCCGAAACAGCAAAGAATATTCGGACTCTGTCCGACGAGCGTAGCCGAAATCTGGGCCATTAACCGGACTCGGGCCCCCAGAAGCGGGAGCCACACGGTTAGAGGCACGGGGGATACAGTCTGCCTCGGCCACGCTCGCAGGACAATCCACATGCAACTATGTGGAAAGAAAATTGTGAAGGGGATTGGCAGGGAGGAGGGGACGTTGACAAAGTTGTGGCCCCGGGCAGCGGTGTGGTTGGCAGGGCCCTGGGTTCGCGTCTGCTGCGGCGGCGGCGCTCGACCGTGCGAATCCTCTGTAGTCAAGCACATGACGGCCGAAAATGGCCCAAAAAAAAGCCCCGGCAAGCCGCGGGAAAATTCCGTAAACAAGGGCGCTTTTGCACAGAATTGCCCCCCTTCTCTTTCTTTGGCTCAAGGGCTCACTGGAGCTATCAGGGTACTCTCAACGACTATTGCCTTGCGCTCCATGTTTTTTCCAATTCTTACCCAAAACCCGTTCGTGTACCTATCTTCCTGGAAAGAACGGGTCGGCAATGAGCCCATCCCTCCCGTCACTACTTCCCGGCGGTGCAAAAGCCCATGAAGGAGCCCCCCAAGGAAAACCCACCCCCTGGGGAACGCCAAAATTAGGTCAACAACCGCAGAAGGGCCACCTGTGATAATTTTTGACCGGGCATGCGGATTTTCGCCATTGTTTACGACCATGGCTCTGCGCAACCAGAGCTCGCACGTCAAGGAATACCCCCGGAAGCGGCCCCTTTGAAGGCGGAATTCGCATGTTGCGGAATACCCCATTTCAGAGGCGGGGTCAAAAAGCAATGTGCGGTTATGGCCAGCGCTCATTTCTCGCAGCATTGAAAATCAGGGGGTGGACGAGGGAAGAAAGCGGGGCGAAAAAGGGAGGAAGGGGGGGAAAAAAAACGTAAGAGATCCCACCGAAGAAAACCCACCCCCCGGGGAACGTTAAAATAGGCTCAACAAACGCACGGGGGCCAAAGACAACTATTGCCCGGGCACGCGGCTTTTCGCCACTGCTTACGACCATGGCTCTTTGCAGCCAGAGCTCGTATGTCACGGAATGTCCCTCGGAGGCGACCCCTTTGGAAGCGTCGGTCGCATGTCACGGAATGCCCCTTCGTAAGCGGCATTAAAAATTGATTATCTCCCCGCCCCGTCTGACGCCTTGATGTCCATCAAGCGTGATATTCTGAAGTGGTGGGGGTCATTCGTGTCCGCTCCAGCCCCCCCCCTCCTCCCGTTCCTTGTGCAACGTGGCGCGCGAGAGAGAGGCGAACGCTGCAACAGCATGTGGCTATTGCGCATCTGCTCTCACGCCGCACCCCCCCGCCCTTTCCTCCTGCCTCATATCACGTTGCTTCCTAAGAAGAACGCGGTCGGGAGGCAGCAGCGGGCCTACGGGGAGGGCGAAAATCCGCCGATCCGGCGCGTGAACTACAAGGAGCCTCAGCAAGAGCTTCAGCTCTGAGCCTCACTTCTGCTTGGGGGGGTCGCCGGGATGGCTCTGCTGGGGAAGGGGGGGAAGGGGGGGGCCCCCCATTTGGCGTTTTCCTGATGATTTGCAATCCCCAACATGTATCGGGGTGCGCCAGGGGACCCCCCCGCTCCAGGACTCTCCTCTCGGAACCCCCCCCGGACCCCAACCGGGGAAGGGGGGCGGTGGGGAGGGGGGGGGGGGCGGTGCCCCATCTGGCGTTTTCTTAATGATTGGCGCATCCCCCGGGACCGCTCCAGGCACCCCCCCAGAGGGCACGTCAGCTCCACAAAGCGCCCCCAACGACTCCAAGAGCGCCCCCCTGACAAACAACGCCCCCGACGACTGCAAGCCCGCCGAATCCGGAGCCCCCCGGATCGGCGGCACTGGCCCGAGGCCATTAGCATTGAAATGCTTGGGGGCGTCGCGAATTCCCCCAGGGGGCCACGCAAGGGCTTCGCTCGCCATCGAACCCAGCCCGTGGCAGCGACGAAGATTTTGCAATTACCGCGCTTGGTTACCAAACTGGGGAATCCTCGTCGACCTCGCGGGGAGAACAATCAGAATTGGCCCCCAACCCCGCGGAGTGAACCGATCAGCAGACTGCGCGGCTGCCACTGGACTGGGCGAGAGACTTCCCCCACAGACCACAGACTCACTTCACTATGCACTAGGGCGAGAAGAAGGCGGAAACGGGGAAACGCTAGACAAGGCAATAAGCCTGACCGCCGTTCGAATTGAGCCTTGGTCCCCTGGCACAGCGATTCCTGGAAAGTTCTGCCCCGTTGGACGGGAAAGCGCGCCCTGGCGGGCACTCCTCGCCCAAAGAGCGCAAAGCGCAAAATGTCAGAGCAGGCGCCAATTGCCGCAGATAAAACAGGTACCGCGCGGCAATGCGCCACGCGCAGCCGGCACCCCCTGGGGTTGGCGACCAGAGCGGAGAAGGTTGCATTGCACCCTGGGCAAGGCGCCACGTTTGGCGCGGGCGCGCGGGCGCTCGCGACACGGCGCAAACGACGCCGACGCGCACGGCGGCTGCGACGCCGAGTCCACGCATGCCTCTCTGCGTTCGCAGGGGCAGCCGCCGAAGACGCCGCTTCGGGCAGGGGGGGGGGGCGGCGGGAGCGAGGGCGGGGCCGGGGGCGGCGCGGGCGGGAACGCCCGGCGGGCAGCACCCGCTTTGAAGCCTGGCGCTTTCAGCCGCGCGTTGAAAGAGGAACGCGCGGCTCTGGAAAGGGCGAGCCTCGGGCATAAAAGCAGCGCCCGCGCCGCGCGCGCGAGATATCGCCTCGGGGAGGCGCCCAACCCAATCCACGCCGTTACTTCCGACGCGGAAGGCTGCCCCACAGCGAGTGCACCTTTCTTTGCGCACCTGCCGGCGAAATCGCCGCCCGCGGCCCGAGGCCGCCCCAGCGACCCAGCTGGCAGATCAAAAGGGCCCAAGCGGGCCGGGACTATAGCGAAACAGAAATCCCGGGCCCGGGTCAGTGAATTCCGAAATTGCACATGGAGGCCAGCGCGCGCGCGCTGCCGGGCCGTTACTTGCCGCCGCGGCGCCTCCGAAGGCATGACAGACCCAAACAAACATCCGAATAAACAATGGCACGCGGGCCCGATTTCATGACCGCGAGGGCGGCAATGTGCTCGGCTGCTGGGGAGGTCTGCGGGTAGCCCGCGCCGACGGCCCCCCATTGCGCGGCGATGGGCCCGCCTGTCTGCGTCGACTCGACCACCGCCCATCCCGCGGCATAAGAAACGACGCGCCCATCCTTGCAGCAGGAACCGCCCGCGAACACCTCGCCCTTGAAGGCCCCCACCACGGCGGCCCCCTCGGCGGCGCACCAGAACCGACGACTGGCCAGCGCCTGGCGGCGGCGTTGGCACTGGCTCCGGCTGCTCCTGGAGCCCGCAGACGAATCGGAAATTCCTGGCCGAATCAGAGATGAGGGCCTCGCCAACATCGGCGAGCATCTCACCCCGAAGGCCACGGACGCAGGGGCAGAGGCGACGAGAGATGCCATCGGAAGGCGCCCCGCAAATACAAAGCGGCATCAACGTCGCCCCACCCCCTGCCAGATTTGGCGCGCCACCCACAGCGACTGGCAGACACTTGACAGAAGCAGCCCTTGCTCATGTTCCTGAAGGCTGTTTTTTACATTAAACGCCAGGCCACGCTGAAATCGAAAGCGGCGGGCGCAGGCAGCTTTGATTTGCCCGCAATGACGCGAGCTTGGCCACGCGCCCAATGCCCCTGGAAATGGAGCGCTCTAGATTCAAAGGAGCAGGATGCGCCGGGCCATCTCCAGCCCGCCGGGCCTCGCAATGCAAGCGGCGCGCGAAACGGCCATCCTTTGCGAGACGCAGACTGAGCGGCTGCGCCGAGAGGGCCCCCCACCTGGGTTCCCCGGCCAAGGGGGCGGCCCGGGCGGGGGCGGGTCGGGCGAGGGGCGGCGGGCGAGGAGGCGGGGCGAGGGTTGAAAGCGGCATGGCCACTCCCCGATTCCCACGCCATCTCTGACCACAGCTGGGAAGGGGCAAGGCCCCGTCGCCAGGCGGGGTCATTGCGGACAGCCAAAGACACCGACCGAGCACGACCTGGAACCGCCCCTGGCGCCCACAAGTTCCAGGAGCAATGTCTGGGGATAACAATTCCGCCCCGTCGACTCCTGCAACTGAAACCCCGCGCATTCCTTTGGTCGAAGCCCGAAGTCCAAATTCTACGGGGGTCTGCGCCGGCCCTCCCGCGCGCCAAATGTCGGCAGGCACGGCCGCGCAACTTGCTTGACCGGCTTGTCGGGATGCGCCGTCTTCAAGCTCACGAGATTACCCACTGCAAAATCGATGCTAAGTTTTCGGGCAGAGGAAGCAAGGGCGCCGGGGCGTCTGCCCCGCGCCTTGGCGAGCCGCGCCGCAAACCTGCGCGGCCGGCACCGGTTGCCGACTTGGCGACGACAACCGCAGACTTGCATATCCGCGGTGCCTTTTCACCAGGTGGATCGCAGCCTCGCCCACGGCGGGCCCGGATCCCCTGTGGGAGGCCATTGATAAAACACAGAAAAATACACCTGGCCATTGCGCGCGGAGGACCAGCATTCAAGCGGCCCCAATGCGTAGACTTGCAGCGCAAGCGCGCCGATGCCACAATCGGCGGCGAGGCCGCGGCGGGAGGGCCCACGTCGACAGCTAGATCCTGCGTCGTTACGACGCGCCCCCCCTTTGCACTGACTGAGCGCAACGCAAAAAAACGCTGGGAAACGCGACCGCCGCGCGCGCCCCCTGAGGAGGGGGCGCCCCGGAGGCTCGCAAAAACTTGCAATGCCACCTACAATGCAAGCTGAAAGGGCGGCCTCGCCTCCAGCCACTGCGGATTATGGCTCAAGCGCCTGCGAGAAAACAGTATCAATCGAGCGGATCTGCTGATGCCCGACGTCGCGACGCCTGCGATCCGCTTCCCAGGCCCGCGCAACGGGGCTGGCGACACTTACCCCGAACACAATACATTGCTGGTATCAACGCGATGCCCGGAGAGGCCGGCACGCCCGGGCGTCTGGGCATGGCCTTTAGCACCACCACAAGAAGGGCCAGAATCGCAGTGGGACAACAACCGCGCCCCCCCACCGCGAAAAAGAACGCGCCGATCACCGAGGCGGGCCTCCGCGAGGAGGGAATAGCGCCGAGGGTGGAAGCCGCTACGAAGTCGCGCCGAGGGAGAGCCCCCGCCGCCCCTCTGACGTCGTCGGCCGCGAGCCTCGGGAGGGGGGCCCTTCAAGGCTGAAGGCCTTGAGCGGGCGGCTGCCGGCGGCGCGACGCGCGCGCCGCTCCGCCCCCGGGCATCGTGAAAGGCCTTGCCGACCAGGATGCGCAAGCCTCGACGCAGGCTGGCCGCCGCGCCAGGGCGCCCTCTGTCCACCCATGGGACCGGCCAACAGGAGGAGAACTGGTCCGACGAACCCACTTCGTCCAGGCCTGGGCGCCATCTGCTCTTTCTTGCCGCAGCTCAGCGCACGCGGTGTTTTCGAGCGCCATCGTGACTGTGCTGGGGGCAGCGCAATGGCCTGCTCAGCGGAATTGTTGAGCCACGTTCCACTCGCCGCGAAGTGGCGACATGCCTCCACCGCGCGGCCCACGAGGAACGCGACAGATGGGGGGGGGGCCAGGGGGGGCAGATTCAAACCAGAGGCCGCTAGCTCCGACTATAGTCCACTGTGGGCCCGGTGTCCGGGATGTCCGGGGTGTCCGGGGGACGTGTCCGGGGTGTCCGGGGTCACCTGGGTGTCCGGGGTGTCCGGCGTGTCCGGGGTGTCCGGGGTGTCCGGGGTGTCCGGGGTGTCTGGGGTGTCCGGGGTGTCCGGGGTGTCCGGGGTGTCCAGGGTGTCTGGGGTGTCCGGGGTGTCTGGGGTGTCCGGGGGACGTGTCCGGAGTGTCCGGGGTGTCCGGGGTGTCCGGGGTGTCCGTGGTTGTCCAGGGTGTCCGGGGTGTCCGGGGTGTCCGGGGTGTCCGGAGTGTCCGGGGTGTCTGGGGTGTCCGGCGTGTCCGGCGTGTCCGGCGTGTCCGGGGTGTCCGGGGTTGTCCGGGGTGTCCGGGGTGTCCGGGGTGTCCGGGATCTTTTCCTCCAATCATTTTTCTTCCTCCTCCTCCTCGTCCTCCTCGTCCTCCTCCTCCTCCTCCTCGTCCTCCTCGTCCTCCTCCTCCTCCTCCCTCCTCCCTCCTCCTCCTCCTCCTCCTCCTCCTCCTCCTCCCTTTTCGCACTCCTAATCCTTATCCTCCTTCTCCTCTTCCCTCCTTCCTTTTCCTCTTCTTCCTCCTCCTCCTCTCATCCTCTCCTCCTCCCTCCTCTCCTCCTCCTCCTCTCCCTCCCTCCTCCTCCTCCTCCTCCTCCTCCTCCTCCTCCTCCTCTCCTCCTCCTCCTCCTCCTCCTCCTCCTCCTCCTCCTCCTCCTCCTCCTCCTCCTCCTCCTCCTCCTCCTCCTCCTCCTCCTCCTCCTCCTCCTCCGCCTCCCACTCCTCCCTGCTGCCTCTGGGGCTTGGGTCGTCAAGCCGTCTCTTGACGGTCCCAGGGCCTGGGTCGTCGTCGTCGTCGTTCAGGGTCGGCGGCACCGGCCGTAAGGCCGTAAACGTTCACTCAGGCATGGGGCGTTCAGTGGGGTTGGCGGGACATTGAATGTAAGTTTCAATATGTGATGGGCCACGGTAGGGGGAACCTATGTTACAACCGCCGAGTGCTCGGATCGGGCGGACGGTACATGAAATACAACCGTCATTCAGCAATGGGGAGTTCAGTCGGGCGGGCGGGCGGGACATCCAATGTAGCCTTCCCTCTGTCATGGGACAAAACTTCAGGAACATATCTCGCAACCACCGAAGACGCCGGTCGGGCGGGCGGGACATTAAACTAAACCTTCACTCAGGGATGGGGCGTCTGGTCGGGCGGGCGGGGCATTAAATGTAGCCTTCATGATGGGCCAAGGTAGGAAGAAACGATATTACAATCGCCGACAACGCGGGTCGGGCGTGCGGGATATGAAATGCAACCGCCATTCAGAAATGGCATTTTGGGGAGATCAGTCGGGCGGGCGGGCGGGACATTAAACATAATTTTCACCATGTGATTGGACACGGCTTGATGAACATATATCGCAACCGCCGAAGACGCCGGTCGAGCGGGCGGGACATTACATGAAACCTTCGCCCAGGGGGATTGGGCATTCAGCCGGGCGGGCGGGACATAACATCTAACATCGGCTCTGTAACAGATGCGGCTGGGGCGGGATATATCGCCACCGCCGAAGACGCCGGTCGGGCGGGCGGGACAAGAAACGAAACCTTCACTGAGGGATGGGGCGGCCGGTCGGGCGGGCGGGGCATTAGATGTAACCTCCACTGTGTGATGCGCCAAGGCAAAATGAAATCATGTTACAACCACCGAAAACGCGGGTCGGGCGGGCGGGACATTAAATGTAACCTTCACTCAGGGATGGGGCGTTCGGACGGGCGGGCGGGACATTAAATGCAACCTTCACTCACGGATGGGGCGTTCGGTCGGGCGGGCGGGACATTAAATGTAACCTTCACTCTGACATGGGACAAGGTTGGGAGAAGCTATGGTGGAACCGTCGGGCGGGCGGAACATGAAATGTAACATTCACTCAGGAATGGGGAATTCAGTCGGGTGGGCGGGCGGGACCTTACATGAAGCCTTGCGTCGTCGACGTCGTCCGTCGCCGTCGCCGTCGCCGCATCGGCCGCCGCCGCCGCCGCCGCCGTCGTCGTCGTCGTCGTCGTCGTCATCGTCGTCGTCGTCTTCGTAGTCGTCGTCGTCGTCGTCGTCGTCGTCGTCGTCGTCGTCGTCGTCGTCGTCGTCGTCGTCGTCGTCGTCGTCGTCGCGGCGTCGTCGTCGCGGCGTCGTCGTCGTCGCCATCGTCGTCGCAGGGGGGGGAGGGGGGGGGGAAGGGGGGGGAAGGGGGAGGAGGGAGGGAGGGGGGGGAGGGGGGGGGGAGGGAGGGAGGAGGCGCGGGGAGTGGGGGGGGAGTCCTTGGCCGGCGGCGAATAAAGGGGGAGGGGGGTCGTGACCCCCCCGGTTTTCCGGGGGGGGGGGGGGGGCCCTCGTTTTTTCTGTTTTTTTCGAGGGGTGACCCCCCCCTGGGTTTTCTGCCAGCAGCAGCGCAACAATCTCTTTCAATTGTTTATTTTTGCAGGGCCGCGGAGGCCCCAGGGGTTCCCGAACAGTAGGTCGATGAGGACTACTGGTGAAATTGGCGGGTGGGGTCGGCCAGGCAAGGCAGTAAAGCGTGGGGCCTCATGGAACACGAGGAGAACTTGGGTGGACGGGTGGGATCTGGCTGGCGGGGCACCGACGAGCGGGCCGGGCGGGGCGGACCAACGCGCGGGTGGGGGCCAGCGGGCGGGACATTAGAATGGAGCGCGCAATCGGGCATTTTTTCACTACCGCAACAATATGACAGCGCATCATCGCAGCAGTGCTGCGCCGCGTCGCGCGGCAGCGGAACGAATGGCGAGCGCCGCGCCGCCCGAGCCAGCGCGCGACCTTCACCGACAAACTGTTGGACACGGAGGCCGGGAGGACAAATCGAAGCGGGCCGCGCAACGCTTTGCGGGCAGGCCCCGAGGCGCGCCACATCTACATATATTCCTACTACTCATTTCCCCAAAACGCACGAAAAGCAGGAGGGCGAATACCCGCGGGCACGGAGGCCTTTACTTGCATCGGCCCGGGGCGTCGTCCCGGGGCATTTGGCATCGGCCCGGGGCGTCGCACGAAGGGTTACCCACAATTTGGTCCCAATCCCCGCCGCGCCGCTGGAAAACGCAGCCTCGGTGAAGGTGGTGAGAGTGTTCGAGTTGACACGAACGGGAGGAATGTCAGGGATCGCCACGTCAAGGGCAGTCGCAAACATCCGTTTTGCCTCCTCCAACGCCGCCTCATTCATGGCGCTGGCGACCTTGTTGCCCGCGCTGAAGCCGGAGCTCTTGCGCGTCTGGGGGTAGTTCATGTTGAAGATCGGCAGCGCGAGCGGGCTCAATGAGCCAGGGAAGATCTGCGTGCGAGCGCCGCTGGAGCACGCCATCTGCTTGGCCATGAGCGACACGCCGAATGGGAACTCGTGATGGGAAGCGCGCGCTGCATGTCGCATGATGACATCGGCGGCAGCGCTGCCGAATATGTCTCGGATCTCGAAATGGTCGTCGACTGCGCCCCAAGACGCGCGCATCTCAGACCGAAACTGAGGCGCATCACTGGTGCAATGCACAGGCGCGCGCTGCCCATCACCCCTGATGTGGAAGGTCGCCAAGCCAGGGGCAGCCGCCGCCGCTGCGCGCATCCGAAGGCATGACAGGCGGAACATCGCGGAATCGCAGCCGCGAGTAGGGAAGTGAAATCTCCGTGGCAATTCTTGCTCCGGGGCGCGAGGCCAGCGAAAGCAAGGGCTGCAGAAATTGTGCGGGAAGACAAGGCACAGTGTCTGGTGAAATCTCCGTTGCGCGCTCCATCATGGTTGGCGCTGCGGTCTCCAATGAAGCCACTGCCCACGAGACCCACCACTGTGCCAATGCAGCCGGCGCTCGTGAACAACGGCCTGGCGATTCTGAGTACCTCCGGCCCAGCGCCTAACATGAGAACTCAACATAAGAACTACTCAGAAGCGCGCCAGATAGCCCCATTATGCGTAAACGATTAGAGTGCCACTACAACCACGCGCGCTTCGCGCGCGCTTAGGTTCTAACATGCTCCAGCTGTAGTCTAAGAAGTGTTCGGCACCAGAGGACGTCGATTGCCCCGCGGATCGTGCCACTCAGGAAACTTCTCTTGCGGCCCTAAAGACGGACTTGGCGTAGCGTCCCCACGCCCATGCCGGCGCACTTCCCACAGGGATCGCGCCCCACAGAGAGCTCCACCTTCGCTACCAGAGGCAAGGTTCGCATGGAGGCACGCCATTCACGCGGACCGTGCAGGATAGGGAAGTTTCATAGCGCCGCCCCGCTCACTTCGGCACCCCTCTCAGACAGATCGCGGTCCGCAAGGAGTTCCACGAACGGCCCCAGAGACAGGCTTCGCATCCCGCCCTCCCGCTTACGTCGGCACGCCTCTCACGCGGATCATGGCCCACAGGGATCTCCACCTACGGCCGCAGAGGCAGGGTTCGCACTGCGCCCCCCACCTCGCCGTTGTGGCACACCCCATCACGCGGATCGCGCGCGCAAGGAGAACAGCCTACAAGCCCAGAGACAAGGTTCGCACAGCGCCGCCCCGCCCATGTCGGCACACCTGTGACGCGAATCATGCCCCAGGAGGAGGCCCCCCCATGGCGCCAATGGGTAGCTTCGCGCGGCATCCCCCCGCCCATTTCGGAACATGCCTCGGGGGTATCCGAATTATTCGGCATATCCTTCACGCGGATCGCGGCCAACATGGAGTTCAACGCACCCCTGCACGCGGGCTCCGCAGCAACAATCTTTCCGCATTGCCCCGTGGCGCGCAAATGTATGAAGAGAGACCCGCGATCTGCACTCCACATGTCTGCACAGGGACGGGTCCGTCACCAAACCTATTGCTGGTTTATCTATGGCCTTCGGCCATACCGCTACCGTCCCTGAGTTTGGGACAGCTGATTCTCGGATACATGTAATTTGGGGTCTCTGGGCATGCTTCTCTGGCGCCTCGTGGAGCGAGTTTTGAAACTTCTCGTGGCCTGTCTTGTGCCCTGCGGGAGTATCTCGGGGCCTCTTTGGGGGCCCTGGGGGGCCTCTTGGGTGCCTGCTGCAGCCCCGGGGGCGCGTTTGTGGCGGAGGGCTCGAATGTCAATTGGCATTCCCCCTCTTAGACTCCACTTGGGGCCCTCTTGGGCGCTTCTTGGACCGTCTTGGGTCTCATTTGGGCCGTCCTGGGGCCCTCTTGGAGGCCTCTGGGGCCGTCTTGGGTCGATCTGTGGGGCCTCTTGGGCCGTATAGGACGCCGTGGAGATCCAAAGTGCGGATATGCGAAAAGTGCACGATTCCGACGAGGAGTGGAACAATGTTGGCATCCTGGGGCCATCTCGGGGTGCATGTTGGAGCCTTCTTGGAGCGTCTTCGGGGCCTCTTGAGCTGTCGTCGCAACATTTGGGCGCTTTCGGCCCTGTCAGGTCGCTCCGATTGCTTTTGGTGGACTCCTGAGCTGTTTTGGGAAGCGGGGGGAAGCCCAGGAGGCCCCGGAAAGGGTCAAACATCTTGTGGGCCAAAGCGGGGAGGGAAGACGAAATCCGGGAGAGTGTCCCGGCCTGTGCCCCGGGCCCCCCGTACCCCAGCATATTATATATAATATAATATAATATAATATAATATAAATATAAGATAATATAATATAATATAATATAATATAATATAATATAATATAATATAATATAATATAATATAATATAATATAATATAATATAGTATAATATAATATAATAAAATATAATAAAAATATAAAATATAATATAATATATAATATATATAATATAATACTAATATAATATAATAAATATATATATAATATATAATATAATATAACAATATAATAAATATAATATAATATAATAAATATAATATATAATATAATATATAAGATAATATATATAATAAATATAATATAATATATATATAATATAATATAAAGGATAATATATATATATATATAATATAATATAATATAATATAATATAATATAATATAAATAATATAATATAATATAATATAATATATAGCTTCAGGCTAGGTTCTAGGGCAGAGCATTCGTTTGACAGAACAGGGGATGAGAGGAGTTGCAAAGAGAATCCCACCAGCTCTCTGTGCGTAGGTGGTTAAGTGCGTTTCCTCCCTCCACCCTTTTCCTCTACCCCTTCGGGCAGGGTACCTCTGCCCCTAACCATCCCCCCTGGACCTAAATGGGGCCCCCGCGAGCGGTCAGATCGTGTCTTGGGGGCTTCTTGGGTTCTCATGGGGGCATCCTCGGGCGGAGAGCTCGATTTTTCGGTTCGTGTTCCCTCTCTTGGGCCCCTCTGAGGCCTTCTTGGGGCACTCTTGGGCCGTCTTGGGGCTCTCTTGGGGGCATCTTGGGCCGTCTTGGAGCAGTCTTGGGAGCCTCTCGGGCGGTCTTGGAGACTCAGAGCGAGAAACCAAAAAAACAAAGAAAACAAACAGATGAAAAATCAACGATTTCTGCCTCTCGGGGCCGTCTTGGGAGGCCTCTTGGAGGCCTCTGGGGATTCTTGGGGGCGCTTTGGGTCGTCTGGAAGCCATCATGGGCGTCTTGGACCGATCTTTCGGCGACTCTGGGCCCTCTTGGACCGTCCTGGAACATTCTTGGGCCGTCTCGAGGGCCTCTTGGGCCGTCTTGGAGCCCCCAGGGGGGGGGGTAACACGGGCGCGACCCGGATGTCCCGGGGGTGGGCCGGAGCCCCGGGGCCGGGGACCTGGTATTCATCCATATTATATATGTGTGTACATGTATGTGTACATACATATGCATCTATATGTGTAGATACACCTATATAATAGATCATATAATTTCAGCACATCAATATATATATATATATATATATATATATATGGGGCGCGCGCATATCGGTGCCCCTGCTTTTTTGCCAACGTCATCCCGCGCCTGCGTTGCCCTCTGGAAGTTCCAAAAACAATTGGCGCTAGTTTCCCTTTATTCAAGGAAAACCTTGCGTTGAAAGTGGTCAAGACGATACATGTTACCTCCTTTGGCTGGAACGATAGCCTGTCGCAGGTTACCACTCCAGCCTAGTGCGCGCTAGAACGATAACCTGTCTCAGGTTACCTCTCCAGCCTAGGGCACGCGGACGCGATAACCTTGTTCAGGTTACTTCGCCCGCGGCTGGAACGGTAACCTTCCTCAGGTTACCACTCCACCCTAGTGCGCACTAGAAGGATAACCTTTTCTCAGGTTACCTCTCCAGCCTACTGCGCGCGAGCGCGATTACCTTGCACAGGTTACCTCGCCCGCGGCTGGAACGGTAACTTTTCTCAGGTTACCGCTCAAGCCTAGTGCGCGCTAGAACGATAACCTTTCTCAGGTTACCGTTCCAGCCTAGAGCGCGCCGGCGCGATAACCTTGTTCAGGTTACCTCGCCCGCGGTTGGAACAGTAACCTTTCTCAGGGTACCGCTCCAGCCATGCGCTTGAAGGTTCGTTTCACCCTCCAAATGGGGACCATATTCTTGCTCAGATTACGGCACCCATTGCGAGAGCGATGCAAGGTTTCTCAGGTTACCTATCCAACGGAACGCTGGCGGAAACGATCGCCTTGCTCAGGCGACCTCTCCCGCGGCTAGAACGGTAACCTTTTCTCAGGTTATCTCTCCAGCCTACTGCGCGCGAACGAGATAACCTTGTTCAGGTTACTTCGCCCGCGGCTGGAGCGATAACCTTTTCTCAGGTTACCACTCCAGCCACGCGCGCGAAGTTACGCTTCACCCGAACACTGGGACCAAATGGAAACGACGATGATGATGATGATGATGCTGATGATGATGATGTTGATGCTGATGATGATGATGATGATGACGATACTGATGATGACAATGACAATGGTCATGATGATGATGATGATGAGATGGTGTTGATGATGCTGATGACGATGACGATGCTGAGGATCATCATCATGACGACGACGACGACGATGATGATGAGGGGAGGAGGAGGAGGAGGAGGAGCAGGCAGGATGGGGGGGATGGGCAAGAGGCAAGACGAGCAGATTGAGGCAGTAGGGAAAGGCATGATGAGTAGGCAGGATGAAGAAGCACGATGATGAGTCATCAGACAGAGCATGATGATGAAACCAGAGGATGCGGGCGAGGAGGATGGGGGGGGGGACGACGATGAGAAGGCGATAGTAGGATGGTGATAGTGAGGCATGATGGTGACGCATGTAGATGATGATGATCAGGAGGAAGAGAGGGAGGAAGAGGAGAAGGAGGAGGAGGAGGAGGACGACGACGACGAGGGTGTCTGAGGTGTCCGGGGTGTCCCGGGTGTCCGGGGGGCGTGTCCGGGGTGTCCGGGGTGTCCAGGGGACTTGCCCGGGATGTCCGGGGTGTCCGGGGGACGTGTCCGGGGGACGTGTCCGAGGTGTCCGGGGTGTCCGGGGGACGTGTCCAGGGGACGTGTCCGGGGGACGTGTCCGGGGGACGTGTCCGGGAAACGTGTCCGGGGTGTCCGGGGTGTCCGGGGGACGTGTCCGGGATGTCCGGGGTGTCCGGGGTGTCCGGCGGACGTGTCCGGGGACCTGTGGGGGACTCTAATGGCTCCAGGGGCAAATTTGCGGCAATGGCCCGACGCACGTTGGCCTCGGTCTGGGCACTCTGGAGGGGGCCCTCGCATGGAGGCCCAGAACACTGGCACCCGAGGCCCAGGAGATGCCCGAACATCGCGGGGCCCGCGGCAACACCGTGGCCGGTCTACGAATAGACACTGGTACCCGACGCCCGATGACAGCAAAACTAAGCCTGCATAACACATGTCTAAAAGCCTTTGCCCGGTTGAACGCGGGAGGCCCGATTGCATTCGGCGCCCGAGCAGGCCGACTGCATGCTCAAGGCCGGCCCGCACTTCGAGCTCCGGCACAGGCCCGAGGGGCGGCGTCGCCGGATACTTCTTGGGCCTGCACACATGGGCAAAGAGGACCTCGCATCCCTGGCCCACCTGCAGGGCGACCAGGCGATGGCCCGAAACCCCCGTCCCGCGACATGTAAAATCGGACAACATGTCTGACACAAGCGGGATGAGCGACTTAGGGATAAGGAGGAAGTCGAGTTTTTGACTTCGACTTGTTTGTAAAATAATTTGAGTCCGTGGGCGAACCTACGCAGCGCCCGCTGCGCTCAAGGACACCGGTCCGCAGGGGCACGGAGGGGGGTCGGTTGAAATCGCCGCCCACTCACCAGGGCATCTTGCAGCGGTGCCGTCGAATTCCCAGGCGGACGAGGAGTGTGGGAGTGTGGGATTCCCCTGGCACAGTCGAACCACGGGTCGAAGGTAGACAGAGACCAGCATCAAAAGCGCAAAACCAAGCAGATCGAATTCGACCGCCAAAGGCGCTGATGGTCCAGGACGTGGCGGAGGGGGGCCAGAAAGGGCGCCCGCGTCTTGGCGCGCCCGCGCGATGGCGCGCGCCGCCACGGTCGCGCGACCGCCGAGGCGCCGCAGACTCCCAGGGGCCCGCACCAAGACACCTCGAGCTGTCAGAGCGAGGAGGAGGAGGAGGAGGAGGAGGAGGAGGACGGCGGTGGAGGAGGAGGAGGAGACGGAGGGAGGGGGATGCGCGAGCACCTGCGCGGGGTCACCACGCAGGGTCTCGACGCGCGTCGCGGCGAGCGGTGGGCAGCAGCTCCATCCACCTCTTGAAGCCGCTGCCCGGCTCGCGAGGAGCCACTCGTCCTGCGGCCGGGAGAGGGGGGGGGCGAGGGAAGGAGGGGGCCGGCTGGCCCCGCGCCCCCTTCGCGGGGGGGCCCTGGTAGCACATCGAATCGCCCGCTGGTAGGGAAGGGGCATCGGTGGTTAGCCAAGATGACCCCCCCCAACGCCGCTGGTCGACCATGGCAAAGGCCTCCCCCTCCTCCACCACTCGCGGCGGCAAGAAGACAGGCGACCTCGGGGGCGATGGAGCGCGGCATCCCCGCGCCAGCGCCAGTGGTGCTGTCTGCGCCGAACACGGCGTCGACACCGCGGCAGCGGACCGCGCCACCGAGCCCTCGGTCCGTTCCATCGTCGCATGTGGCTCGAGGCAGCGGCTCCGCGTAAGAAAGGGCGCGTCGGCCCCGCCCCCGCGCCAGAGGCGCTGTCGGCGTCGACCGAGGCGTCGCCGCCGAGGTCGACCTGCTGCCAACGCGCCGCCGCAATCCTCGAGGTCGCACCCATCTCTCAAGGAGGGGCCACGGGAGACCCCCCTGCCTCGCTGAGCGGGGGCGCCTGGCCACGCACGGCCTCAGCACTCCCCGCGGCGACAGGCGCGACCGACTCAGCAGCGACAGGGGCGGAAGCTGCGCCCTCTAGCAGCTCCAGCTCGACGGCGACCTCGCGGGCGATGGACGGGGCGCGCTGCTTGGTGAGGCGAGCCAGAGAGAGTGCGCCGCGAGGTCCAGGGGCGCCGCATTCACCTTGTAAGCCACATGCCCTGGCAAATCCAGTAGCACCACATAAAGCACACCACTACCGGCGCATCACGCACCAGGTGGCTGCCGATGACGGGGCGGACCCGAGCGAGGCGATGGGGCACGCAACTGCGCTCGCGCAGCCTGGCGTCGGCGTCGATGGCCGGGCCGCGGCGACGAGGGCGCCCGAGCATTCGACGCGGCGCTCGGCACACCGACATCTCGAACACAAGCGTTAGACGCGCTCCCCCAAAATATCGAAGAGAAGGAAGGCGGCAGAAGCGCCTGCGCGCGGGGCTAGCGGGGCCAGTTCGTTAGCCTTACCAACGCGGTGCGCGACGTGTGCCCCTTCCACGGCAGATCCCACTGCAGCGACGCATTTGCCGGCCCCTTCCACCGCGGCGTTGGAGAAGTCGGCTTCTGGCGCATGTCGACGGAGAACCTGCCGTGACTGGCCGCGCACCTGGCAGCCTGATCAGCCAGCTTGTTGCCGTGCCAATGCCTCTGTGAGATCTTCCCTGCGGCGACGTCATGCCGCGTCTGGCGAGACGGCACATTGACGATCGTCAAACCGCTGTCGCATATGCCACCGAAGTCGTCAAGCAGCCTCCAAACATCGCGCCACAGATGAGCGCAGGCGTGGTTGTAGCTGCACGCCCGCGCCTGGCCGTGCTCGGCGACGCCGAGGAAGCCAAAGTTGCTGCCCGCGACTGCAGTGGCAGGCGGGGTGGCCAGCCTGAGCAGCGACATCAATGCAAAGAGATCGCCGCCGCCGATGTCCACGAAGGGCTCATCGAGCATGGCCGAGACGCTCGCGAGGAACATGTTGGCGCGCCGCTCGAGGGCAACGACCCCCTTCCCGACGCCGGCGCACTGCGCGCGCTGCCCTTCGAACACAGAACCGCCTGAAAATAACTCGCATGACGGCAGACGCCCGCCACGCCGCCCGCGTCAGCAGAGCTCTGGGCGCCTGGGCGGGAAAACTTACCCTCGCGGCGACGACCAGAGACACCGCGCGAGGAGGCAGCGCGCCTCGCACAGGTCGGCGCGGGCGAAGAGGACGTCGAGCTGTCGCGGACGAACGAGCCCAGGCAAGCCGAGCAGGAGGCACTCGTTGGAGGACGCATGGCCAGCATCGCACTTACGCTGCCGCGGCCACTGGGCGCCCACGATGATGGAGGACAGATGCCCACGCTCCTCCGCCGCAAGCCTGATGGCGGCGCCGATCCCGAAGCCGACGTCGGCAGCGCCGGCGCCAGGCGAAGCGCTGGCGCCAGCAGGCGCAGGGGGCGGGGCGCGCCCAGAGGAAGCACTCGATTCCCATGCACTCGGCGCCAAGACACCGCACCGCCCTTGGCGGGCTAGCTGGATGAACGGCTGGCGAACACCACCGTCGGGGAGGCGCTGCAGCCCCTTATGCTTGCCGGCTCGACGCCACTGCTACGCCCCGATAACATCCCAAAGTAACCTCTTGACCGCCCAGGGCGACATGTCGAGCATCTGACGCAACGCCCCACGACGCGTTCTCCAAGTGTCCCCGCCGATGAAGCCCCAGTTGACGCGCGCGGGGAAGGGGCCCTGCACCTGCGCCCAAGACTCCGCAGCAATAGAGGGCAGGCTGTGCTCGACGCTGCGCTGCGGGACCCATCTCTCCCAGGACGCGCGAAGCACGGACATGATGGACAGCGCCGTGGCCCCGTGGATCGGGTCGAAGAACGGCGCCAACATCATCGCGAGCGCGCGTGAGCGGCCAGCCGCGTTCGGGGGAACCGCGGCGCGGACGGCGCGCAGCTTGTCGTGCATGGAGGCAGCGCAACCATTGTCCGCGACGCCGTAGGCGACGCTGCGCCCCAGGCCTGATCGCGCAACCTCGCGAGCAGCAAGGATGCGCCCAGCCCCGCACTTGAGGGCGCGGACTCGTCGCAGGCGTAGACCAGCCTGCGCGGCGTCGTCGCCTTGAACCTCCCGCGCGACCCGTTTGCCGCGGAAGAAATTGACGCCCAGGTAGGTCGACCGAGAGAAAGAAGGCGGCGCTTGAGCTGGCCGCCCCCGCGACCTCGCGGGCCATTCGAACCGCGCCTCCGACGCGGCGCAACGCGAGGTCGTCGACCACCACCGCGAAAGGAACACGCCCGCGGCGCGAGACCAACTCGGCGAGGGGCATCGGCGGCGCCAGCTCGAGGAGGCACGCGGCGAAGCCGTCGCCGGCCAAGGTGGACTGCCGCGCGCAGATGACGTCGGAGCTGGCGCGCCCTTTCAGAAGGGTCCTGGGGGGCGCAGAACAAGTCGACCTGAAACTTCAAGCTGCCGCAGCGGGAAGTCCGCGGCGATAGCCGCTTCGAGCAGACAGCGGCGGCGCACGTGCTCGAAGGTCTGGAGCAGGTCGAGGGGCACGTCGGCAGTTACCCACGCGCTCTTGCCCTTGCCCCCAGACTGGTCGCCGCGCAGCGTGGTCCACTCGCCGACTGCAGCCCGACGCCACAGCACGCTCGCAGCTGCGCCTAGCGGTGGCCCAGCAGATGGGCCTGGCATTCTCCAGCCCCCATTCGCGGCCGATGTCTCGCCGAAGTCTAGCTTGAACTCCGGCGAGGACCACGATGGCCGCGATGGGGCGCTCGCCGCCCGCGCGCTTCATAATGAAGCAGATGTTGCTGTGGAGGCTGGGCCATGACGCGCCCCTCTCGACTGCCTCGACGATGTCGCACGCAACTTCAAATTCTTCATCGCACAAGTCATCGAGCTGGCAAGGACGAAAAGCGCAGAACGAAGCGCCATCGGCGGCCTTGAACGCGCGCAGGACGGCGCGCAGATGAGGGGCGGTGGGGCGCGGAGGCCGTTGCCCAAGATCGCTCGACCACCGAAGCTCGACCTGCTCGCTGCATGCGCGCCACCACTTGAACCACTCGACCTCGGGCTGCGTCGCCTCCCAGCACGGGTCGGCAGGGGGGGGGGGGGGCCTCTGCGAAGGCGCCATCGCCCTTCGCGCCCCCGTGGCTGCCGTTGTGGAGGTCGGCACAGCTGGCGCTGTCGCCCATGCCCATGGGCGCCTCTGAGATCACGCGCAAGACACACCCTCCAGTCCCGGCCTGCTCCGCGACGCAGCGCATGAACCCAGCGCGCCTCTCGCCCATGTCGCGATCCGCCAACTCGACGGCATCGGCACGGCAGCGCTCAGCGAGCAGGGCGACCGCGCGCTAGTTCGCAGCTGCCCAGGCACGCGCTGCTTACGAATTGCCACAAATGTTCGCGAGGCTCTGCACCTCGCCTGGCTCGGACATCAGGTGGACGAGGGGGGGCGCGAACGTGGTCAACCTGGCCAGGCAGCACATGGCAACGAGACGCTCAGGCACATGGCTGATGTCCGCGAGCGAAGACAAACTGCCGGCGAGGCGGCGCAGCCGGGTGGCCCCCACGGAAACCTCGGGCCACCTGGAGCCCAGCAGAGGAAGTTGGCGGACTCGGCGCTTGCGAGGGGGGCGAGCTCGCCCCGCAGACCTGCGCTTCTGGTCGCCAACCTGTAAGACGTCGGCGAACTTCTCCTCAGCCTGGCGAACGATGCAGCGCCACGCCCCAGTGAAGTTGCTCTGCTTCTCATCAGGGCTTCCGGAGGACAAACGCGGCGCGGCCCCAGGTAGCGCCGCAGCCTCGCCGACTGCCCCGACGGCAAGTCGCCGACTGCCGCCTAGCCGGAACGAAATGTTACACTGATGGCCCCCGCGCATCAACGCCGTGAGCCGCTCGATCATGAACAGGGGTACCACCATTACATATGGCCCATTGGATGGGCGGGTGAGTTTCATCGCCGTCGTCTCCGCAAGGAACCTCGAGGCCCTGTTGCTTGGCGGTGGCAGCAATTACGCTCGCGCCCTTGTTTGAATCAGACACGGTGGACGTCTGCTGCCAGTGGGGCACTCCAACCGACGCCCCCCCCCCCCACCACCACCACCACCCCACCCCCACAGCGAGCGCTACTTCCACCAGGGGGGGCCACCCGGCTGCCGCTTAGCCGCCGCAGCCCTCGAAGTCGCGCGCAGAGGGCCCAGCAAACTGAAGGCGACGAGGTGCCCTTGCTTGAAACAGACGCGGTCGACGTCTGCTGCCCATGGGGGGCCCCAGTAGATGCCCCCGCCGACATGCAGGCGCTGCTTTCACCTGGGGAGCCAACCAGCTGCCAGCGGGCCGTCGCGATCCTCGACGACGCACACAGCACGCCAGGGAAGGCCACGGGAGACATCCCTGCCTCGCTGAGCAGGGGGGACTGGCCCCACACAACCCCAGCACTCCTCTCGGCACACGAAGAAATGCCGAATCCAGCCAGCCCAGCGAGAAGCGCGCCAGTTGGCATCAGGCGACTCGCAGAGGTGCTGCAGCGCGTCGCCGTTGACGCTGACGGGCTGGGCGCACCCACGCAGCGCGCCGGCGCCGATGGAGGAGCACTGCCACCAGCGGGGCTGCACATGGCTTACCGAGGCGTCAACTCGAGGCACGTCTCCAGTAGCCTCTGCGACAATCGGTGGATCAGGAGCACGCTCGTGGGGTGGCAGGAGAAGAAACGCGCTGACATCCGCAGCAGCATTGCCCCAGTCCAGCCTGCGATCGCTAGATCAACGGATAGCGGGTCGCACCCGAGGGAACACACGTGGCACCTCAACGGCGGAGATCAACGCGAGCTGCTTGGTCGACTCGGCGGCGAGCACCACTGCCCGACGAGGGCGCATGGGTGAATCGGCAAAGACGTGCATTCTACACACCTCGAAGGACGACGACGCGATGAACGCGTTGATGGCACGGCCCGACTGGGAGCAAGTGGCCGGCAAGGTTGAGAAGATGGAAGCCATCGGGAAGAACTTCATGACGCCGCTGGCCAAGATTTCATCCTTGGTGGCATTGAAGTCGATGCCGATGATGAATCGCAGAGCATACTCGCACATCCGCACGCCAAGCGAGCGCAGCACCGAGTAGTTAGTGAAATTGATGCCGACACCAGATTCAAGATACACATTTGAAAAAAAAGAGCTCCCCCACGAGCTACTCCAGAGTGAGGATCCCGGGCGCGCCCCTGGCATGCCGCTCGGGGCTTGCCGCCCACCGCGTCGCCCAGTGAGCGAGCGGCTTCAAGCCCGCAAGCAGCTCGCGCGAAAGAAAGAGGCCGCCAGTGAGCAAACCGCGCGCGGCCGACGGAACAGCAGGCGCCGCGCGCGCGACGTCCACGCTGGCGCACGCTGGCCTCGGCCTCGAACGAGGCGAGTCTCCTGGGGCAGCAGCGAGTCGCACTTGGCCAGGGGGCCGCCCACCGCTACGCAGCGGTCGACGCTGGGAAAAAAAAAAAAAAAAAAAAAAAAAAAAAAAAAAAAAAAAAAAAAAAAAAAAAAAAAAATCACGTTGAGCGCGGCGACTCCCCGCACTCCTAGGCCACCCACGCCGCCCCTTCTCGGCGCTGGACACGGACGCCACGCGTGCCTGGTACAGCTCGACGAACTTCCGCTTCTCGGCGTCGCCGCTGCCGGACGCCTGGACGGCCGCCGCCCGCTGCTCGCCGGCCATGGCGGAGCCGACGGGGTCAGCGGGCAGCTCGACGTCATCATCGTCGTCGGCGGCCTCGCCAGAGCCAGGTGGCTGGGCCGCCTCGGAGGCCGCGGCGGCGGCAGGAGAAGCCGGCGCAGGCGGCGGCGTGGACAGCCCCGCCAGCAAGCCCTGCAGTTTCTGGAGGGGATGTCGGGCATGGCGGCCTCGAGCTCTCGGAGGGGATGGCGGGCGTGGCGGCCTCGAGCTCTTGGGCCACCGCCTTGAACTTGGCGGCTTGCTCGAGCTGGGCGGCTCGCCCTGAGCCGCCGCGCACCTTCCGCGGCATCGAGCACCTCAGCTGCGAAGTTGGCGGCATCCGCAGCTGCGGCGTCGGCTGCCAGCTTGGCCTTTTCGACCAGCTCGTCCATCTGCAC
>CAUYUJ010015338.1:732493-788184 GCA_963575745.1 Prorocentrum cordatum
ACGCCTCCCCGCCTCCCCTGATGAGGAGCAAGCCAGCTGGTCCCCTGATAGCCAGCCTCGAACATATCCCTGACCCTGAGATTGAGAATACAATATGAAGACTTCCTTTCGGGTGTCTCGGTCGTCATAACGAGCAAAATCAAGCATGCACTGTCGGGGAGTGAAATTACCCGCAGGTGCTCGCTGCCGACTCAAAAGGCCTTCTCAAGCGACGGCGCGCGCGGATCGCATGCAACACTGGTGCGCCTATGCGCCGCGCGCGTTCGTGCCGCAGGGTGAGCAATCGCTATCGCGCGGCCGCAGCTGCAAACTGCGCGACCAAAACATCGAGGAGACAGACCACTCCGCTGCCGAGTCTGACTGAAGGGGCCCTGGGACACACACATAAATACACACAAATAACAGGATTCCCCGATATTCCACCATATTTTCTGGGTTTTTGTCTTCCCCACCACTTCCCATATTTTCGCATATTTTCCTGGGAATCGACGATTAATTGTGTCTGTGTGTGTTTTTCCCCTCCTGACTGACTGGTGCACGGCCCGCGCGCTGCCCCGGCGGCCAACGCCGGGACCGTGGATGGACCCGCCCAGGGGCGAGCCTCTCGAGCGCGAGAGGGCACGCCCCGCGGCGGCCTTCTCAAGCTCGAGAGAGGGCCCGTCGGGACAGGGCCCCTCAGCCCAGGATCGCCCGCCAGCGGCGCGCGCCACGCGCCCCGGGACCCCGGGGACGTCCGACGACGATCCCGCGCGAGGAGCTGAACCCACGGAACCGGGCAGTCGCGACGTGGGAGGCCCGAGGCCTCCTGGCTCACGACATACCCAGGGGGGGGAAGCGCTGCAAAAACGAAAAGGCGAGAATAATTTCCATGAGAGGATGGGCTCAGGACGCGTTCCAAGATTTCCGTAGCGGCGCAACCAGAGCGGACCAGCAGGAAAGATGGGTGATCCAGAAGTCCCTGGAAATCTTGAAACGCATCATCATCATCATCATAAACTCTTGCCCCCTCTGCGGCGCCAGGTGCTGCAAGCTCGAGGGCGGTGCTTCGCGCAAAGCTCTGGCGAGATCGCGCGCGGGCCTCGGGCGGGGCTCTGGCTGCGCCCTCGGAGCTGGAGTCGAGCCCGCCCGCCGGGTATTAGTCAGCAGCACGCGGTGGCTCATGCGGAAAGGGCGTCAGCAAGAAGGGCCCGCCAAGCTGGAGCACGGCCTGGCTCGCTGGCCGATTCCCGACACCACGTGCGCCGAAATGGGACGCCGGAAGTGCGCTGCTGATATAAAGAAGCACCTGTGATGCAACCTCAAAGCACCCCTGGGGGGCACGACTTCTGCGCGCGCAGTATCAGATCACTGCCAGCGAGCACGTGCAAAAAAAGGCTAGGTCGTTCGCGACGCCCACCGTTCTCCTGCTGCACAAAACAAATCCGAGACAGGCGAGACGGCACCTCGCAAAGTCGGGTACATCGCGGGACCGGCCTGGGGTCTCCCCGCTCATAGATGATGCCCTCCACGCCCGCCCTTCTCCTCCTGCACAACCTCTCTCCGCAACTCCTCCCCTCCACCTCCCCCTACAGCGGGCGTGGCGCACGCAATTGCACTGGAGCTCCGCCCATGGCAAGCGAAAGGGCCACCTGCATTGAGACTAGCCAGCGCTTGCCCCCAGAGCGGAAAAGTCAGAGCCCGACGGCTGGCCCCCAGAGAGGAAAAGTCAGAGTCCGACGCGGCGGCGCCTCCCACAGCGGGCGGCGTCGGGTGCAGCGCGGGGACCCTCTTGGGGCATGTTGCTTGCTTGGGGCCCTCCATGGGCTCCCACGATGACGACCTCGCTCAGCCCCCCCCCCGTTCTGCGCGGCGCCAGGCGGAAGCCACCCGCCGCGCCCTACGCCGGCGAACCACCGGAGGCAAGGTGGGACGACTGGGCCCCGGACCTGAACGCGGCGCGCGGCGCCGACGACGGCTTCGCCGGCACAAGAGGCCCCGAGGCCTCCGCGGTGGCGGTGTCTCCGCGGTTCCGCCGCGCGCGGAGCGCCAGCACCGCCGCGCCCGCCCAATGCATCGGCTCTTCCGCGGCTTCGCCGTCGGGCTCTCCGGCGTCGGCGGGGGCGGCGCTGCTGCCCGCCGCAATGGGCGCCGCCTCAGGCGCGGGCCGCGGCCGCGACCGAAAGGCGGCGAGCTCCTCGTCGGTGATCGGGGGGCGGGATCGCACGCCGCCCTCATTGAGGGCGCTGAGGGAGAAGCGCTGCGCCGGGCGCATCACGGGGCGGGCGGGGGGCTCCTTGAGCAAGGTCGCGCCCTGGTCGCCGCTAAAAAGACGGGCCGTGTGGCGCGCCTGCGCCATCGCGAAGAACTGCACGCAAGCAGTCCAATCTGGCGGATGGCTGGGATCGTGCACGCAAATCACTGCCGGCCGAGCCAAACCGCTTGGAAGCTGCAACGGAAGAGCCTTGAGCCAAATTGGTTACGGAAGAAGCCGAAATGAAGATGACAATCTTGGGGCTGCGCCCTCAGAAGCTGAGGGAAGCCAAAGATTGGCGTGCATGAGAAATGATGCCAATCGTAGGACTTCGCGCAGCGCCCCGCGATGCGCGACGCGCGGCTGCCTTCGCGCCATCGCGCCGCCCTCGCGGGGGCGGGCAACCGCTCTGGCCCAGACCGCGGCGCGCGAAGCGCGATGACCTTCGCGCCCCAACGGACGACCCAGGGAAGGTCAGGCCCCGGATCGCAAATCGGATCGCATCGACATTTGAGTCAGATCGGTCTGCATAGGCACGGAATCGAAATCGGATTGGATCGGCTGCACCAAGATGCACAACAGCGCCATGGCAACCATCGGGCCGCATCGGATCGTCGGAATATTGCACATGGAATCGGATCAGGCCAGCCCGAACAGACATCGACATCGATTCGGATCGATCGGCAAAAAGGGGATGGAAGTCCGACCGCTGACACGTGACGTCGTGCCTCCTCCAAGAACTACAGGCGACCACTAGACAGAGGTCGGGCATGTCCTCCTTCAGGCGGATTTTGGATGAAAATCCGCCATCCCCCTTGCGGGGCTACGAGGCTGCGAGGGTGAGGACTGCAGCTCCCTGTGCCAGTTGCAGTTTCCAGTTTCCACTGTTACAGTCCTGCTTCTGCTTCCTTACTGATAATTGTTACTGAACGCGCGAGGGGGGGGAGCCCCAAACAAGCTTTTTTTACCACGCCCAGATCGCGTTGTCTGAATTCCTGCGAAGGCGTGGGAGACAAAAAAAAATATACTCGCGTCCCCGAGGCCACAATCCCTAGTACATTACACCAGATTCGCGTCCCCGAGGCCATAAACCCCTGTAAATTATATAATAGTCGCGTCCCGAAACCATACTCCCTCGTAAATGACCCAATATTCGCGTACCCGAAGCCATAAACCGTTTGAAATTACACGATATTCGCGGCCCGGAGACCATAAAGCCATGCAAATTACATCATACTCGCACACCCCAAACCATAAACCTTTGAATATGAAAGAATATTCGCAACCCCAGGGCTGTAAAGCGATGTGAATTACACCATACGTGCGTCCTTGAAGCCAGAAACCTTCGCAAATTACACCATACTCGGGTCCCCGAAGCCAGAAACCTTAGTGAATTACGCAATATTCGCGCCCCAAGGCCATAAACCCTTTTATATTGTACAATAATTGCGTCCCCGAGGCCACATACGCCACATACCCTCGTAAATTATAAAATGCTCGCGTGTAAAAACCATCGTAAATTACAGAATATTCGCGCCACCGAAGCCATAAACCATCGTAAACTAATATTGGCCCTTGCGTGAAGTCCCGACATTGCTTCACGTCAGCGTCCAGACATCCCAACACAGCTCTGGCAAGTCCCATTCTAAGGAGGGGGGGCCGGCGGCAAGGGGGCGAACCCCTTACGGATAGAAAATAATGAAAAATGCTAGAAAATAGTCAAACATGGTAGAAAACTCATCCCCAGACTGTTCTTTGACTATGTTTGAAAATTCCTCCTGTAAAAGGACATGCCCGACTTAACACTAGACCTCCCGAACCCCGCCCCAGGGACCGGCTCCTTTCATCCTGGACGGATGTATGGGTGCCCCCATGGGCCCGACACGGGCCTCTCTGGGCGCCCAAGATGTGTGACCGAAACCTCCGCCTCGATTCGCCAAAGACACTTCCACTGTAACACCAAGAGGGTAAAATTGCGGATGTTCCGTAAGCGTTTGAAGATTTTTCGTCGTCGCCGTCGTCGCCGCCGCCACCGCCGTCGTCGTCTTTCAGGGTCGGCGGGACTGACCGTTAAGGCCTTCGCAATAAAAACCTCCACCTCGTTTCTTGAAAGACGTCGGAGGTCTGAGTCGCCGACCCAGCTAGCATCGAGGGGGCAACGTTCGGGGGGGCTTTGGATCCTGGAGGGGAGACTTCGACATGGGGTCGGCGATCCATCGCCGATAGATCAGCGATGGGCCCCCGACTGCGACACCGCGCGCTCCTGGGCGGGGTGGGTATCGGGCCCCTATCGGCGATCAGCGGGCGATTGGCGGTCGACGCATCCCACCCTGAGCCTATCCCTCCCCAGCGCTGCCCCTGAACAGAGCTCGGTACACGCTGATGGCGAACTGCCCAAACCTCTGGTGCCCAGACTTCCCAAGTGGCTTCAAACCTGCTTCGAAGAGGCCTCCCTGAGACCTGGCCTGGCACAGAAACGGAAAGAGCGCTTCAGAAACAGAAACCGAAATTACTCACACGACCGTTCGTACTGGGAGCCTTTGCGTTGAGAGCTTGTTACGTCACCCCGCGCTCTTGGGAGCCTTGGTGTTCAGAGATTGTTGCGTTGCCGCCCGTTCCTGAGCCTTGGCTGGGCCTTGGTGTCAGGAACTTGTTACGTCACCGCTCTCTTTCTGGAGCCTTGGTCTTATCAGCTTGTCTACGTCACCGTTCGCTCTTGGGAGCCTTGGTGTGGAGAGCTTTTGGCGTCACCGATCGCTCTTCATTTGGCGTATCTGGGCCTTCTTGGGAGTCTATTGCGGCCCTTTTCGAGCCCCTTGGGGGGCCTGTTGGGGGCCTCTTGGGGGCCTCTTGGGGCTTCTTGGGGGGCTCTTGGGGCCTCCTGGAAGCTTCTTGGGGCGATAGGCTAGACTTTTCGGTTCGTGGTCCCCCTCTCGGGGCCGTCTTGGGGCCCTCTTGGGCCGTCTTGGGCGCCTCTTTGGCCGTCTTGGAGCCCTCTTGGGCCGTTTTGGGGGCCTCTTGGGAGCCTCTTGGGCCGTCTGGGGGCGGTCTTGGGGGCCTCTTGGACCGTCTTCAACGCCGTGAAAGACGAAAAGCCGTGTATGCTAAAAATGTACCTTCTCCCCATAGAAAATCAATGAGTTTGGCCTCCTGGTGGCCTCTTGGGGGCCTCTTGGGGCTTCTCAGGGGGCTCTTGGGGCCTCCTGGGAGCGTCTTGGGGCGAAAGGCTAGACTTTTCGGTTCGTGGTCCCCCTCTCGGGGCCGTCTTGGGGCCCTCTTGGGCCGTCTTGGGCGCCACTTGGGCCGTCTTGGCGCCCTCTTGGGCCGTTTGGGGGGTCTCTTGGGAGCCTCTTGGGCCGTCTTGGGCCGTCTTGGGCGCCTCTTGGACCGTCTTGGGGCCCTCTTGGGCCGTTTTGGGGGCCTCTTGGGAGCCTCTTGGGCCGTCTTGGGGCGGTCTTGGGAGCCTCTTGGGCCATCGTCAACGCCGCGTTAGCCGAAAATCCGTATATGCTAAGATATACGCTTTCCTCCGGAAAATCTAGAAGTTTACCCTCTTGGGGCCCTCTTGGGCCGCCCCTTGGGCGCGTCTTGGGGGGCTCTTGGTGGCCTCTTGGCCCGTTTTGGGCGGTCTTGGGCTCTCTTGGAGCGCTCTTGGGCCGTCTTGGGGAAGAACCCGAAAAACATGCAATTATCCGGGCGAAGGACCCAACCATATGCAGTTCTGGGTACCGCAATTGAAAATCTTCTTCGGTGAAACTCCTTATGGGGCCACGAAGCGCTGCACTGGGTGGGAGGGAACGCTGTTCTGGGTGAGTGGTGTGTCAAGTAAGGTTTCCGGGACGCATGCGGACGGTCCCACTGGGGGCTTCGGTGGAGCTCACTCAGGGGCCACGAAACGCTGTACTGGGCAAGTGAAAATGCCAAATTGGGCTTCCAGGACGCATGCGGACGGTCCCACTGGAGGCTTCGGTGGCAATCCCTATGGGGCCACGAAACGCTGTACTGGGTGGGTGAAAATGCCAAATTCGGCTTCCGGGACGCACGCGGACGGTCCCACTGGGGGCTTCGGTGGAGCTCACTTAGGGGCCACGAAACGCTGTATTGAGTGGGTAAAAATGCCACGTTGGGTTTTCGGGACGCATGCGGACGGTGGCATTGGGGCCTTCGGTGGAGTTCCCTACGGGGCCACAAAATTCTGGACTGGGTGGGTGAAACTGCCACAATGGGTGTTTCGGGACGCTTGCGGACGGTCCCACTGGGGCCTTCGGTGGAGCTCCCTATTGGGCCACGAAACGCTGCACTGGGTGGGTGAAAATGCCACATAGGGTGTGCGGGACGCATGCGGACGGTGGCACTGGGGCCTTCGGTGGAGCTCCCTGTGGAGCCACGAGACGCTGTAATGGATGTGTAAAAATGCCAAATTGGGTGTTTCAGGACGCACTCGGACGGTCCCACTGGGGGCTTCGGTGGAGCTCCCTATGTGGCCACGAAGCGCTGTACTGAAAGGGGGGGCGCATGTGGACGGTAGCACTGTGACCTTCGGTGGAGCTCCCTATTGGGCCACGAAACTTGTAAGGGGTGTGCCGAAATGGGTGTGGGGGACGCATGTGGACGGTGGCACTGGGGCCTTCGGTGGAGCTCCCTATTGGGCCACGAAACGCGTGAGGGGTTTGCCGAAATGAGTGTGGGGGGACGCATGCGGACGGTGGCACTGGGGCCTTCGGTGGAGCTCCCTATTGGGCCACGAAACGTGTGAGGGGTGTGCCGAAATGGGTGCGGGGGACGCATGTGGACGGTAGCACTGGGGCCTTCGGTGGAGCTCCCTATGGGGCCACGAAACAATGTACTGGGTGGGTGAAACGCAGGGAGGAGGAGGAGGAGGAGGAGGAGGAGGAGGAGGAGGAGGAGGAAGAGGAGGAGGAGGAGGAGGAGGAAGAGGAAGAGGAGGAGAGGAGGAGGAACGCGGGGACCGTTTCTTCAAAACGAGAACCCAACAACACAGTTGGTTGGGAAAAAAACCCAAAACGGACATGGAAACCCATCCACTCGGCGTACGCCCCCCCTGGACCCCCCCCTTAAGCGGCTTCGCCCAACACACAACGTCATCGCTCATACCTCGCTCTTTCCGTTACCTGCCCCGGCACAAAAACGGAAAGAGCGCTTCAGAAAAGGAAACCGAAATTACTCACAGCACCGTTCGTACTGGAAGCCTTGGCGTTGAGAGCTTGTTACGTCACCCCTCGCACTTGGGAGCCTTGGTGTTCAGAGATTAGTGCGTTGCCGCCCGTTCCTGAGCCTTGACTGGGCCTTGGTGTCAGGAACTTGTTACGTCACCGCTCTCTTTCTGGAGCCTTGGTCTTATCAGCTGGCTTACGTCACCGTTCGCTCTTGGGAGCCTTGGTGTGAAGAGCTGTTTGCGTTACCGATCGCTCTTTATTTGGCGTCCCTGGGTCTTCTTGGGAGTCATATTGGGGCCCTTTTCAAACCCTTTTGGGGGCCTCTTGGGAACCTCTTGGGGGCCTCTTGGGGCTTCTTGGGGCGCTCGTGGGGCCTCCTGGGAGCTTCTTGAAGCGAAAAGCTAAACTGTTCGGTTCGTGGTCCCCCTCTTGGAGCCGTCTTGGGGCCCTCTTGGGCCGTCTTGGGCGCCTCTTGGGCCGTCTTGGCGCCCTCTTGGGCCGTTTTGGGGGCCTCTTGGGAGCCTCTTGGGAGCCTCTTGGGCCGTCTGGGGGTGGTCTTGGGGGCCTCTTGGGCCGTCTTCAACGCCGTGAAAGCCGAAAAGCCGTAGATGCTAAAAATACACGTTTTGCTGACGAGAATCAATGATTTGGGCCTCGTGGAGCCCTCTTGGGACGCGTCTTGGGGGCCTCTTGGGGCTTCTTGGGGGCCTCCTGGGCCGCTTGGGTGGTCTTGGGCTCTCTTGTAGCGTTCTTGGGCCGTCTTGGGGGGGAACCCGAATTATCCGGGCGAAGGACCCAACCATATGCAGCTGTGGGCACCGCAATTGTGAAAATCTTCTTCGGTGACACTCCCTATGGGGCCACGAAGCGCTGCACTGGGTGGGGGGGAACGCTGTTCTGGGTGAGTGGTGTGTCAAGTAAGGCTTCCGGGACGCATGCGGACGGTTCCCACTGGGGGCTTCGGTGGAGCTCACTCAGGGGCCACGAAACGCTGTATTGGGTAAGTGAGAATGCCAAATTGGGCTCCCAGGACGCACGCGGACGGTCCCACTGGAGGCTTCGGTGGCAATCCCTATGGGGCCACGAAACGCTGTGCTGGGTGGGTGAAAATGCCAACTTCGGCTTCCGGGACCGCATGCGGACGGTCCCACTGGGGGCTTCGGTGGAGCTCACTCAGGGGCACGAAACGCTGTACTGGGTATGTAAAAATGCCACGTTGGGTTTCCGGAACGCATGCGGACGGTGGCACTGGGGCCTTCGGTGGAGTTCCCTACGGGGCCACGAAATTCTGGACTGGGTGGGTGAAAATGCCACAATGGGTGTTTCGGGACGCTTGCGGACGGTCCCACTGGGGGCTTCGGTGGAGCTCACTCAGGGGCCACGAAACGCTGCAATGTGAAAATGCCACATTGGGTGTGCGGGACGCATGCGGACGGTGGCACTGGGGCCTTCGGTGGAGCTCCCTGTGAGGCCACGAAGCGCTGTAATGGGTGGGTGAAAATGCCAAATTGGATGTTTCAGGACGCACTCGGACGGTCCCACGGGGGGTTTCGGCGGAGTTCCCTATGTGGCCACGAAACGCTGTACTGAGTGGGGGGGACGCATGTGGACGGTGGCACTGTGACCCTCGGTGGGGCTGCCTATGGGGCCACGAAACGCTGTACTGAGTGGGGGGGCGCATGTGGACGGTGGCACTGGGGCCTTCGGTGGAGCTCCCTATGGGACCACGAAGCGCTGTACTGAGCGGGGGGGACGCATGTGGACGGTGGCACTGGGGCCTTCGGTGGAGCTCCCTATGGGGCCACGAAACGCTGTACTGAGTGGGGGGGACGCATGTGGACGGTGGCACTGGGGCCTTCGGTGGAGCCCCCCATGGGCCACGAAGCGCTGTACTGAGTGGGGGGGACGCATGTGGACGGTGGCACTGGGGCCTTCGGTGGAGCTCCCTATGGGGCCACGAAACGCTGTACTGAGTGGGGGGACGCATGTGGACGGTGGCACTGGGGCCTTCGGTGGAGCTCCCTATGGGGCCACGAAACGCTGTACTGAGTGGGGGGGACGCATGTGGACGGTGGCACTGGGGCCTTCGGTGGAGCTCCCTATGGGGCCACGAAACGCTGTACTGAGTGGGGGGGACGCATGTGGACGGTGGCACTGGGGCCTTCGGTGGAGCTCCCTATGGGGCCACGAAGCGCTGTACTGAGTGGGGGGGACGCATGTGGACGGTGGCACTGGGGCCTTCCCTATGGTGTACTGCTGGCACTGGGGCCTTCGGTGGAGCTCCCTATGGGGCCACGTACCTGTGGACGGTGGCACTGGGCCTTCGGTGGAGCTCCCTATGGGTGTACGCATGTGGACGGTGGGGGGGTGGAGCTGGGGCCACGTGTACTGAGTGGGGGGACGCATGTGGACGGTGGCAAGCTTCTGTACTGAGCTCGGTGGCCTATGGGGCCACGAAGCGCTGTACTGAGTGGGGGGGACGCATGTGGACGGTGGCACTGGGGCCTTCGGTGGAGCTCCCTATGGGGCCACGAAGCGCTGTACCGCATGTGGGGGTGGACTGGCCTGTGGGCCTTCGGACGCGCATGTGGACGGTGGCACTGGGGCCTTCGGTGGAGCTCCCTATGGGGCCACGAAACGCTGTACTGAGTGGGGGGGACGCATGTGGACGGTGGCACTGGGGCCTTCGGTGGGGCTCCCTATGGGGCCACGAAACGCTGTACTGAGTGGGGGGGACGCATGTGGACGGTGGCACTGGGGCCTTCGGTGGAGCTCCCTATGGGCCTACGAAACGCTGTACTGGGTGGATGAAACGCAAGGAAAAGGGGGAGGAGGGAGGCGGAAGGAGGAGGGAGAGGAGGAGAGAAGAGGAGGAGGAGGAGGAGGAGGAGGAGGAGGACCGTCGCTTCAAAACGAGGACCCAACAACACAGGTTGGTTTGGAAAAACATACAATTATCCTGGCGAAGGACCCAACCATATGCAGTTGTGGGCACCGCAATTGTGAAAATCTTCTTCGGTGAAACTCCCTATGGGGCCACGAAGCACTGCACTGGGTGGGGGGGAACGCTGTTCTGGGTGAGTGGTGTGTCAAGTAAGGTTTCCTGGACGCATGCGGACGGTCCCACTGGGGGCATCGGTGGAGCTCCCTATGGGGCCACGAAACGCTGCACAGGGTAAGCGAAATACCAAATGGGGCTTCCGGGACGCATGCGGACGGTCCCACTGGAGGCTTCGGTGGAACTCCCTATGGGGCCACGAAACGCTGTACTGGGTGGGTGAAAATGCCAAATTGGGCTTCCGGGACGCATGCGGACGGTCCCACTGGGGGCTTCGGTGGAGCTCACTCAGGGGCCACGAAACGCTGTACTGGGTACGTAAAAATGCCACGTTGGGTTTCTGGGACGCATGCGGACGGTGGCACTGGGGCCTTCGGTGGAGTTCCCTGTGGAGCCACGAAACGCTGCACTGGGTGGGTGAAAATGCCACATTGGGTGTTTCAGGACGCACTCGCACGGTCCGACTGAAGGCTTCGGTGGAGCTCCCTATGTGGCCACGAAACGCTGCACTGAGTGGGGGGGACGCATGTGGACGGTGGCACTGGGGCCTTCGGTGGGGCTCCCTATGGGGCCACGAAACGCTGTACTGAGTGGGGGGGCGCATGTGGACGGTGGCACTGGGGCCTTCGGTGGAGCTCCCTATGGGGCCACGAAACGCTGTACTGAGTGGGGGGGACGCATGTGGACGGTGGCACTGGGGCCTTCGCTGGAGCTCCCTATGGGGCCACGAAACGCTGTACTGAGTGGGGGGGGCGCATGTGGACGGTGGCACTGGGGCCTTCGGTGGGGCTCCCTATGGGGCCACGAAACGCCGTACTGAGTGGGGGGGACGCATGTGGGCGGTGGCTCTGGGGCCTTCGGTGGAGCTCCCTATGGGCCTACGAAACGGTGTATTGGGTGGGTGAAACGCAGGGAAGAGGGGGAGGAGGGAGGAGGAGGGAGGAGGGGGAGGAGGAGGGGGAGAGAGGAGAGGAGGAACGCGGGGCACCGTCTCTTCAAAGCGAGGACCCAACAACACAGGTTGGTTGGGAAAAACCCGAAGGACAACCCGAAAACGGCCATTAACACTCATTCCCTCGGGAAATAACTCAATATGAATACTACTCTCCCTCTTCCCCTGATGACGGTTTGAAGGTGTCCGACCCCCCCCCCGCGTACTGTTTTTTTTTACACACAGGTTTCCCCAGAATTGGGTTTTCGCCTGCATTTTTTCAAAATGCTGCTCTCGCTGAGGCGCCGGCCTCATTTTCGGGCCCCGCTCGTTCCGAATCGTGCTCCCGCTGCAGCGCTGGCCTCATGTCCGTGCTTCCGCTCGTTCCGAATCGTGCTCCCGCTGCAGCGCTGGCCTCATTTCCGCGCTTCCGCTCGTTTCGACTCGTGCTCCCGCTGCAGCGCTGGCGTCATTTCCCGTGCCATGCCACGGCATGCAATGCAATGCTAGGTTGATACAACGCTTTGCGGTGCTCTTCTACGCCGTGCCATGCCGTGCTCTGCAATGCATCGCGTACCCTTTCGGGATCATTGCCCTGCTCGACATCTGGCTGTGCGAGTAGAGAGGGGATCTGCGCCATGGTAAGGAATGGGAGGGAGGGGTAGGATGTCAGATATGACGCGCGCGCACCTAGCTTGCCCTACCCCCCTCCCCTGGAACCCCTCCCTGTAGGGCTTCGCCCACACCAAAAGGTCATCACTCGTACCTCGCTCTTTCCGTTACCTGGGCCGGCACGGAAACGGAAAGAGCGCGTCAGAAGCAGAAACCGAAATTACTCACACCACCGTTCGTACTGGGAGCCTTGGCGTTGAGAGCTTGTTACGTCACCCCTCGCTCTTGGGAGCCTTGGTGTTTAGAGATTGTTGCGTTGCCGCCCGTTCCTGAGCCTTGGCTGGGCCTTGGTGTCAGGAACTTGTTACGTCACCGCTCTCTGCTGGGAGCCTTGGTCTTATCAGCGTGTTTATGTCACTGTTCGCTCGTGGGAGCCTTGATGTGAAGAGCTTTTTGCGTTACCGATCGCTCTTTATTTGGCGTCTCTGGGCCTTCTTGGTAGTCCTATTGGGGCCCCTTTGGAACCCTTTTGGGGGCCTCTTGGGAACCCCTTGGGGGCCTCTTGGGGCTTCTTAGGGGGCTCTTGGGGCCTTCTGGGGGCTTCTTGGGGCGAAAGGCTAAACTTTTCGGTTCGTGGTCCCCCTCTTGGGGCCGTCTTGGGGCCCTCTTGGGCCGTCTTGGGCGCCTCTTGGGCCGTCTGGGGGCCGTGTTGGGCTATTTGGGGGGCCTCTTGGGAGCCTCTTGGGCCGTCTTGGAGCGGTCTTTGTGGCCTCTTGGACCGTCTTCAACGCCGTGAAAGCCGAAAAGCCGTGCATGCTAAAAATGCACCTTTTCCCAAAGGAAAACAATAATTTTGGCATATTGGTGGCCTCTTGGGACGCCTCTTGGGGGCCTCTTGGGGCTTCTTGGAGGGCTCTTGGGGCCTCCTGGGAGCGTCTTGGGGCGAAAGGCTAGACTTTTCGGTTCGTGGTCCCCCACTTGGGGCCCGTCTTGGGGCCCTCTTGGGCCGTCTTGGGCGCCTCTTGGGCCGTCTTCGCGCACTCTTGGGCCGTTTGGGGGGCCTCTTGGGAGCCTCTTGGGCCGTCTTGGGGCGGTCTTGGGGGCCTCTTGGGCCGTCGTCAACACCGTGAAAGCCGAAAAGCCGTCTATGCTAAAAATGCATGTGTTCCTAAGGAAAATCAATGATGCTGGCCTCGTGGAGCCCTCTTGGGGCGCCCCTTAGGCGCCTCTTGGGGGCCTCTTGGGGGCCTCTTGGGCCGTCTTGGGCGGTCTTGGGCTCTCTTGGAGCGCTCTTGGGCCGTCTTCGAAAAACATACAAAAACCCAAAGGAAAACCCGATAACGTACATTACCAACCCTGCGTCTCCGCCTCGCCCCTCCCCTGGACCCCTCCCTTAAGGGCTTCGCCCACACCAAAACGTCATCACTCGTACCTCGCTCTTTCCGTTACCTGGGCCGGCACGGAAACGGAAAGAGCGCGTCAGAAGCAGAAACCGAAATTACTCACACCACCGTTCGTACTGGGAGCCTTGGCGTTGAGAGCTTGGTACGTCACCCCTCGCTCTTGGGAGCCTTGGTGTTTAGAGATTGTTGCGTTGCCGCCCGTTCCTGAGCCTTGGCTGGGCCTTGGTGTCAGGAACTTGTTACGTCACCGCTCTCTGCTGGGAGCCTTGGTCTTATCAGCGTGTTTATGTCACCGTTCGCTCGTGGGAGCCTTGATGTGAAGAGCTTTTTGCGTTACCGATCGCTCTTTATTTGGCGTCTCTGGGCCTTCTTGGTAGTTCTATTGGGGCCCCTTTGGAACCCTTTTGGGGGCCTCTTGGGAACCCCTTGGGGGCCTCTTGGGGCTTCTTAGGGGGCTCTTGGGGCCTCCTTGGGGCTTCTTGGGGCGAAAGGCTAAACTTTTCGGTTCGTGGTCCCCCTCTTGGGGCCGTCTTGGGGCCCTCTTGGGCCGTCTTGGGCGCCTCTTGGGCCGTCTGGGGGCCGTGTTGGGCTATTTGGGGGGCCTCTTGGGAGCCTCTTGGGCCGTCTTGGAGCGGTCTTTGTGGCCTTTTGGACCGTCTTCAACGCCGTGAAAGCCGAAAAGCCGTGCATGCTAAAAATGTACCTTTTCCCAAAGGAAAACAATAATTTTGGCAGATTGGTGGCCTCTTGGGACGCCTCTTGGGGGCCTCTTGGGGCTTCTTGGGGGGCTCTTGGGGCCTCCTGGGAGCGTCTTGGGGCGAAAGGCTAGACTTTTCGGTTCGTGGTCCCCCACTTGGGGCCCGTCTTGGGGCCCTCTTGGGCCGTCTTGGGCGCCTCTTGGGCCGTCTTCGCGCACTCTTGGGCCGTTTGGGGGGCCTCTTGGGAGCCTCTTGGGCCGTCGTGGGGCGGTCTTGGGGGCCTCTTGGGCCGTCGTCAACACCGTGAAAGCCGAAAAGCCGTCTATGCTAAAAATGCATGTGTTCCTGAGGAAAATCAACGATGCTGGCCTCGTGGGGCCCTCTTGGGACGCCCCTTAGGCGCCTCTTGGGGGCCTCTTGGGGGCCTCTTGGGCCGTCTTGGGCGGTCTTGGGCTCTCTTGGAGCGCTCTTGGGCCGTCTTCGAAAAACATACAAAAACCCAAAGGAAAACACGAAAACGTCCATTACCAACTCTGCGTCTCCGCCTCGCCCCTCCCCTGGACCCCTCCCTTAAGGGCTTCGCCCACACCAAAACGTCATCATTCCTACTTCGCTCTTTCCATTACCTGGCCCGGCACAGAAACGGAAAGAGCGCGTCAGAAGCAGAAACCGAAATTACTCACACCACCGTTCGTACTGGGAGCGTTGGCGTTGAGAGCTTGTTACGTCACCCCTCGCTCTTGGGAGCCTTGGTGTTCGAAGATTGTTGCGTTGCCCCCCGATCCTGAGCCTTGGCTGGGCCTTGGTGTCAGGAACTTGTTACGTCACCGCTCTGCTGGGAGCCTTGGTCTTATCAGCTTGTTTACGTCACCGTTCGCTCTTGGGAGCCTTGGTGTGAAGAGCTTTTTGCATTACCGATCGCTCTTTATTTGGCGTCTCTGGGCCTTCTTGGGAGTCCTATTGGGGCCCTTTTGGAGCCCTTTTGGGGGCGGCCTCTTAGGGGCCTCTTGGGGGCCTCTTCGGGCTTCTTGGGGGGCTCTTGGGGCCTCCTGGGGGCTTCTTGGGGCGAAAGGCTAGACTTTTCGGTTCGTGGTCCCCCTCTTGGGGCCGTCTTTGGGGCCCTCTTGGGCCGTCCTGGGCGCCTCTGGGGCCGTCTTGGGGCCCTCTTGGGCCGTTTGGAGGGCCTCTTGGGAGCCTCTTAGGCCATCTTCGGGCGGTATTGGGGGCCTCTTGGGCCGTCTTCAACGCCGTGAAAGCCGAAAAACTGCGCATGCTAACAATGAAGGTTTTCCGATTGGAATTCCATGATTTTGGCCTATTGGTGGCCTCGTGGGACGCCTCTTGGGGGCCTCTTGGGGCTTCTTGGGGGGCTCCTGGGGCCTCCTGAGAGCGTCTTGGGGCGAAAGGCTAGACTTTTAGGTTCGTGGTCCCCTCTTGGGGCAGTCTTGGGGCTCTCTTGGGCTGTCTTCGGCGCCTCTTGGGCAGTCTTGGGGCCCTCTTGGGCTGTTCTGGGGGCCTCTTGGGAGCCTCTTGGGCCGTCTTGGGGCGGTTTTGGGGGCCTCCTGGGCCGTCGTCAACGCCGTGAAAGCCGAAAAGCCGTATATGCTAGAGAGCGTCTTGGGGCGAAAGGCTAGACTTTTCAATTCGTGGTCCCCCTCTTGGGGCCGTCTTGGGGCGCCTCTTGGGCCGTCTTCGCGCCCTCTTGGGCCGTTTGGGGAGCCTCTTGGGAGCCTCTTGGGCCGTCTCGGGGCGATCTTGGGGGCCTCTTGGGCCGTCCTCAACGCCGTGAAAGCCGAAAAGCCGTATATGCTAAAAATATACGTTTTCCTTTCTGGAAAATTAATGATTTGGGCCTCTTAGGGCCCTCTTGGGACGCCCCTTGGGCTTGGGGGCCTCTTGGGGGCCTCGTGGGCCGATCTTTGGGGGCTCTTGGGCCGTCCAGGGCCCTTCTGGGACGGAAAAGGGGAGAACCCGAAAAACCTGGGCCGGCACGGGAAGGGAAAGAGCGCTTCAGGAACTTGGCCGAGATAGCTCATGGCACCTCTCTCGCTCTTGGGAGCCTTGGTGTGGAGACCTTGTTGCGTCGCCGTCTCCGTTGGGAGCCCTGGTGTTCAGAGATTGTTACGTTGCCGCCCGTTCCTGAGCCTTGACTGGGCCTTGGTGTCAAGAACTTGTGTGCCGTTTGAGGACCTCTTGTGGGGCTCTTGGGGGCCTCTTGGGATATCCTGGTGGCCTCTTGCGGGCCTCTTGGGGGCCTCTTAGGGGCTTCTTGGGGGGCTCCTTGGGCCTCCTGGGAGCTTCTTGGGGCGAAAGGCTAGACTTTTCGGTTCGTGGTCACCCTCTTGCGGCCGTTTTGGGGCCCTCTTGGGCAGTCGTGGGCGCCTCTTAGGCCGTCTTGGGGCACTCTTGGGCCGTTTTGGAGGCCTCTTGGGCCGTCTCGGCGCGATCTTGGGGGCCTCTTGGGCCGTCGTCAACGCCGTGAAAGCCGAAGAGCCGTACATGCTAGAAATGCACGCTTTCCTCATGAAAATCAATGATATTGGCCTCTTGGGGCCCTCTTGGACGCCTCTTGGGCGCCTCTTGGGGCTTCTTGGGGGGCTCTTGAAGCCTCCTGGGAGCGTCTTGGGGCGAAAGGCTAGACTTTTAGGTTCGTGGTCCCCTCTTGGGGCAGTCTTGGGGCTCTCTTGGGCCGTCTTCGGCGCCTCTTGGGCCGTCTTCGCGCCCTCTTGGGCCGTTTGGGGGGCCTCTTGGGAGCCTCTTGGGCCGTCTCGGGGCGGTTTTGGGGGCCTCCTGGGCCGTCGTCAACGCCGTGAAAGCCGAAAAGCCGTATATGCTAAAAATATACGTCTTCCGACGGAAAATCAATGATTTTGGCCTCTGGGGGCACTCTTGGGACGCCTCTTGGGCGCCTCTTGGGGCATCTTGGAGGCCTCTTGGGACGTCTTGGGGCTGTCTGGGGCGGTCTTGGGCTCTTCTGGGACGGCAAAGGGGAGAACCCGAAAAACCTGGGCCGGCACGGGAACGGAAAGAGCGCTTCAGGAACAGAAACCGAAATTACGGCAGGTTCGTGTCGTGCCGACCCCAGCGTTGGGTTTTGACACCGCAGGGATCGTTCAACCTTGAACGATCGGCCGCTGCCGCAACGTCCGATCGTTCAACATCGATCGATTCTGGGTCGCCGGCGGCGTTCAACCTTGAACGCCCGCGCTGGGGTCGCCGCTGGTCGACACGACGCAAACCTACCGTACTCACACCACCGTTCGTACTGGGAGCGTTGGCGTTGAGAGCTTGTTACGTCACCCCTCGCTCTTGGGAGCCTTGGTGTTCAAAGGTTGTTGCGTTGCCCCCCGATCCTGAGCCTTGGCTGGGCCTTGGTGTCAAGAACTTGTTACGTCACCGCTCTCTGCTGGGAGCCTTGGTCTTACCAGCTTGTTTACGTCACCGTTCGCTCTTGGGAGCCTTGGTGTGAAGAGCTTTTTGCATTACCGATCGCTCTTTATTTGGCGTCTCTGGGCCTTCTTGAGAGTCCTATTGGAGCCCTTTTGGGGGCCCTTTTGGGGGCGGCCTCTTAGGGGCCTCTTGGGGGCCTCTTGGAGCTTCTTGGGGGGCTCTTGGGGCCTCCTGGGGGCTTCTTGAAGCGAAAGGCTAGACTTTTCGGTTCGTGGTCCCCCTCTTGGGGCCGTCTTGGGGCCCTCTTGGGCCGTCTTGGGCGCCTCTTGGGCCGTCTGGGGGCCCTCTTGGGCCGTTTTGGGTGCCTCTTGGGAGCCTCTTGGGCCGTCTTGGGGCGGTCTTGGGGGCCTCTTGGACCGTCGTCAACGCCGTGAAAGCCGAAAAGCCGTGTGCACTAAAAATGTAGATTTTCCTATCGGAATTCCATGATTTGGGCCTCTTAGGGCCCTCTTGGGACGCCTCTTGGGGGCCTCTTGGGGCTTCTTGGGGGGCTCCTGGGGCCTCCTGAGAGCGTCTTGGGGCGAAAGGCTAGACTTTTCAATTCGTGGTCCCCCTCTTGGGGCCGTCTTGGGGCGCCTCTTGGGCCGTCTTCGCGCCCTCCTGGGCCGTTTGGGGAGCCTCTTGGGAGCCTCTTGGGCCGTCTCGGGGCGATCTTGGGAGCCTGAGTGTTCGGAGATTGTTGCGTTGCCGCCCGATCCTGAGCCTTGGCTGGGCCTTGGTGTCAAGAACTTGTTACATCACCGCTCTCTGCTGGGAGCCTTGGTCTTATCAGCTTGTTTACGTCACCGTTCGCTCTTGGGAGCCTTGGTGTGAAAGAGCATTTTGCGTTACCGATCGCTCTTTATTTGGCGTCTCTGGGCCTTCTTGGGAGTCCGATTGGTGCCCTTTCGGAGCCCTTTTGGAGGCCTCTTGGGAACCTCTTGGGGGCCTCTTGGGGCATCTTGGGGGTTTCTTGGGGCCTCCTGGGAGCTTGTTGGGGCGACAGGCTAAACTGTTCGGTTCGTGGTCCCCCTTTGGGGGCCGTTTTGGGGCCGTCGTGGGGCCCTCTTGGGCCGTCTTGGGCGCCTCTCGGGCCGTCTGGGAGCCCTCTTGGGCCGTTTTGGGGGCCTCTTGGGAGCCTATTGGGCCGTCTTGGGGCGGTTTTGGGGCCTCTTGGACCGTCGTCAACGCCGTGAAAGCCGAAAAGCCGTGCATGCTAAATGTACCTCTTCCAATGGGACATCAATGAGTTTAGCCTCCTGGTGGCCTCTTGGGACGCCTCTTGGGGGCCTCTTGGGGCTTCTTGGGGGGCTCCTGGGGCCTCCTGGGAGCGTCTTGGGGCAAAAGGCTAGACTTTTCGGTTCGTGGTCCCCCTCTTGGGGCCGTCTTGGGGCCCTAGGGTCGTCTTGGGCGCCTCTTGGGCCGTCTGGGGGCCTCTTGGGAGCCTCTTGGGCCGTCTTGGGGCGGTCTTGGGGGCCTCTTGGGCCGTCGTCAACGCCGTGAAAGCCGAAAAGCCGTCTATGCTAAAAATATACGTCTTCCGAAGGAAGATCAATGATTTTGGCATCTTGGGGCTCTCTGGGGGTGCCTCTTGGGGGCCATTTGGGGGCCTGTCGGGGGCCTCTTGGGCGGTCTTGCGCTCTCTTGCAGCGCTCTTGGGCCGTCTTGGGGGGGAACCCGAAAAACATGCAAACACCCAAAGGAAAACCCGAAAACGGCCATTACCAACCATCCGCCCGGCTCTCGCCCCGCCCCTGGACCCCTCCCTTAAGGGCTTCGCCCAAAGACAACGTCATCACTCGTACCTCGCTCTTTCCGTTACATGCAAAAACCCAAAGGAAAACCCGAAAACGGCCATTCGACTTTTGCATCCGGGCCTCGCCCCTCCCCTGGACCCCTCCCTTAAGGGCTTCGCCCCAACTCAACGTCATCACTCGTACCTCGCTCTTTCCGTTACACGGTCATTAGACCGCATCCCTACGCCCCAGCCCCCTCCCCTGGACCCATCCCTAGAGGGCTTCGCCCAAAACACAACGTCATCACTCGTACCTCGCTCTTTCCGTTACCTGCTTGGCATGGGGACGGAAAGCGCGGGTTTTTGTTTCTGTGGCGGCGTGAGGCCGCTGGCTTAGTGTTTCCGAACCCGCTTGGTGATAAAGCTTCGGTACGGCAAAGAGAGCGGGCGGCAGACTCGATCGCCTTGGACATTTTGGAGGCCATCTTGACGCCATCCTGGGCCATCTTGGGGCCTTTTTGGGCCTCTTTGGGGCTATGTTGGGCCGTCTTGAGGCCTCCCGATGGCGACCCCAAGACGATGTCGACCAGAGCGCACTTTTTCGAGGATGTCCCTAGCGAGATCGTCATTTGGGGACATTAGAGTCCCTAGCGAGATCGCTAGGCAAGGGCTCCCAGACGGGACATCTCTGGTAGGGACACCGCCCTGCCTAGCGATCTCGCTAGGGACATCGCTAGACTCTGGTAGGGACTAGGGACATTAGAGTCCCTAGTCCCTACCAGAATCCCTAGCGAGATCGTCATTAGACTCTGGGACCCCCTTCCCTACCCCCCCACACCCCCTCATGATAGTTCTCCCGACTAACGGATCGCGACGCAGCGCGCTTTCCGTCATCCGCCGCACCCTGTCGATTCATCGCAGGGGTGCCTGGCGTGCTGGACCCTTTCGGTTTGGGTTTGGGTTCTTTTTCCAAAAGAACTCCCCCTGGGGCTCCGGCGCATCCCGCCAGCCACCCGAAAAGAACCTCAATCCTCAATGTTTCGCTCAAGATGGCCCAAGATGGCCTCCAAGATTGCCACGTTGGCCCAAGATGGCCTCCAAGATGGTCCAAGACGGCCTCCAAGACGGCCCAAGAGAGTCCAAGATACCTCCAAGTTCGTCCAAGAAGCATCAAAGACGGCCCAAGACGGCCTAAGAGGCCTCCAAGGGGTCCTCTCAAGGAGATCCCGAACAGGCCAAAATCATTGATCATAGCGTTCTTTGCTTCTTTTCGGCCTGCCGACGGCTCCACACGGCCAAAGATCGCCCCAAGATCGCCCACGAGGCCTCCAAGATGGCCCCATGACGGCCCAAGAGGCTCTCAAGGCGGCCTCAAGAGGGCCCCAAGACGGGCCAAGAGGCCTCCAAGACGCCCAAGATGGCCTCTAAGACGGCCCCGAAGCGCCCCAAGAAGGCCCCAAGTCGACCCAGAGAGGCCACCAAAACGGTTCCCGATGGCGTCAGACGGGCCAAGAACCCACCAAGATGGCCGGAGTTGGCTCGAAGCTGGCCCAAGACGGCCCAAGAGCCTCGAAGAGGGCCTCCAGGAAGGCCAGAAAGGGCCGAAAACACCTATGTTCCTTCGGTTTTTGGAGGGGTTTGACATTTGTTTCTTTTCGGCCTTCCGGCGGCCCAAGGCGGCCCAAGAGCAAAGATCGCCCAGGAGGCCTCCAAGATGGCCCCAGAACGGCCCAAGAGGCCCCCAAGACGGCCCCAAGAGGCCCCCAAGACGGCCCCGGAGGCCTTGAAGCCGCCCAAGACGGCCTCCAAGACGGCCCTGGAGCATTATTCCATGACGGCCCCAAGTCGGCCCAGAGAGGCCCCCAAGACGGCTCCCGACGGCGTCAGACGGGCCAGGAGCCCACCAAGACAGCAGAAAATGGCCCTCAGATGGCCCAAGACGGCCCAAGAGGCCTCCAAGAGGGCCTCCAGGAAGGCCCGAAAAGGCCAAAATCATTAATTTCCCGTGAGTTGTTGAAGGATTGTGGCATTTGTTTTTATTCGGCGTTCCGACGGCCCGAGACGGCCCAAGTGCCCCCAGAGATCGCCCAACAGGCCCAAGACGGTCCAAAAGAGCCCTCCAAGACGTCCTCCAAGAAGGCCCTAAAGGGTCTGGCCTCCAGACGGCGAAGATGACCTTCAAGATGCCCACGTGTTCCCCGAAGAAATTCCAAACCGATTCGGGGAACACATGGTCCGATAGCTTGGCAGGTCTGGCCTCAACGTTCGGCCACATACAATCGGGGCGCTGACCTAAGGAACCCTAAATAAGGAACGAGGCCCCTTTTCCGCAAAAGTTGAACTTCGATTCCCCATGGAATACCTCAGGTCAACCCAAGGCAAGCTGCACAACAATCCAGGAACACCGAGCCCCACCCCAACGAAAAGGGTTCCTTCTTCAGCGCCCCGACTGTAGGCGCTTCCAAAAAGGCAGGGGGCGACGGTGATTCGCAGTAGGCGTCTTCGATCGGCTCCCTCTTTTTCTCCATTGACTTCCTCCTCCTCCTCCTCCTCCTCCTCCTCTTTTTCCTCCTCCTCCTCCTCCTACTACTCGTTGCCCGCCATCTCCTCCTCCACATCCATCTCATCCTCACCATTCCTCTTCCTCCTCTTCGTCCTCCTCCTCCTCCTCCTTTGCCTTCTCCTCCTCCTCGTCCTTCTTCCCCTCCCCTTCCTCCTCCTCCTCCCCCCCATCCCCCTCTCCCCGTTTTCCTCCTCCTGTTCCTCTTCCTCCTCCTCATCCTCCTCGTCCTCCTCATGATCAGCATCATCATCATAATCATCAACATCATCGTCATCATCGTCATCACCATCACCATCACCATCACCATCCTCACCATCACCATCATCAGCATCCGCATCAAGGCAGCCAACAAGGTCGCCCCAAAAGGCCCCCCGAAAAGAACATGAATGCCCAAGAGGGCCCCATGACGGCCCCAGCGGTCCAAAGGTCCCCAAGACGGCTGCAAAAGAGGGCCCCGGCGGGGGACCTGAACGGAAATTCCGGGCCCTCGGAGCCAAGACGCATCCAGGACGCCCCAAGAGGTCCCCAAGGGGTCCCCAAGAGGCTACAAGCGACATCATCATCATCATCATCATCATCATCATCATCATCATCATCATCATCATCATCATCATCATCATCATCCTCATCATCATCATCATCACCACCACCACCATCATCATCATCATCATCATCATCAGCATCATCATCATCATCATAATCATCGTCAGCAGCATCATCATCATCATCAGCAGCAGCATCATCAGCATCATCCTCATCAGCATCATCATCATCACCATCACCATCATCCTCATCAGCATCATCATCATCACCATCATCGCCATCATCAGCATCATCAGCATCAGCATCATCACCACTGTCATCATCAGCATCACCATCTCCGTCAGCATCAGCATCAGCATCAGCATCAGCATCCGCATCATGATCATCAGCATCATCACCATCATCATCATCAGCATCATCATCATGTTGCTTCTCCCCCCAGCCTCCCCAACCCTCCCTCCTTTCCCTATCACCTTCCTGAGCCCCCCCTTCGGCATCCTCCGCACAATCCCTCTCCCTCTCCCCCTCTTATCCCCCTCCCCCCTCTCCTGGTCATCCCTCGTCTCCCCCGCATTTTCCGGGCCTTTCTCGGATGTCATCCAATCGGTCTCGAACCGCGCGTGGCCGCGGTCGCGAGGATGCCTCGCGAGTCCCCCGAGAAACGTCGCCGCCGCGCCGAGGCGGCACGGACCTCCCACGCGCCCTGGGGCGGCTGGCCCGTCACCCATGGGAGGACGACGACGACAAGAAGCCCGCCGCAGGCGCCAATTTCGAACACCAAACATCTAAGCGCAACTGAGCGTAACTGAATGGAACTGGGCGTAACTGAAACTGAATGCAACGGAATGTAGCCTAGAGAAAGTCAGTGTAAGTGCTGGGTTATTACAGGGATCTGGGCGGAAGGCTCCCATACACCAAATCACACGGAGCACCCATCGCAGCCGATGAGACTACGCGCTACCACGCGCAAATAGGTGTAACTGAGTGAAGGCGAACTTAACTGAAAGCAGCCGAGCGTAGCCGACTGTAGCCCGAGCGTAGATGAGTGCAACTGAGTGTAACTGAATGTAGCGTAGTGGGACCCAGCGCAACCCAGCGCCAATGGGAGCAACCTAGTGTAACTGAGCGTAACTGAGTGTAACTGAATGTAACTGAGTGTAACTGAATGCAACTGAGTGCAACTGGGTGTACAGGAATCCCCTCGCGCCGACGCTGGCTGCGGCCACAATGACAAAACCATTGAGACAAGCGATGGGCCCACACTGCGCACAACAAGCTTACGCTGGACCCTGCTCCTGATCCTCAAACCCGCTGCTCCTGCTTATCCAGCTCCAGTACCTGCAGCTCCTCCTCGCTCCTCGCTCCTCGTTCCTCCTCCTCCTCCTCCTCGTCCTCCGCCTCCTCCTGCTTCCCTCCCTCCCTCCCACTCCCTGCTCCCTCCCTCCTCCCTCCTCCTCCTGCTTCCCCACCTCCTCCCTCCTCCCTCCCCCCTCCTCCCTCCTCCCTCCCTCCTCCCTCCTCCCCCCCCCCTTCTCCCTCCTCCCTCCCCACCCCCCTCTCCCTCCTCCCTCCTCCCTCCTCCCTCCTCGCCCTCCTCGCTCCTCCTCCCCCCCTTCTCCCTCCTCCCTCCTCCCTCCTCCCTCCTCGCTCCTCCTTCCCCCTCTCCTCCCTCCGCCTCCTCCTCCATTCCTTCTCCTTATAAATACCTTCTCCCTGTCGCACCCCGAGGCCAGTTTTTAGGATGGGCCGGGCGTTTCGCTTGAGACTTCCTCACCATAAATGACTCTGAAGCTTAAAAATGACAACATCACAAATGGAGGGCGGCTCGTTTTCAAAATGTGGCTCTCGCATCAGCGCCGCGCACATTCGTTTTGAATGTTTGCAAGAGTTTCGCGGATTGAGGGCGGATAGCTTTCGAAATGTGGCTTTCGCCTTAGCGCCGCGCACATTCGTTTCAAACAGTTGCACTGGGTTCACTGGTTGAGGGCGGGTGGTTTTCAGAATGTCGCTCTCGCCTTAGCGTCGCGCACATTCGTTTTAAAAGTTGCAAGAGTTTCACTGGTTGAGGGCGGGGGGTTTTCAAAATGTAGCTCTCGCCCTAGCGCCGCGCACATTCACTTAAACAATTTGAAAGAGTTTCACGGATTGAGGGCGGTTCCGTTTCAAAATGTAGCTCTCGCCCTAACGCCGCGAACATTCGTTTTAAACATGTGCAAGAGTTTCACGGATTGAGCGCGGGTCGTTTTCGGAATGTGGCTTTCGCCTAGGCGCCGCGCACAGTCGTTTCAAAAAATAAGAGTTCCACTGGTTGAGGGCGGGTGGTTTTCAAAATGTGGCTCTCGCCTTAGCGCCGAGCAAATTCCTTTTCAACATTTGCAAGAGTTTCACGGATTCCCATGATCAACGTACCAGGAATAGCGTTTTGAAAGGATTCAGGATTATGTGGGCGCAACAACTATGTTGATTCGCGGTGTTGATGTCCCCTCAAACGGCCTTCTGGCACGATTCCAGATCGTCAAGACGCAGCAGTCAGGTTGATACGTGGCGTTAAAATCCCGAGAGCAATGTTTTGGCACGCTTCAAAATCTTCAAACGGTTCTCTTCCAACGAGGCAGTTCCCTCAATGGAAATGAACCGTTATGGGGGCCTACAAAGAGGGAGCTTGAAGAGGGTTCATCCCAACATCGTTGATGATTCTGGGGTTTACACTGGTCCTCCTCCTCCTCCTCCTCCTAGCTCCTCTCTCCTGTCTCCTCGCTCCTCGGTAATGCTCCTCGCTCCTCCTCCTCCTCCTCCTCCTCCTCCTCCTCCTCCTCGTCCTCGTCCTCCTCCTCCTCGTCCTCGTCCTCGAGGGGCCTCCAAGACGGCCGAGCCCCCAAGACTGCTCCAAGACAAGAGCGTGCCCAGACGGGGGATCCGAACGGACATTTCGAGCCCCTGGTCCCCAAGAAGCTTCCAGGAGGCACCAAGATGCCCCCAAGAGGCCCCAAGAGGCCCAAAGAGGCCCCAAAACGGCCCTCCGGAGGCCGCAAAACTACCTTCGGAGGCTCCCGAGATGCCTCGCAAAAGATCCCAACCAACGTCCACGAATCCTCAGACCCACAACCCAGACGCGGTGGCGAAATGTGCCAGACTCCATTCGATACCGTTTTTTTGAGACTTCCCTAATCTGGATGATCAGATATCTAAGTATGTGCCACAGCTACGCGGATGGAGGACGATTCTTTTTCAAATCGGAGCACTCCCTGGAAAGTTCTCTTAAGTTATATGTTTTACGACCAGACGCTTTGGGACAAACAGTGTACAGCTTGAGGGCGGCTCTTTCTCAAAGCTGACCTCTCGCTAGACACTAGACACTTCCTTGGATTTTCTGATCTACCTACACTCCGTTTATTCGGCTAGAAGCATGAACAGCAGCTCGATTTCAAAAAGGGGCTCTCGCATGAATCGCAGGACCAGGGGGCGCTCTTCTTTCAAGGGGCGCGCACATCACACAGGGAAAAGGAACTCCTGTAGGGCACTCTGAAGGGACTTGGGACGAGTGGGCGTAGCAGCATCGTTGATATGGATTGGCTTTACTCTGGTACTGATCCTCTTCCTCCGTACCCTCCTCTGGGGGCACCGATCATCCACGGCCGATCCTAGCCAGGCCAATTTTGGGCCTGCGGAGGGGCGGCCTGGACAGGATCGGCACAAATGGGTGGCTGGCATCCCCCGCCGCAGCAGCCTGCCCTGGTCCTTTCCCGGTTGCCCGAGGACCCTCCTCGGTGAGCATCGGCTGCCCGCGCAGCAGCGAAGGCCCCCAGGTCGCCTCCACTTGGCCAGTAAAGGAAATGGGGGAGTCCGGGGAGTCCTTGATAAAGGGGAGGGGTGGGAGGGAGGACGTAGGAGGGCAAGCGAGCGAGCGATGACGGCCGAGGCCAGAAGCTGAATCTGCACGGCCACGGCCGGCATCAAAAAGTCAAAGGCTGAAGAAAGAGTCATAGCGAACGAACGACCACCAATGCGGACAGCAGTCCGGGCCTCCTGGAGACCAGATGAATGAGGCCGTGGCCTCTGAAATCCGCCGACCCCTTGGGGTTCATCGGCGTGTGAAATGTTCCCCCTCCCCAAACCCCTCCCCCGGGGGCCCGGTCCGGTCGATTTGGAGGTGGGGGGGGGTCTCCCCGGGAAGTGCTGGGGGGGGCCGGACGGGATCTGAGGGGCCATCCGCTCCCGAAAATCGTTCAAAATTTCGTGGAAATCGTGCAGGGACTCCTGTGGTGGTCTCGACATGGTTCTGGATCCCCAACGAGCGGTCCACGACGCTCACGGTGGCCCGCCACGAGGCGTTCTGGACAGCAGAAAGGGTCTATACGAGCCCCCCCGAGGGCCTCCGAAATGCGTTCCAAGAGGGTTCCGAGACGGAAAAATTGGCCCATTCCCTTCGTAAAATGCACATGTTTCACACATTCGGCTTTGGGCCTTGCCGATGCATCCGACGGCCCAAGAAACCCCAAACCCAGTCCCAGACGGTCCCAAAAGCTTCCCAGAGGGTCTCCCACATACCCCTGGAGGGCCCCAAGACGGGCTCAGAGGCGTCCACGACGGCCTCAGAGGGCTCCGAAAACGGCCCCAAGAGCGCTCCAGGAGCGGTCCGAGAGGCCCACCAGCTTCACATGGTCTCAGGGTGGCCCCAAGACGGGCCACGAGGCGGTCTCGACGGCAGAAGAGGTCCCAACGAGCCTCCCCCGAGCGCCTCGGAGATGCGTTCCAAGAGGGTTCCGAGACGCGAAAATTGGCCCATTCCCTCCGTGAAACGCACATGTTTCACACATTCGGCTTTAGGCTTTTCCGATGCATCCGACGGCCCACGAGGCCCCCAAACCCACTCCCAGACGGTCCCAGAAGCCTCCCAGAGGGTCCCCCACATACCCCTGGAGGGCCCCCAAACGGCCTAGCAGGCGTCCAAGACGGCCCAAGAAGGCTCCGAAAACAGCTCCAAGAGCGCTCCAGGAGCGGTCCGAGAGGCCCCCAAGCTCCACATGGGCTCCAGGTGGCCCAAAGACGGGCCACGAGGCGTCCTCGAAAGCAGAAGAGGTCCCCACGAGCCCCCTCCAGGGCCTCCGACATGCGTTCCAATAAGATTCCGAGCCGCGAAAATTGGCCCATTCCCTTCGTGAGACGGAAATTTCCCACAACTTCGGCCTTGGGCCTTTCCGATGCATCCGACGGCCCAAAAGACCCCCAAACCCACTCCCAGACGGTCCCAGAAGCTTCCAAGAGGGTCTCCCACATACCCCTGGAGGGCACCAAGACGGGCTGACAGGCGTCCAAGACAGCCCCAGAGGGCTCCGAAAACGGCCCCAAGAGCGCTCCAGGAGCGGCCCGAAAGGCCCACAAGCTTCACATGGTCTCAGGGTGGCCCGAAGACTGGCCACGAGGCGTCCTGGGCGGCAGAAGAGGTCCGAGACGGAAAAATTAGCCCATTCCCTTCGTGAAACGCACATGTTTCACAAATTCGGCGTTGGGCCTTTCCGATGCATCCGACGGCCCACGAGGCCCCCAAACCCACTCCCAGACGGTCCCAGAAGCGTCCAACAGGCGTCCACGATGGCCTCAGAAGGCTCCGAAAACGGAGCGCTCCAGGAGCGGCCCGAGAGGCCCACAAGCTCAACGTGGTCTCCAGGTGCCCCAAAGACGGGCCACGAGGTGGTCTCGACGGCAGAAGGCCCCCACGAGCCCCCCCCCGAGCGCCTCCGAGATGCGTTCCAAGAAGGTTCCGAGACGGAAAAATTGGCCCATTCCCTTCGTGAAACGCTTTTTTTTCCATCGGCGTTGGGCCTTTTCCGATGCATCCGACGGCCCACGAGGCCCCAAAACCCACTCCCAGACGGTCCCAGAAGCCTCCAAGAGTGTCTCCCATATACCCCTGGGGGGCCCCAAGACGGGCTAACAGGCGTCCAAGACGGCCCAAGAGGGCTCCGAAAAACGGCCCCAAGAGCGCTCCAGGAGCGGTCCGAGAGGTCCACAAGCTCCACATGGGCTCCAGGTGGCCCAAAGACGGGCCACGAGGCGTCCTCGACGGCAGAGGAGGTCCCCACGAGGCTCCCCCAGGGCCTCCGAGATGCGTTCCAAGAGGGTTCCGAGCCCTTACAGAACGCACCTAGACGTCCAAGACTCCTCCACGAGGGCCCTCTCAACAGTCCAAGAGGGCGTTAAGACTGGACAAGAGGGGCTGACGACGGCACCAGAAATCCCCGAAGACGGCGCGCGCGCGACTCGCGGTCAGATTTCCTGCAACTTGCGTCGTTTCCCGCCGTGCTCGTCGATCGCCTCCGCTGGGCGTTTCGGCGGCTCTCTCCGAGGGGCCCGTTCCGCCTTCTAGCACGTGGCGCACGCCACAAGAGTGCCTCGGAAGAAATAATGCTTCTTCAGGTATTTCGACGGATGGCCGGCGTCCGTGAACGTAGGTTTGGATCCGCCCTTCTTGCGGGGGCATGCGGAGCATTTCAACTTCTTTGCCACCTGCCTATGCTCGTGGCACGCTCGGCACACCACCGAGCGATGGGCCGAACCCTTCTTGAAGAAGTTCTTCACTTGCGTATATGTCAGATGCGTCCTGTCCGCGAATTCTCGCTCTTTCCCATCTGCTTCCTTCGGGCGCGCGGAGCACGTGAGCACTCGCGGCTGATTGCGTTCTTCCTGGCACGCGCGGCACATGACTGGGCGGCGGCCCGCGCCCTTCGCGAAGAAGTGCTTCACCTGCTCATCTGTCAGATGCGCCCTGTCCTTGAATCCTCGCCCTGTCCCATCTGCTTCTTTCGGGCACGCGGGGCACGCGAGCACTCGCGGCTGATTGCGTTCTTCCTGGCACGCGCGGCGCATGACTGGGCGATGGCCCGCGCGCCTCACTTGCGCATCAATCAGATGCGTCCTGTCCGTGAACTCTCGGCCTCTCCAATCTGCTTCTGTCGGGCACGCGGAAAACCTGAACACCCGGGATCGCTTGTGATTCGTCTCGCAGTCGCGGCATTTTACTGGCCTATGGCTCGCGCCCGTCCAATAATAGCACCTAATTTGCGATGTTGTCAGATGCCCCGCGTCCGTGAATTCCCGCCCTCTTCCGTCTGCCTCCTTTGGGCACGCCGAACACCTCAGCGGCTGTTGCAGGCGTGCGCTTCGTCGAGCATTGTTCGTTTCATTCATGCACTTCGCTCCCTTCTGCGCCTGGCTCCACTTGTTCCATCCGCCTTTCCTCTTCCCCGCGCACATCTTGCAGAGCTTCTCCCCTGCGCCCTTCGTCGCGTACTGGTTCGCCGTCATTTCTGCCTCTGTCTTAAGGAATTCACAGCAGTCGACGCAACGGATCTTGAATTTGTCTCGCGCATTCTCCTGCCACTTCTGAGACTCGTTCCGCGACTTCCTCCGGGATGCTGGGCCTGCGCGCCCGTCGCATTTGCTTGTCCGCACGAACACTCTGATCCTTGCGGGTTCGGCCTCCGCTACTCTGGAGACCAGCTCGGCCAATTGGTCACAAGTCGTGCACCACTTTCCCCCTGCCCCCTTCAACATCTCCGTGCACGCGCAGCAAACGCTCGGCCCCGACTTCGCGCCGAACTCAGCCGCGCTGAATTCAGCCTTCTCCTTCACCTCGCGACACTTCCCACATGTTTTCCGCGGCATCAACCTCTCCTCGACGTCGGGCCACGGCAACGCTTCTCCCCGCAGCTTCTGTAACAACAACCTCGTGCCTTCGAATTCTCCTTGCGTGTACGGCTGTCTCGAAAATGGCCGATATATGAGCAGACCCTGTCGAGTCTTCACGCGCGTTATGGCCACGTAGCTCGAAATCCAGCTCACGTTTCTGCCTTCCCCCAAGTCCGCCATTACCGCGTCGAGCGTTCGCCCTTGCGCTACGCGCGCCGTGCACGCCAGCCCAGGCGAAATTATAAATTGTCTTCGTCGCACTCCCAGCACGGGCTCCTTCCGATGCGAGTCCAGATGCCACGTCCGAGCACGAGGGGCTATGGGATACAGCCCTGGCCCCGGCATCCCTTCCAGCGTCCACTTCTCGGTGTGAAAGTCCAACACGATTTGCCTCGGCATCTTACGCAGGACTCTCGACGACACGTCCTGCGCGTCTTCTTCTTCTTCTTCTTCTTCTTCATCTACCACCCATGAATGCATCGTCGCGCGACACCCTCGTAGCAATTGCTTCTCTGATCTGTCCAAATGGTCCGTCAGTACAACTGGCATGCCCACGGCAAGCGGTAACCATCCTGGCATGTCTGCACAGGCCTTGTCGTGGTATCCGAGCCACCGCACTTTGTCTGCGGAGGTGCACGGCAATTCCTGGTACGTAGCGTGCGTGGCCTTATCCCGCTCATAAGCCCACGAAATCTGTTTCTTCTGGCACGCAGCCCAGTCGACGGGCCGCTGCCGCGCTACCTTGCACTTCACATCCTGATTCGGATATATGGCAGTGGCTTCGACGAACTGTGGAAATGCGAACCGCTCGTCTGCGGCGCTGGCGGCTACGAGACATCGACGCTTGCTTTCCTCTGCACACCGTCCACACTCCAGCCCGTTGTCCTTTGCGATAGACGCCACGTTCTGCATGCAGGATAGCGAACCACACATTGGCTGGTCATGCAACCAAGACCCTGGAACATCTGTAGGTTTCCCATGCAAAAACTGGTGCGTCCTTTCGGTCAGGGCTCCCCGTCGGAACTCATCCTGTACTGCCAGGAACCACTCGTCCTTCTCTTCCAAACGCTTGCACTCTACCAATTCCGCCATCCCCGCCACGGACCCCGGCCCCTCGCCCCAGAAGATGTACTGACCATGATCTTCTTCGGCGCCTGGCGCATACTGCCTCGCCTTCCGTACCCATGACGTCGGAATCGCATTCAATGGAGTTCCGCCAGGAGGTTCCAACTGGTAGAAATCTCCGCAGAATAACACATTGACACCTCCAAACGGACGGTCTACCTTGTCGGCACCCACCTTCCCTTGCCTCGCTGCCGACATCACAGACCGCAAGTGCGCATCCAGCTCTGCAAGAAAAATGTGCACTGACCATACTGATTTCGTCAATGATGAGCCAACGCCACTGCTGAATTCGCTTCGCTGCCTCTACTTTCTTTGCACCTGGCTCTCCGCGCTTCTTACCAGATTCCGTACTGGCGCCGTGCGGAGTCATCCCAAACGCGGCGTGCAACGCGTGCCCATCCAGACTGGACGCGTTCGTGGCTTGTAACGCAGCAGCTTGGAAGTCCAGCCCGTGTTCCCAGCCCATGACTCCTTCGAACACGTGTTTTCGTAAGGTCTCTACCACGAAGCTCTTCCCTGTGCCTGGGCCTCCGTGCAGCATCCACAGCAACGGCTCCGAACTGCCCATTGTACGCTCGTCTTCCTGACACTCAGCGATCATCCTGTCTATGACCTTCTCCGCGACTTCTCTTTGTTTCTCATTCATGTCTACGACGCGTCCGCTGGTAGGTCCGCGCAGTCCTGCTTTCCACCGCCGCAACTCCTCGGCGCCGCCTGCAGGAACCTGTCTCGCCCTCCCCTCCTCAATTTCGCAACCCTCCAACCCGTGACCTCGTCTTTGTCTGAGAGGCCCGAGCTTCTGCTTCCCGTCGCTTCAACTCTTCCTCTGGCACCTCTACGCGCCCGTCTGTTCTCGCCCACGCTCCTCGGCGGTTCCTTCCATCTCCGCCCGCCTCTCGGCCCCGCACACGCGTCAACAATGCCATGGCTTCGGCACTCAGACGACGCGCCTCTGCAACAGCGCCGGCCGTTTCCCTTGCATCGTCCACTAAGCGCGCGCCCCCCACGTGCGCGCGCTGCCGGACACCTTCGTCGAGGTCGTCGACGCCCACATCTTCGTCGATGAACAAGTCATCGTCGTGCTTCCTCCCAGCGTCATCCCCCTCGGGGCGCATGTCGACGACGCTCATGAAATTCTGCACATACCTCTTCGATTCCTCGCAAGGAAGGCCGCCATCCAACCACTCACGTGCGGTTTGTGCCAGCGTCTTCTCACCAGTGCACCACTCTGACACTCTCGATACCCCGTCCAAATCTGTGTCTTGCAGAGTGAACGATCGAAAATACGCCATCAAGATGAGCGCGTTCCTATCTGCTTCCCCTTGCCGATGCTTCGGCTGTGGTGCACAGTGAAAGCTCGGATTCCGCGGACTCTCGTTCCGAACTAACACCCACTTGTGCCGTGTCGTTCCCATGCCTTCAACGTCAGGGAACGCTACCCACGCGTCGCAACCGTCGCCGCGAATGACATAATCGATCCCTGCTAAACGCGGTGCTTCTTCCACTCCCCTCTGCCGTGCCTTCCGGACCTGTGTCTTGCCGCTCGCCGTCAGTATCGCGTGATATTGACATTCATCCTCCTCGTCCTCCGTGTCTTCCTCGCCCTCCTCTGCTACCGCTTTCCCTTTCTTCATCTTCGTGGACCACTTTGTCATTTCGCTACGCCAAAATCGGAGGGAAAAAAAAAAAAAAAAAAAAAAAAAAAAAAAAAAAAAAAAAAAAAAAAAAAAAAAAAAAAAAAAAAAAAAAAAAAAACAGAAAGGTACCGTAGGTCTGGGGCCCATTTGGCACCCAACGGTCTCATGCCGCACAGGAATGCTGGATTGTTTGATACTACGCGCGGCCTCTTTGCGCGCCTACCATCGCGCTCCACATGAACTCTGCCGGGGTCCGATCGCTCCGACGCCACCCCACGCTCTTGTTCTACCATCCTCACCACGTCAAACCCAGGGACCATTGCTGTTCTCGACGTCTTAATACTCTTCGCAGCTGTCACGTCTCGCACATCCGAGTACGCGCGCAGGTTCACACTCTCTTGCGCGGACCGCACGATCCCTTTCCCGTACATATCCGAGGGTAGCCGCGCGATGTGGCGGTGCGCCACGTAGGGGGCGCTACGCCCTTTCACTTTGTCCACCAACGCATGGCGCCCTTTCTTACACTCTTTCGCCTCGTTGAATGACGACGCCAGACGCTTCGCCCCATAGTCGCACGCACATCCTGCCTGGGCGTTCTGCGCGCGCTGTGCCGCGAGCACGATATCTTTCACCTCCGCGCCGCCCCAACACCTCTCTGCGCACGCGTCCCCGTCATGCGTCTGCTCCAAAATTGGGAACCTGCACGGGAGCTGGACATCGGAGTTGAAATTCAATCCAAGGCCGCCGCTCAACAATGCAGGCAATGTCCCGTTCAGGTTCTCTTCATTTTGTGGCCCGTGTAGACATCCAGTCATACCCCTGCGCCCTCCACACGGCATGGAGCGGTTTTTCAGACAGAAAGCCTGGACACAAAAGCACGGTCTTCTCCACCATCCATGTCGTCCGAGGGAAAAAGCTTTTGCATTTCAATGGGTCGTCATCTCGTTGACAGTGTAATAAGGGCACAAATTGCGAGTGCCGATGGCTCCATTTGTGTACGTGGTTCTGACGATATCCCTGACCTCTCTGCGCACATTTCAAATACTCTCGCAACCACCATTCCGAAGAGCTCCCGCTCTCCGACTCTAAGCTGAGCTCTTGGGCCACCACCAGGGTTCGCTGCACCTGCGCATCGCGCTGCTTGAGATACTGTTCTGCCTGAATGAGATCTTCCGTGCCCTTGTACGCCGGCCAGTCTTTTTCGATGTGCTCTTTCTGCCTCTGCCATTCCGCCACACCTGCGTATACTTGTCGCGGCACCAGCCTTCTAAATGCTGCGTGCCCGCATATCAGACGCTGAAGCTCGCCAGGGGGACGGCGAATAATCTCGTGCAGCGGCGTGTGCTGATGGAGGCATTGGACGAGCAACTGCGCGTGCAGGTGCAAACTGCCTGCCGATTGCTGAGCTTCTATGGGACCGTGCACACCGCCCACTCGCCCCGCGCACCCGCCTACCAGTTTCGCGTTGCTACCTGCCAGATCTGCGCAATCACAGTCGGGACACCGCGGACACCATCGAATCCCGAACAGGTGCTCCAACACCAGCCCTACGATTGTGCGAAAGCCGTCGACGCCCGCCAGATGGTCCCGTGCCAAGCACTCCAACCGCATCTTGGCCGCTGCAACGTTTTGGCACAAAACCTCCATGGGCATTGCCATGTTCACATCGTCAGCGTCGCCCTTCACCACCCCGTCCTCAAATGGCACGCCGCAGGCGCCTGTGAAATCGGGTTCGAACAACCCACCATTCGACGCGCCTTGTTTCTCCTGCACCCGATGCCTGTTGACAGGGTCCTTTCGGCGCGACCTACTGAGCCGTACCATGACGAGGTTGTGTCTCTCATCTGGCGACATCGTAAAAAATACGGGGACGCCTTGAGCCACCCGACCAGCGTGGGTATCGTAACGCATAATGGTACGTACCTCGTTTGTTCCTGCAATATTATTATTAATGGCCTGCGCTTGTCGCACCATTCTCTGCGCGGTCTCAAATAATGACGTGACGAATTTCAGCTTCGACACGTCCCCATTCACTGCGCGCCGCTGTCCAGTGCCTGGATCGGGGTACGTCCCTCGCAGTGCTTCTACTATGCTTATGGCAGCTTCCTCCATGTACGTAAAGTCGCGACCCGATTCGTCCTCCCTCTGCTGATGATCTGCAAACAGCCGCATGCTCCGGGACGTGTTCAAGGCGCTTTGGCACAACAAAGACGACATCGTGAACCCGAAGCGCCAGTCGCGCCGGAGCTGAGATTCCACGCGGCGCGTCATGATTCGTGTCCACAGCGGAAGTTCCACCCGGGGCGCCTCTCCGACACGGCGGTGTCGGCTCACCTCGGACCAGTCTAGCATATCAGGCATGCCTACGCCAAACTTGAAGCAGAAAGGAAAAGCGACGCCGAAGAACCACGGAACAAACTGACCTATCATGGCCGCGCCTGGAGACACCACGAGGCGCAACCGCATCTTTTTTCATCCACGTCCCCCGTCCGTGCACGTCCATCAGCACCAGGTTGTGCCGCTGCGACGCTTCTCCGAGCCTCGCGATATCGGACACCCCTTTGCATGCGCATCGTACGCGGCCATTGTCTTGGTCGCTCAATAGACTGGTAGCCAACGCGACAAAATGATCCCGCCATGCTTCGTAGGCGAACTGAACGCTTGCACGCTCTTCTGCACGCGAAGTTGCGCAACCGCCACCATGCCCGTCCGTGCCTCCTTCATTGACGCCGCGCGTCATGCGCTGCAAAGCTGCTTCCGTCATAGCGTTTTCATCTACCTCGTTGAACGATGACCTCTCCATGACCACCATGTTCGGAATTATTCGATCCATGTCGTCGCAGGCGTCTTGCACCGTCGCCTGCTTCGCATCCGACGGCGTCGCATTCTTCTGCACCGTGATCTTATCCAAATGATTGTCATACGGAAGCAACCGCACTAGTTCGGGCGGCACGCCATTCTCTGGTAGTTGCTCGGCGCGAGCATCTACTGCTGCAGCGTCCACGTGCATATGCGCCTTATGCCCGTTAGCGATCATCTTCTTGATGTGGTGATTCACCACATCCCGCCGTACGGTGGCTTGATGGATGAATGTCGGTAAGTTGTCCTTTGACGCTGCGTCACTCACCTTCAACAAAATTTGAACAACGTGGGAGAGATCGTGGCCCACACGCGGCACAGGCGCACCACCCACGTGCTCTCCTGACGCGACCCTTCTCCAAAGCTCTGACAAGATGCCCTGCGATGGGAGGGCGAACGAGGTTGCATTCCCCCGAGCCGCGACTCGCGCCCCCTGCATCCCAGCTACGGAATCAAATAAGTTGTGGTACTTCACCTCCAACGAGAAACAGATCATGGCAGTTATGCACGGACTGCAACAAATCATCTCCATGGCGGTCATCCCCTCGTCGTACATGCTTTTCGGACCGTAAAACGACATCAGATCGTTTGCCAGGCATCGCGCAGGCATCACTGGAACCATCGCGTGGGACGTTTCGTTCCACGCCCGTTTCGGAGTATCTATACCTTCAAAGCACTCCCGACATAACGGAACCTCGCATTGAGTGCAGACTTCTCGCTTTGCCCGACATCCAGCACTGCACCGCTGGTACTCTGGACAACATATCAGCTCCAGGTAGCCCCGAGGCACTCCAGTAGACGACGCGCACCATACATTCACCGTCCAGTCGTCAAACTCGTCGATGTGCTTCTGGAGGTCGAGTTTATCGTTCCCTTCTTCATACCTGTACCGGCTCAGATATGCCGCGAGGCTCAACTCCTGCAGCACCTCCCACATAGACCATGCCCCCATGTGCGTCAGTCCACTGCCATCCCGCGCATCGCTCTCAAACACTCGTTCCCACGATACATCATTATTTTTCCGTCCGACACCCACGGAAACGAACGGCCGCGCATGAAACATATCGGCGATGCTACCTTTTCCTGTGTCACTGTTTCTGCATATGCTTTCAGACTTCTCCAGCGCGTCGCACACGACGATATCGGAGCTCCTCGCCGCACGGCGCACGCGACGACTTCACTGTAAGCAGCGAGCACTCGCTTGTGCAGCGAGCGCGCGGGCGAATACACGTCCGCGATCGGCTGCGCGACATCTCCGCGTGCTACGCAGACATGGTTCAGAAGCTCAGACTCGTCTACGCCTGTCCAGGGGCAACCTCGGAAAGCACAGTGAGTTGGAGGCAGTTCAACTGCGTCGTTCTCGACCGAAGCTGTCCCCCACGGTTCATTGGAGTCCTCTGGATCCGCGGGCACAGTAGGGATCTCCCGCAACAGCTCCGCTGCTGTTGCGACTGCTTCCTCCCGCGCCCGTCGGGGATCATTCGACGCTGGGTTGACGCGCGCTGCAAAGAACATCTCTTGCGTCGTATCCGCCTCTGGGACTGCACCCGCTGCGGCACCACCCTGAACTGGATTGTCGTTGTTGTCTGCTGTTGCTGCACCCGCGGTCGTCTCGGCGCCCGCCTCGGGCTCGTTTTTGCGCGAAAGACCACATCTCATGGACGAACACTGTGTGGGCTCTGCCGCGCTCGTTCTACACGACCCGCAAAACGTCTCTTTCTGCTTCCCCACGCGCCTCGTTCGCTTCACCCGCGCAGTCTCTGTGGAACCTGCGCCCCCGTTCTGGCTGACGGGCGCCGACAGAAGCGCCATGCAAAGACGGAGACGCACCATTCCCACCATCACCCGCCCTCGATGACGCGCGCGTTGACGTCGATTCTCCATCGACGCGGCCCACAGCAACCTCGCTTTCCAGCGACGTTTTGGCAGCAACGTCGTGGTCCACGGATTCTGCATTTCCACGGTTCGCTACACCCAGCATGTGCATAGCTTTTCCCATGTCGGTCGTTGCTGACAACATTGGGAGTCTGTCGCGCAACGACAGCGGCCCCGCAGTTGACGACGCCGTTGCATTGGCGGCATCTGTCCAGTGCCTGGAAAACACCACAAGGGCAATGTCCCCCTGGTTCTTCGGGTTCTCGGCAAAATCCTGGCACGCCATTCGCGCAACTACGTTGTCGTCGAACCTTACGACACCGACGCCAGGGCAGTCGAAGTAGGCGACGTAATGAGCTGGTTGCTCCAGATGGCAAATCGCGCCCTGGAATTGGCATGTCCAGCCCAACGCCCCCGGCCATTCGAACGCCTCTGGCACGCTTACGCGCGAATTCACTCTAGTCATTCCGTCCGCCATTCTTCTGCTCAGGATTACAACCAGGAACATTGCAGGCGTCTCCGATGGCACGTCGTGAGTTTGCGACGGGCCCTGGCACCCGTGCCATACCTCTCTGTCTTGCAAAACGGGTTGATGCGGGCATGGCAAACCGCACTGAGCTCGCGTGGATTCCAACGCCACCAAATGATCCAGACCAACGGGACCCAACATATCCGTAAATTCCCACATTTGGATTATCATGGATCGTTCTCGTCTGTAAATATCCGACACCCAACCGCAACCGCCGCCGAACCGCCTTTGACGGATTGTGTTTCCGAATATGGACCCGTCTACCACTGTGTAGTGCTGCGCAAGGATTCCCATACCCGTCAACGTACTCGACTCCGCAGCACAGACAGCATCAACTAATGCGCTCCACAGCTCGCTGGCGTCGCACTGGCGAGTGCCTCTGAAATCATTAGTGCGACCGCGCTGAAAACAACCCATCGCGAACCGCTCGCACTCCTGGTACTTGTTCGCTTTTATCCACAGGAAGGTCACCCACCGCTGCGCCCATCAGATCCGCCTGCTGCGCCAACGCACACACACCGCATCGACGACGCCGTCGGACGCTGCATTTGCGTCGATGGAGCAACACCTCGTGCCGAATGGGTCCCAGACGCAGTAACACTTGCAGTGCAGCGTTTGCAAAACACGAATTTCCAATGTTCGGCATTCCCTTTATCCGATGTCGAACGCACGCCCAGGCTCCGTCCTCCAGCATGACGTGAGCCGAGTCACCATGCAACGCGGCCGCCAACTCTACTTCTGACACAGCAGGTCGCACGAGCTCCAACAATATGCTCTCGTTTGGGCGTTTCGCCAGAATGTCCTCCACGGTCGCGCCCCCCTCCGCATCGTGCCGCTCGCCCCCTGCCACATCGGCAATTTCACGTGCACCATCCGCGCAGGTCGGCAATACCTGAGCGATATCGGACGATGGCACCGAGGTGCTACCTCCAACCGCAGAACGCAGCCACGGAGCATGGTCTGCTTCTCCCTCTACAGCGTCGCGCGCGAGCACATCCCCCCGGTGACCACGCGAGCAACGTGTTTAGTAGACATCCATATAACTGCACCTGCGCACACGCCGCGCCTGTCGCCAAGCTTCCATCTACGCCGCGACGCGGCTGATAGTACTTCCTGCACATCCTTCGCTTCATACACCCACGCAAACGCGCCCTCATCACACAACCACGTCTGAACCGATTGGAGATTTTGCGCCTCTATCGACTCGCGACTGCCACCCCCTGACGCCACGTCGTTGTTACACTCTGTTTCGAATCTTCTCGGTGCACGCCGGCGCCACCGCCCCCCACGCAAGTTCGCACACGCGACTTGCAAACATTTATTTGCATGGCGACCAATGCTAGATGCATCGCTTCCCAGTACCACTGCCGACTCGCTCTCGCCACACTGGACATGAACTGGCTGCGCGACCTCTGACCGAGGTACCCACTCACCGAGAAGTGTTCTCCAGGCAACAGCACGCGTGTTCAGGCCGTGGGACCAGTAAGCTGGGAGCGTTATGCTGTGGTGACGCTTCATGCCCACTCCTGGGAACCGGCTATGTGGGCGCAGCTTTGCGCACCCGACTCTCTGCGCCCGCGCGTTGGATCCCTGGACGTTAGCACTGCGGGTACATATAAGAGTAGCTGGCCGCGCCAGGGCCAATAAGAACCTGGACGTTCGTACCGTGGCAAACCACGAAGGCATTGTCGTTTTCTTTTGTCCTCTGGACAACGACGGCAACGCAAATCTGAAAATTGGCGAGAGTTCCCCCCTGCAGCAACGCCCATATACGGACGCATACGGCCGCTGTCGCGTCGGACACCTTTCGCATGCCAACGAACGCCACTTTCTCTGCACACGGCGTAGACCACCCTGAAACGCCAATTGAACAATTTGCAAGCGTTTCCCCCTTCTGCAACTGACACGCAGGAAGGGATGTAGGTGGCCTGGCCACCGACACGCCCAGCGTAGAACACCCAGAAACGCAAATTTAAAAATTTGCGAGCGTTTCCCCCTTCTACGACATCCACGCAGCAAAGGATGAACACGCCGACGCGCCCGCCACGCACGCCATGGCCGAAGGCGCCGCAGTGCCCCACGCGTACCCCACCCGACATGTTAAGTCCAATACAGCTTTTTTCAGCTCGCGGTTCTGCCTCGAGGCTTCGCCCATGTCCTTGATTGCCTGCGCCATCTCAAAATTTGAACGGCTACATGCTGTGAACGTGGCCTCCAGCGCTGACTGCAAGCATTCCTCAAAACCATCGCCCGTGCTCTTGTTCTTGTCTTTCCCCTTGCCTGCGGCGTTCTCTGCCTGCACGTCGCCCTTGCCTGCGCCTTTTCTCTACTGGTGGCGAGCGGGATCGGTCGCGGAGGCTATCCGGCATCGACGCAAACGGTTTCGAGTGCAACCCCGACATGCGCGCTGAGCGCGCGGAGAATACTCGAGCCAATTCGGCCACTCACGAAAGAGCTGCGAATCGTCGTTGACCTCCCCCTCGCCCTCCCCCCCCCCTGCCTCCTCCTGCGTCCTCTTTGGCGCGCGCACGCCCCACTCTCGATACGTCGCGCTGCCCGTTGCGAACGCGGATTCTGCCGCCGCGCGACGGCGCGCGACCGCCCTCGCGCTCCTAGCGCCAACCGCATGGAGAAAGCACACTTACTAACCCAGACCGAAAGGCGCGATTATCCTGGCGCGGCCGTTGGACGCGGATTCTTCTTGGCTCGGCGCCTGCCCGGCCCAAAGGCTCCAACGCGCCTCCGCGAGGAAGCCGACCAGGAGACGCGCCCGCCGGGCCGAAAAAAAGAAGAAGAAGAAGAAAAATAAGAGAAGAAGGAAAAACAAAAAAAACGCGTGGGTTTTCACGGCCTTCACGGCCTTCACAACCTTCACCGACGCACGATGAGACACCCGCGCGCTGCGAGTTCACCCTCGCATGGCCCTTGTCGGCGCCTCCTACAATGCGGCGACTTGGAAGAGAAATCGATCGCATTGCGACTCCCTCTCCTTCTCTATCTCTAAACCCCCCTCGCCCCTCCCCCGCCCCCCACGCGCGCATCGCGGCAGCTCAACTAGCCAGCGCGCAATTCCGTGCACGCGTGGGCCTCGCCGCCGCGCACCGGCGAAGCGCGCTGTTGACCTGCGCAACAAGACGTTGCACTACATGTTCGACAAAGATGCCATAAGGAATCATACGAGGGGGACGCCCACCCGCATTACTGCGACGGGGGGGGGGGGGGGGGGGGCGCCCCTGCATCATCGGGACGTAGGCAAGCGACGCTGCACGCGCAAAAAAAAAAAACTGGAAGTCTGCTCATGAAGCGGCAACCGCCACAAGCCGCTGGCCGAACGCCTGCCACCACTGACGCACTATAAGAACCCCTCAGCAATCCGCTTTGCCGTCGCATTCGGCTCCTCCTGGCGCTAGGGACCGCTCGCAACGCTAGAAGTCAAAGCCGCGGCTGCGCCCCTCATCTTGAACAGGTTGCTGGCGATTGTAGCGGGGCCCTCTCTGACCGCTTCGAATGGCAGGATGCAATGAGCAACATGCAGGATGAACCGCAGAATCCAATACTGGACATTCTTCTTGATTCCGTAATCCCCCTGTGTTGCATCAAATCCCTTTTGCATTCTCTTAGGTACCTTCTTCCCCCGTAGGACCCCTCCCTCCATCTGTATCATTATTTCTTTTCTTCTGCCCCGTCCTTCCTCCGTCCTTCCCGTCTTCCTTGCGTCGCCCTTCCCTCTTCCCTCCTTGTTGGCCCTTCTCCTCACTTTATTTTCGCATCCTTCCTCTCTTTCCCCAGTGATACGTTCCCCAACCCCTTTCAACAGAGATGCCCGTCTCCGCCGTCGGGGACGAGCCGATCCCCTGGGCGATCTGGGTCGCCATGGCCTCGAACCCTCCAGGCGGCGCACCTGGAGCTACACCATGCCAGCTCGTCCACTTCTGCCGTTCCTCGCTGGGCCGCAGTTCATTCAGAGTTCGTTCAGAGTCTGATCAGACAAGTAACCGGATGAATAAATAGAGAGGTAAAGAGGGAAGAGGACATGAGACAACACCTAACACAACACCAGAAAATACACATGGTAAAAAAGAAAACGAATGAATTCATAAACCCTAATCTCCTTCATCGCACCTGCGAGGGCGCCACGCTTCTTCCCGCTCTCGAATCCAAAACTGACGCCGTCCTGGAAGCCCTGCGCGCGGGTACTGTGCCACACCGCAGATTCGCTGGACGCCCGCGCTTTTGTCACCACTGCCGTTGTTGCACCCGTTGCTGAGCCCGTTGTTGCTGCATCTGCTGGGGCCGCTGCATCTGCGGAGTCTGCCACCGCCGCTGCATCTGCTGCTGCTGCCGCCCCCACAGCAACTGAAGCTGAGGCTGCAATTCGTTTTGGGCGCTTTCGTTCCGGGGGGCTCGGAGTCTTTGGGGCCCCTGGCAAGCCCTGGGCCTCGAGGTCAACTGGCGGCGACGCGGGCGGCGCTGGCACAGGCACTGGTGGCAACGCCTCTGCCCGCCCGCCACGCTGCGCATTTGGCGGAACCTGGCCGCGCCATCACTGGGGGTGGCGGCACTGGGGGCGCTGGCGGAAACTGCGGAACTTCCCAGTGCAGCTCGCCGCACGGCTGCCCTAAATGCGGTTGTAGTGGCGGATGCTGCGGGAATAGCTGCAACTCCACAATCAGCCGCGCTGATTGTAGTTCTGGTGGTGGCGGATGCAGCGGGGGCTTCGGCTGCCACTGATCGCGCGGGCGCGCTTTCTCTGGTCGGGGTGCTTCTTGTCTCCGAGGCGACGGCTGCAGCGATGGTGCCCTGTGGCAAGGCGCTCTTTTTACTCGTATCGGATGTCGCTGCGGAGCCACTGACGTTGGTCGGGGTGTCTGCTGCTGCGCAAGCGCTAGCTGCGACTCCAAGTGCGGCTGTGGCGTCGCTGTCTGCGGCTGCGCCGCGCGAGTGTTCTCATCCGCTGCAGACAGCGCCCACGAGCCCCAGGTCTCATCATCATCGGCAGCAGCAGCATGCGGCGGGAGCGCTTGCACATCGGCAGCGGCCGCCGAAGCCGACGCCGACGCGGGGCCCAGCGCCGCCTCATCACCCATGCGTCGCTACCCCTGCGGGGGCTGAAAAGAAAAAGGCGCCCCCCATGGGCTGCGCAGTGGAGCCGCGACGGTTTCAGTATTGGGGAGTTCTGAAGGAGGACCTGCGTCGGGCATGGCACACACACACACACACACACACACGCACGTGGATTGTTTTACTGGCGTCGCAGGGCCCAACGCCGATCGCTGAGACCCCCGCGCGCGCTGCGAGATCATTCTGCCCCCCCCCCCCCCCCCCCCCCCCCCCCCCCCCAGGACCCATGGAGGAAGATCACTCTCCAACACAGGCCGCGAAGCGCGATTATCCTGGCGCAACCTTCGAGCGGACTGCGGGCGCGACCCTGCCATCGGTATTTGAAGCCACAACAACACTGGAACAATCCTGAACGGCCGTTGGGGTGTGGACTTCTTTTGGAATTGATCCCCACCCTGTCCACGCTCTCCCACGGGCCTCCAGAGATACAGCCTTCCAGGAGGCACTCGCGTTGGCGGGGGAAAAAAAACGCGCGTGTATTTTTACTAGCCAGCACATAATTCCGCGCGCGCGTGGGCCTCGCCGCCCTCCATCGGCGATGTGCGACGTTGACCTGCGCAGCGAGACGCTGCACTACATGTTCGACAAGGCTACAATCAGGAAGCGCACGATGGGGGACGCCCACGCGTATCCCTGCGACGCGGGGGGGCGCCCCTGCATCATCTAGATGTACAAAAGTGACGCTGCACACGCAAAAAAAAAGGAAGTCTGCTCGTGGAGTGGCAACAGCCACCAGCCACTGGCCGAACGCCTGCCACCACTGTCGCGCTACAAGCACCCCTCACTAATCCGTTGCGCCGTCGCCATCCCCCCCCCCCCCCCCCCCCCCCCTGACCCATGCAAGAAGATCGCTCTCCAGCACAGGCCGCGAGGCGCGATTATCCTGGCGCAACCTTGGAGTGGACTGCGGGGGCGACCCTGCCATCGGCATTTGAAGCCACAGCAACGCTGGAACAAACTGCAGGAAGCACATGGTTTTCCTGAGGCGCGGGAAAGGGAGCCTCGTTGCCAAAGGAGCAGCCGCCGCGCGAAACGCGCCCTTCCTCGCGCCCTGGGAACAGCCGCATGCAAAACACATTGCCAACCCAGTCTGCAAGACACGATTCTCGTGGAGCAACTTTGGATAGATTTCGGAACAGCCGCTGGCATCGACACTTCACGTCACAGTGACGCCCGAGCACCCCAACGAAACTCGCACGAACGGTCTTGTCGGAGGAAGCCCTGGCTGCCAAAGGATCTTGCGCCGAACGAGCGTGACCATCCTCAAGCCCACGCCGCGACCGCATAAAGAATGCGCACTCGCCACCAGACCGCAAAGCGCGATTCTCCTCACACGACAATTGGGTTTGGATGTTTTTTTCTGGATCTGGTCTCGATCTGCCCAAAACCCCCAACGCGCCTCCGAGGACGAAACCCTCCAAGAGGCACCACCGTTGGTCCGGAGGACAAAAAAATGACATCGAAACCGCCACCCTGCGCGGTGGGACGTCCGCACGCTGCGGGATCCTCCTTGCGAGGCTTTCGTCGGAGTCCTCCTACTATGTTGCGGCTCAAAGAAACAGACTCTGCATCACTAATCGCTCCTCCTTTTCTGAACCACCTCATGCCTCCTCCTTTCCCCATACTTGCGTCGCAGCAGCTCAACTTGCCGTTGTTGATTCCGTACACGCGTGAGCCTCGCCGCAATGCGTCGGCGACGTCCGATCCGCACCTGTGCTTCAAAGACGTTGCACATTATCTTCGGGAAAGAAACCCACGAGTCAGCAGGTGAGGGGGATGCCCCTACGTATGTATACATATATATATATATATATATATATATATATATGCGTATATACATGCACACATATGTACACATATCTGCGTATATATACACATATACTTGCGTTGCGGGGGGACGCCCCTGTATCATCTGGCTTATATATGTACATGCCCGGCACACGCAAAAACTAATTGAGATCTGCTCGTGACCGCTGTCGCTGGCACCTCATCATCATCAGCTGTCGCTAGCGCCGAATGAACACACACACACCCCGAGCCAATTCTTGAGCCCAAAGACACGCTGTCGAATGGCACCGCGGAGTGCCACCTCTGTGCACGCATGCCTGCCCATGTTATGTACGCGTGTGTGTGTACAATATACGATTGCATGTTCTGTATATATACACATGTGTCTAAGTGTGTGTAAATATACTATATATACGATCATTAATACATACAAACGTACAGAGTGGCTGAGGGTGGACCGGATGCGAGGCCGAAGCAAGCGGCGGCAATTTGGCGCGGCGACATGGGGGGACCGTGCACAAGATAAAGGCCCCGCGCGAGATGGCGAGTGCCAGGTTGTTAATGCTGCACGACCCCCCCCCCCCCCACACACACAAGGCCTTCCCAGATATCCCAAGGGGTCGGCGGTGTGGCGTAAGCCCATGAATAGTGTTGTGTATGGTGGAGCGTGCATGCGAGACATGTAAAACATTCTGCGAAACGGACGGGAGGGGAGGAGGGGGAGGAATCCTTGTAGTCGATGTCGCGGTGCGTTGGTGCCACGTCGCTGGGGGGGATGGAAGAGGGAGAAGAGAACAGGGGAGGAGGCCGCGATGGAAAAGGGGGAGGTAGAGGGAGGGAGGACGGGTGGAGGCGCGGAAGGGGAGACAGGGGAGAAGAGGCAGAGAACACGAGGCCCTGGACAGGAGGCAAGAGGACAGCGGGAGGAGGCAGGAGCCAAGGTGCACGAAGCACAAGGAACGAGGGGGGAGGAGGAGGAGGAGGAGGAGGAGGAGGAAGAGGAGGAGGAGGAGGAGGAGGAGGAGGAGGAGGAGGAGGAGGAGGAGGAGGGGGAACAGGGAGGAGGAGGGGGAGGACGCGGACGAGGAGGAAGAGGAGGAGAGGTTCACTGCCCATTGGAAGGAGCGGACGGAAACGGAGGTGACAACAAGTGGGAGGCGCCTATCAGGATGAGAACTGGCTGTTCCCTGGCAGGGGCGACAAGCCCTGCCAGTCCTCAAAAGAAACACGCCCGTCAGCCAGGACGACCTCGGTCCTGTGGGCCGCTCTCCTGGCTTCCCTATTGGAGAATTGAAGGCCAGAAAACGATGTTGAGACAGAGAGGCGGAGAGGGTGGATCAGAGGAGGAGGGAAGAGGAGGAAACAAGGAGGGAGGGAGGAAGGGAGGACGTAGGAGGGATGAGTGAACAAGGAGGAGGGTAGAGGGGGAGGGGGAGAAACAGGAAAGAAAGAGGAGAAACAGGAGGAGAAGGAGCAGGAGCAGGAAGAAGAGTCAAAAGGAGAAGGAGATGGAGGGGTGATGAAAAGGAGGGGAACATGAGGAGGCATGGGGGGCGGAAGGTGACGATCGGGGGAAGGAGAGGAAGAGAAGCTGACGCCAGAAAAGAGGGATGATTAAGGGGAGGGCAAAGAGCAAGAAGGGAGGAGGACAAAAATGAAGAAGAGGAACAATCTGCCACCTCCCCCCTGGCACGCTGAGGAGTGGTAGGACGCCAAGCGCTGTCAGAGGGACCGCCCCTGTGAGGCCGAAACGTTGTTTTATTTGACGGTCGGGTTTCTGGCTTCCCTTGTACATGTCACTGTTATCCGCTGTTGTTTCTTAGTTCCGTTTAAAGCCTTGACAGCTTCTTCTTTTCTTCAAACTATATATGTATGTATCCCTCTCTCTCTCTCTCTCTTTATCTGTGTGTCTCTCTCTCTCTCTCTTTCTCTCTCTCTCTCTCTCTCTCTCTCTCTCTCTCTCTCTCTCTATTTCTCTTTCTCTCGTTATCCCCCTGTTTCTCTTTCCCTCGTTTTCGTATTCCTGTGACTTGTCCCCGCGCCATTTCTGGGAGCGAGGTGGAAGCGGCGCCGGGGGGGCCAGGGCGCCGAAAACAAACATAAACAAGAACATCAATCAAAACCTAAGGCAAAATAAGCATCACAGCCCCAAGGCGAACAAATTGTTTGATTCGCGGTTCGAGAGCGCACCTCCTCCGGTCGAAGCTAAACGGGCCGCGCACAGCTTGAATTAACAAGACTGGGGGGACAGAAGGAAAGGCCTCACGTCAAGGCCAGGAGGGGGAAAAGCACCGGGATCAGGCGGCGCCGAAGACGATGTGCTTGCAAAAGAACGCCTTGGACAGGGACCCAGTGGCGAAGTACCGGAAGAAGCAAAATGCTGTGGTTGGTGGCGGGGTCCAGGCTCGCCACGCACACCAGCCTCAAGTGGCGGCAAGAGAGGACGCGCTTGTATCCAAGCGGCGTCGACCAAGGAGGGTAGAGAGCAGCATCGCTGAGCCGAAGTGCAACATTGTGCCACCGAACAAGATGCGGGAGCGGGTGGCCCAGGCCGCGGTTGTTCAGGGCGCCACGGATCCAGGGCACGGGAGCCGCAGTCTGAGGCGCGGCAGCCAGGACGCGCCAAGAACATGCCGCCTATAACGACCGACAGGGTGCTGGTGTGCTGCAGGAGGTGGAAGCCTGCCCTGCAGTGACGAGCGCGTGGGATCGGGCCGAAGCCGCCTTCGCCGCTGCGCTGCCGCTGTCTGCGGGGCCCAGGGCCGGGCCAGGGCCGCGCTGCGCCTAGGACCGCGGGGCCGCCGAGGCGGCAAGGAAAAACGGGACCGCCGCGTGCGATCGCCGGGCGCTGGGCCGAAGCCGCGCCGTGCTGGGCGCGGCCGCCATGCAGGGGGGGGGGGGGTAGCGAACGGGGAAAAGGGGCAAGCGGGCAGGAAGGAGAATGGCCGGCCACGCGGGCCAGCCAGCGCCGGGGCAGCCACGCGTCGGCAGCCGGGCGCCCCCGCCAGCTGCCGGAGGCAGGTGGGCCGCGCGGAATCAGGGGGGACTAGCCGCCCCCTCTATAAGGGAGGGGGAGGGGGGGGGACAGGGCAAGCCGTTGCAGAAGGCGCCGAACAGGTCGCACCCGAAGAAAGCGCTGCGATGCTTTGCCAGGGACAGGAACGGCGGTTCGGACATGGCGCCCGAGGCCAAGAGAACAATTAGAAGCATTGAGGTACGTCAGCGCTTGGGCGCTGCATTCCGTTCCGGTTGTCCGTGGACCCGGAGCTGAGTAATGGGCCGCCCCCCGCGCCCGTCGCCATTGGCCGCATCCTGGCTCCGCCGCGTTCCTGATGCAGGGCGTCTTCGCGGACCCAGTCGACGTTTCAAGTATACTGCGGGATCAAGAGGGACCAACCGCCCCATTATCAAGCGCGCATGGGGGAGGGAGGGGGACAGGGCTAGGCGCTGCAGAAGGCGACAAACAAGTCGCACCCGAAGAATAGCGCCAAGAGGCCTTGCCAGGGACGGGAGGGGCGGTTGGCGCGGGCACCCTGGGCGGCGGCATCAGTGGGAGCGTTCGGGGCAAATCGGCGCCCAGGGCGCTTCCCGGCCCAGTTGTCGGTGCACCTGGAGCTGCGTGCTGGGCAGCCCCCGCGCCCCTCGCCTGCGGCCATCCCCCGCTTCTGCTGGGACGCTTGCGCGGCCCCAGTCGACGCGGGCGCCCGCGTTCCGGGACCAGGTGCCCACGTCGTAGCGGCTGCGTGCCATTTCACCCAGGAAGCGGTCGATCATGTCGGGCTTCCAGCAGGACGGGTCGAACTTGACTTGGCCCCTGGCCTCGCCCTTTTCCTGTCAGGGGGACGCCGGACCTGGGCACAGGGGGCTCGGAAATCCCCGACGAGGTCGCCAAAAAAATGACGAGGTCGAGCCTGCATTTTGACGAGGCCTCCCGCTGCAGACATCCCACGAAACTCCTCCTCGCCAAAATCCGAGGCGCGGTCGTCAAAAAACGATGGCGAACCCGAGTCCTGGCAAACCCAAGTCTCACGCTCCCCCGATCCTGGCCCACGCGCCTGCACCAGGAGCGCCGGGCCGCGGCGAAGCAGAAGCCCCCCATCGCCCTTCGCCGCCGTCTCGCCCGGGCGTTTCAGCCAGCTGACGCGGCGATCTTCCCAGGGGCGGTCGTCGTCAGGGCGGCGGCGCTCATCCTTGTTTTGTTCAGGGTTGCGGCGATCGTCGCATCGCTGCCGGGAGCCCCACCCTCCGCCCCCGTCGCGATCGCGGCCCCGATCGCGGTCGCGCTCTTTAGCTCGCTCCCTGTCGCTGGCGTCTCTGGACGGGCGCCGAACCGCGCTCTCGCGTCGGCCCCAGAGACCCGGCCCCTTCCCCCTGCCGCGCGCGCGACCACACTCGAGCGGGGGACGGGGGTCGGGCGCGGCGCGCCCGGCCCCTGCGGCCACAGTCCGGGGCGGCGTGCGCGGGGCGCGGGCGTCAGCGCCGGCCACCGCTGGCGCGCCCTGCCCCGTGGACCCGGCGGCCTGGCGGGCCTGGCGCCGCGCGTCGGCGCCGCGTTCAGAGCTGCTGCGCCGAACCTCCTGGGGGCCCGTGCCGATGCGGACCTGCCGATGGGCTCCAGGGACATGGAAAGGTGAAACCGCGTGGACTACGCCTACGGCCTCTGCCAGCCTCTGAGCCTGTTCCCCCTCCTGGTCTTTGAAGGTGCAACCAAAACACCGAATGGTTTTCGGACGAGAAACATTGCCAAACCGTACGGTTTCTGTTGTTTCGTCTACCAAAAAAAAACACTCGGGCATAGATTCCGTTCATTGGTTTACCCGGGGGCTTTGATTTTCCTCGCTTTCCGCGCGTTCTGGTTGATAATCCTATTCATGTTGGTTTCTGGCCCCCGCGCGCCCCTGGAAGCGGAAGGAGGGGCGGCGCCGGGGGGGGGCGCCGAAAACCCACGACAACAGGAAAATCATTCAAAACGCAAAGAACAAAATGAAAATCAGAGCCCCCAAGCAAAACAATCAACGAAATCAAGACCCAAACTGGTTTTCGGAAAGGAAACACTGGAACACCTTAGGTTTTGTCCGCTTTTTGCATGTAAGAAACCACTCGGGGTCCTGAGTTCGTTGATTTGGGCTGCCTGGTGGCGTCGATCTCCCCCTTGTGTTTGTCGGCGTTGGTCGATGGTCGCGCGTTGATTGGTTTCTGGCCCCCGCCCCCCCCAGCGCCGCCTCGCCCCCCCGCCGGGTGGGCGCGGCAGGCCAAGACAACATTCGCAGCTGCTGCCAAAAAAAAAAAACAAACAAAAAAACATCGAATACGCAACGATTCTCAATGTTCACTGATTCTCATGCGTCGGTACTCTTCGCCCTGGCTTCCTCTTACATTGCCATCCCACGAAAAAATCAGCGCGCAATCCGCTGCAAGTGTTCAGCGGAGCGATGCGCAGGCGCTGCGCACGCGAGGGCTTCTGCGAAATCCGACAAGAAGAAAGGTATGCGCACGTTTTGCCGAGCTCGGAAAATGCCAAAGCAAAACAAAATAAAGTTCCCCAAATACTTGTTGAGGATCATCGCTTTCGAGCAGATTCATTTCAATCTAGCGCGCGCGTGCTTCGCGATCGCGAACGTACACAGCTGCCCACGAGGGCTCCTAGAGGCCTTCATTAAGATGAAGCATGCGCCTTTGTTCGTTGTTCTGGAAAGGCCTGCGCACGCAAAAATGCGATAATTGGGTCCTTTGGCGCAGGACAAGATTGTTGAAGATTACAATCCAATAGCACTTCTAGCAGTTTTCGAAAGCACGCATCTCCTAAAAATGTGGTGGGTCGATTTGCGGATGCCTCTGGGGTGCGGTGGTGTCATGCGAGCGCAGCCACTGGGGCCTTCGGTGGAGCTCCCCATGGGGCCACGAAACGTGTGAGGGGTGTGCCGAAATTGGGTCGGTGGCGCCATGCGAGCGCAACCACTGGGGCCTTCGGTGGAGCCCCCTATGTGGCCACGAAACCTGTGAAGGGCGTGCCGACACGGGCGCGGTGGTGTCATACGAGCGCAGCCGATGGGGCCTTCGGTGGAGCTCCCCATGGGGCGACGAAACGGGTGAAGTGCGCGCCGACATGGGCGCGGTGGTGCCATGCGAGCGCAACCGCTGGGGCCTTCGGTGGAGATCCCCATGGGGCCACGAAGCGCGCGAGGGCCGCGCCGACATGGGCGCGGTGGTGTCATGCGAGCGCAGCCATTGAGGCTTTCGGTGGAGCTCCTTATGGGGCCACGAAACGCGCGAGGGGCGCGCCGAAACCAAGACGAGCGGTGGGGACATAAGCGAGGAGGGGAAGGAGGGGAGAGGGGAGGAGGAGAGAGGAGGAGAGAGGAGGAGAGAGGAGGAGAGAGAAGGAACGCGGGGACCGTCTCTTCAAGACACAGACCCAACACCACCGGATGGTTGGGGGAAAAAAACATAGATCGCCCTGTTGAACATTCCTTCGCAGTTCTTGGACAGAGAACTGGATAGAAATGACCAACATTGCCATTCTGGCTCTCGCAAAAGAAATGTCCAAGGCGTCAACTTGCGACGGAATGTCGCCCACGTCAGAGAATTCGCCTTTCGCCGAATCCATAGTTCCACCGTCGCACGCGCCTCCGAACAGGGGGCGGCGGGAGAGAAGAGAAACGAAACAACGATGAGGGCCGAGGGCCAACGCGGGGGATCTCGCGAGGAACTTCCGCGACAAGCACGCCGATGATGCCCAACATGATAATTCTGTTCGCGGCGACCCTTGGGGCCTGATTCGCGAGCCCCCGCACCCCGCGGCGCCGCGCCCCGGGAACTGCGACGCGAGCCCCCCTTGTCCTGTGACGCCGGGCCCTGGGGCGCAGTCTACCTACAACTCGAGCCCCAAGGACTACGGCACGTGATCAGGGACGCCACGATGCCATTTACTAGACGCGCCTAACAAGCTGCGAGGAGCCACCGCGAATCCTCGACATTCACGAAAACTCCCGCGGTCTCTTCAGGACCCCTGCCGACCCTTGAATACCCCCTTGGGATCCCGACGACCCCCACCGACCCCTGAGACCCCCTGGGGGGCCCAGAAGAATTCCAATGATCTCTGACAAAACCTGACGATACCTGACGATCCATGGCCCCCCAGGAATCCCGCGGAATCCTGCTGGCCCTCGAGGCGCCCTCTGGGTGACCAGGGGCCTTGAAGGCGCCTGAAGAACCCCCGAACCCCCCCCCGTAAACCGACCCCGCCGGGCCCGGTGGGATCCACGAGGGATCCTGGCAGATCATCGGAGACCCTAGGATTCCAGAAGGTCGTCGCTTGTCAGACATTCTCGAGGCACTGAGGACGCACGATGAGTCCTGAGGAGTCAATCGGTTTCTTCAGGGTCCCTGAGAGCGCCCCTACTGAGTCCTCGACAAGTCTGATGACCCCCGATGGGGTCAGCGGGAATCATCTGGATCCTTGGGGAAGCCCGAGAAACCATCGGGGATCCACTAAAGTCCTGAGGGCCCCTGCGGCGGATGCTTGAGAATACTTGAGGCATCCAGATGGTTGCCCTGGCACGAAACCAAATCGCGCGCGGTCGCGAGATGCGCAATTGCGATTGTGAACGTCGCCTTCGGCTGAGCTTCCTTCGGGGCGACGAAGCGCGAGGGGGGGGGATGGGGGCGGCGGCGCCGCGCGATCGCAGCCACCGGGGCCCGCCGCCTGCAGCGGAGCTTCCGGCGGGGCCACGAAACGCGAGACGGGCGCGCCCGACTGGGGGCGGCGGCGCCATGCGAGCGCATCCACTGAGGCGTTCGGCGGAGCCGCCGACGGGGAAGAGAAACGTCTGACGGTAAGCCCGAATTGGGGGCGGCGGTGCCACGCGAACGCAGTCAATGGAGACTTCGGCGGAACTTCCTGCATGACCACGAAACGCGCGAAGGGCGCGCCAAATCGGCGGCGGCGTCGCCACGCGCAGCAACGGGCTACGGCAGAGCCCCCAATGGGCCACGAGATCTGCGAGAAGCGCGCGGAAGCGAGGGCGGCGGCAACGGCGGCGGCGCGCGGGGGGCGGGGGGCGGGGAACGCCCTGCGAACGCAGCCAGCGGGGCCCGCCGCCCGTGGCGGAGCCTCCTGCGGGGCCACGAAACGCGCGAGGGGTGCGCCGAGCAGGGGGCGGCGGCGCCACGCGAACGCAACTGTCGCGGCCCTTGGCGGAGCTTCCTGCGCGGCCACGAAACGCGCGAGGGGCGCCCTGAGCAGGGGCGGCGCCGCCACGCGCGCGCAGCCGCGGGCGCCATCGACGGGGCCCCTTGCGGCCACGAAGCGCGCGAGAGCGGGGGCGCCGAGATTGGCGCGGCGCCGACGCGCGAACGCGGCCGTTTGGGTCTTCAACGGGGCCCCTGGTGGGGCAGCGGGGCACGCGAGGGGCGCGCCGACGCGGGCGCGGCGCCGCCGCGCGAACGCAGCCGCGGGGCGCCTTTGGCGGGGCCCCCCACGGGGCCGCGGAGCGCGCCAGGGGCGCGCAGACGCGGCCAACGGGGCGCGCGGCGGAGCTTCCCACGGGGCCACGAAAGGCGCGAGGGGCGCCCCGAACTGGAGGGCGGCACCTCCACGCGCGCGCAGCCGCGGGGGCCTTCAGAGGAACCCCCATGCAAGGCCACGAAACCCGCGGGGGGGCACCAGAGTGGGGGGGCGGCAACAATGATGCTGACCGCGCCATGAAATGAGAAACAACTTAGGGGCGACACGCACCCTCCCCCGAATACCGAGCGAGAAAATAACTTGGCGCCAACGTGGGGCCACGATATGAAACGACACAACGGCGGCGCGCGGGGGGGGCCTCGCCGCGCGCGCCGGGCGCCATAATTGGATCGCGCAGCGCGAAGCCACACAGCGGCGCCGCGCGGCGCCCCGTGGGAACCGCACGATAATCACATGCACCACCCGCATTCTGCTCGTCAACATGGGCGCTCTGCACGCGCAGCGCGCAAGCGGTTCGCGATGCACGCGCGGCGGCGAGCGAAGCGCGCTAAACTGACTGAAGCGGACACGGCGTTCACGAGTCAACACTCGAAGCGCGCCGAACGGCTCGCGAGCGAGGAACAGCGCGCGCAGAGAGAGCTGAACGGTTCCCGACGCCTACGCTCCCGCGAGCGACGCGCTCTGAATGGCTCGCAACATTCGCAACTTTGCGCGCGGAACGCACCGCGCGGTTTTCATCGCGCGCGCCGCGTCGAGCGAGGCGCGGCAGACGGCCGAGTGAACCCGCGCCTCGACCCGCAAAGCGCCAGACACTTTGCGGCGCGTGCACTGCGGCGCGCGAAGCACGCTAAACGGCGCACATGCACTGCGCGTCGGGGGGGGCGCCGCGGCCCAATCGCGCGGCGGCGCGACGCGCGCGCCGAACTGTGAATATCGCCGACCAGCTGCCGTCTCCGTGGCCCTGGGGCCCTTGCCTCCGGGGCCCCGGAGCACCCCTCCCCGGCGCGCCAAGCCCCTTTTCTCTCTCGGGCCCCAGAGCCCCATCTGTCTCTCTGTCCGTCTGTCTGTCTGACGTCACGGCCCAACGCCCGGCCGCGGGAACGCGGGCCGAAGTCCGCGCGGCAGCTCGGCGGGGTGGCGAAGCCAACAGGAAGGGGGAACGCGACGAGCACCGGGCGCAGAGGCCCGCCTCTGGCCGAATCGCCTGAGACATCCTCCAAATCTGCTCCGACAGCGAAACATGTTGGAAGAGAAAATGGCCAAACCGCCTGAAACATCCCCACAAAATCCAACGAAAGGGGCCGAATGAAATACCCCCCCGTCGCCCCCCTTAGAGCGCTGAAGCCAGCGAATCGCCTGTAACATCCCCCAAATCTGCTCCGGAAGCGAAACCAGGACCCAGTGACCGAGCAGGATTCATAGGGGTAAAAGTCTTGCTGTTTCGCGTGCCCCCGCCAATCCATCCAGGAACGATTACCAGGTGAGCAGCCTTTCTAAGATGGCGCTTTTGTCTAGCGCAGGCCTTGTAAGGGTAGCGTTTTTGTCTTGAGCGGGCCTTTCTGAGATTGCGCTCTTGCCCCGTGCGCGCCTTCCACGGATAACACTTTGTGTACTCCTTTCTCGGGCAATGTTCGTGTCTTGAAGGCGCCTTTCTAAGAAGGGCGCGCGCCGCCGGGCAGCGCGGCGCTCGGCGGGCTTGCCGCGAGCCAGCGCCGAGGGGCTAGCCGGGCGGCTCGGCGCAGAGCGCGGCAAGCCTGCCTGGCGGCGCAGAGCAGCGCGGCGGGGCGCGGCGGGCCTTCTGCCCGACAGCCTTGCTCTTCCCCATCCTCTCCCCCCCCCCTCATTTCGGCCCCGGACAGCGGCGCGCCCCTCCGCGCCGCGGCCCTCGCCCCTCGAGGCGCGCCCTCCAGGCGCGGCTGGGGCGCGCCCTCGAGGCGCGGCCGGGGGGCCTTCCAGCGACGTGGGGGCCCGAGAGAGAAAGTCTGTCTGTCTGTCTGTCTGTCTGTCTGTCTGTCTCTGTCTGTCTGTCTCCATCTCTCTCTCTTTTTCTCTCTCTCTCTCTCTCTCTCTCTCTCTCTCTCTCTCTCTCTCTCTCTCTATATATTTCTCTCTCCTCTCTCTCTTCCTCTCTCTCCCTCTCTCTCTCTCTCTCTCACTCTATTTCTCTCTCTCTCTCTCTCTCTTTCTCTCTCTCTCTCTCTCTCTCTCTCTCTCTCTCTCTC